>JAQHUG010000318.1:20779-45038 GCA_028555095.1 Dicrostonyx torquatus
TTTTTAGATTATATATAATTATATAACATCTCCTTTCCATTCCTTCCTCCAAACCCTTCCATATACCCCTCCTTGCTCCTTTAAACTCAGGTCCTCTTTTTACACACAGATATTCCTGAATTTAACCTGCTCAGTCTGTATAATGTTACTTGCATGCATGTTTTCAGAGCTGACCATTGGGTACTGGGTAACCAGTTGGTGGGCTCTTCCCTGGAGAAGACTATTTTCTCATTCTCAATGTTCCTTAGCTGCCCAGGTCTCTTCTTTAGTCTCGACTCTCACACACACAGTTGAGGAGAGAACATAGTGCCACATGTTCTTTATCTACCCTTCCGTGTCTCCTAGATTCATTTGTGTGTGTGAGTGTGCATGATCATGGGGAGTGGGCACATGCATGACACCACATGGAGGTCCTAGAACAACTTTTGGGCATCAGACCTTGTCTTTCCACCTTCTTTGAGACGGAACTTCTTTGCCAACACATGAGCCAGGCTGCTGGCCTGTGAGCTTCTGAGGGCCCTCTTGTCTCTGCCTCCTCTCTTCCTAGAAGGGTATGTGATGTGAACTCTTGTGCTCCTGCTTTTCTGTGGCTTGTATGTAGGCTCTGGGGATCTGAACACAGACTGTCAGGCTTTCTCAGCAGACACCTCCAACCCATGTAGTCACCTTCCAGCTCCAGGCTCAAGATGGTCGAAGAGGCTGAGACATTAGAAATGTCACCTTTCTCTGCTTTTTGTCCATACAAAGACAGAACTCCTCTTCTTTGATCTACAGTGATCTTCCATGTGACAGAGGTGCTAAGGGCAGTTCCCATGTATACAGAGGGCAGTACTGGTCACCACAGTGGTCCTGCGAGTGTGGACACATTACCAGTATTTTTGACACCAGAATGGTTTTAAAAAGGCTTTAGGGATTTTTCAAGTCAAGCACGGCTGAGCTAGAATGTAACCTAGATGTCCCAAGTCTAGGTTTATAACTTTCTGTCACATTAGCATAGCAAAGAACATGGTGAGGAGAGAGTTCAGTCAACAATGTCCTTGCCCTGCAAACACAAGAACCTGAGTTACACCTCCCAAACCCATGTAAAAATACCCCAGATACAGTGGTGCATACTTATAACCCCAGTGTTGGGGAGGCAGACAGGCAGGTGCCCAGGGCTTACTGGTCAGTTGGCCCAGCCTGGTCGGTGAGTTTCAGGTCACTGGGAGATCCTGTCTTAATGGTACCGGAGGAACAACGGGTGACGATGTTCTCTGGCCTACATATGCACACACAGTAAGTATCCAAGGGAGC
This sequence comes from Dicrostonyx torquatus, assembly GCA_028555095.1. NCBI lineage: Eukaryota > Metazoa > Chordata > Mammalia > Rodentia > Cricetidae > Dicrostonyx > Dicrostonyx torquatus. The sequence goes on from JAQHUG010000318.1 coordinate 22,073, forward strand.
CCAAGGAAGAAGGGTCCTTTCTCTAGTCTCAGAAGTCTTATTTTTACACTTTCATAAAACTTTCCATCAAAAACTTCAAGAGGAGCCTAGTTTTTTCATCTGAAGATTAGAAAGGCTGGCTGCTGCTTGACCTTTCCCACTTGAGCCTCTGGCATAGAAAAAGCCCATGGGACATGTGGTGTGACATGAGGCGGATGGCTTCCTTTGTCACACGTCAACTTGGAATTGGCCTTAGCAGGATCTCACAGTCAAGCTTCTGACCGCACCACTGGGCCATCGAGTTACCCTGCCTCTGCAGCTGGAGTAAGGCATGCTGGAGTCTGAGATGGTGGGGGGATGATTGGCCATTATCAAGAGCAAAGGACTCATATCCAGTTCTCGGTGAGGTTAAACACATATTCAAACGAGACACTTGGCATGTAAAAGAAGGCCTAAGTGGGTCAAAAAACTGCTGTCAGCTGATACCAGGGAACTCAAGGAGGTCAGACAGCTGTGTGGAGTGGGGCTCACCATCAGCAGGATGGATGGAAATTTGAAAAGGTCAGAAGTTGGGTTTGTACAAATGGGCAATTATCTGTGAGGGCCATGACTGGGGACTGAAACTGAGATGAAAGAACAGACTCATTTTGAGAGAGGAGGCAAGTTTCTGCGGCAGTCGTGCTGTGCATTTGATGAAGGATCACAGAGCCACTCGGATATTCAGGGACATCTTGAGCTACTTTGAACACTGGCCTTCCCTGTCTTGTACATCCTCCTAGTGGCTGCTGCTTAGCCAGTGCAATCGTGTGTTTTGAAAAGTTATGTATTCAAGGGTGTTCTCTGCTATGGTGTGTGCGTGTGTAACCAGCGTTCGAGTGGAAACCACAGGGCAGCTTGTGGGAGTTGGTCCTCTCTGACAGTGTGGATTCTAGGAACCCAGCTAAGGTCATCAGGCTTGTTGGCAAGAACCTTTTCCAGCTGAGCCATCTGTGGGCTCCACAATCTTGATCCGGAGGTGCTTTTCAGAAAAGCTTTATAATATCTTTCTCAGACCACTGCCGAGAAGTGGTGATGCCCACAAAGATGTTGGCAGCTTGAAGGTCCTTCAACTCAGGTTATCCGTGTATTTTAGAAGTGAAAGGAGTTGAGCAGCAGAGTCTGGCATCCTGGGCAGAGCTGTGTAACTGGAGTTAAGCTGGGCTGTGGATGTGGTTCAGGCCTAGCACACTTATCCAGCATGTACAGCATGCATCCCACTCTGGGTGAAGTCCCTATCATCACAAGTGAACAAAACCAAAGCCAAAACAAAAAACCCTCTCTCCTCTGATGAGACTGCATGGGATCTAAGTCCTTCTTTGCTACCTGAAGAGGAATTATGCTATTCCCGGAGTCTCAGTTTTCTCATCTGTAAAATGGGAACCACAGTGCTCGCCTCATACATGTGTGTGATGTAAGGCCAAAATTAATAATGAGTAGTGAGACCTTGTGACTGCTCCCGCTACAGCCTTAGAGAGTGAGGAGACATGCAGGAGCTTGTTACTGCTTGGGTCTCCAGCTATGGAGCTGAAATGCAGCTGCGCCTCTATGACAGCTGCGTGGGAACACATGAATAATTACCTCCAAAGTATACTTTCTTCCTTGCCACCTTTCACCAATAAATATTTAATTTACATTTGAAATCTGGCAGCTCTGAAAGCCATTAATCCAAATAAACACCTGGTGCTCTGCAGAGTGGCGTGTCTCCCAGCCACAGCCCCCACCTGCTCTGTGATGCAGAGAGACCCGCTACCAGGATGACTGGCAGTGGTCACTCCCTGTACTCGCATGGTGACCACTGTGCAGGGGCAGGCCACAGCACTCTGTAACAACTTGAAAGGGAACAAAGCTTGTTCCCCGTGTTTGCTCCTATTTCTGCTGTGTATTCAGAAGCTAACTCTCCATCAGGGACTGGACACAAAGGATGGAAAACAAAATAAGGTGAACAAGCCCTGGACCACCTGTGGCAGTCAGGAGCTACCATGTTCAGAGGGATGGCTATCTCTAGGATGGAGTCCAGGTCCAGTCCTAGGTTCCTTCCTCACAGTTGGGGTTCAAGGGTGGGGCTATAACAAGGATGAAAAATGTGGCATGTGTGGGGAAAATCCTTTGTTGTCAAATGGCATCCGTAGAATCTGTTTCCCAGTGTGAACGATAAGCTAGGGTCCCAGTGATAAATGTACCGGTGTGGTTTTGTTACTGTGGGTCTAAGATAGGTTCTCACTGTCCCAGGCTGGCCTAGAACTTACCCTCTTTCTGCATCAGCCTCTTGAACACTGGGATTGCAGCCACTATGCCAAACATGGCTGTGTGGTTTTGATTTACCTAGTCCCCCTCCTGCCCTTGAGAGGCAGAAGTCCCCTTTGTGTGTGCTTTTGTGTGTGGGAACAGGATAAAGGGAAAAGCCAGAGCATCTGGGGCTTGGTTTCTTTTTCCTTTTCCAGATGATTGACACACAGGCCTGCAGAGCTGGGGAAAGTTTCTTTGCTTCAGGGAGGAGCTGGTGAATTTAAACATAGAGAAAGGGGGAATAATTAAGAAATTCAAACTGCCAGAGCCATGGGGGGAAAAAGTTGGCAGAAACATCTGGAACTGTCATTTCTGGGTGTGCTGAGGGGACAGAGCCAACACAGGGTCACTCACTTAAAGGTCCTCAGGGCAGGTCACGGTGAGAAAGGCAGGCAAGCTACAGAGAGCATGCCGTAAGCTCTGTCTTGCTTGTTTCCTTCCCCACTTTCCCCGTACGTACAGTGGCAAAGAAGTTCCTGCCTTTCTCCTCTTCAAATAAAGAAATAAATGAATAAATAACAGAGTGAGTGTGCCGATGTGTGGAAAAAACAGTGGGGTGCTGTGGGCCGGAGGATCTGGGTTTGGGAGAGAGCAGGTGTTTGGCCTGCGAGGGAGGAAAGGCCTGTGCTTGGCAGGTGCGCTGGTTTTGGCAGCATGCTGACTTGTGGAAACTCGGGCCCGGTTTTTCCCAAATCTGATACTTCAAGAGAAGCTGAAAACCCAGATTTTAATGTAAAAAAAAAGCACTCAATTTTTATGCATGGGTGCCCAGTTAAAATTTTAAAGATGAGGTATTAGTCTGTAGGCCAAGTAAGGTAAGTCAATAAGCCAAGAGATACAATCCTTGCCAAATCATTTTGCAGCCAAGTCCTAGCCACATTTTGTCTTTGGGGACCAAAGTTTGCTGGTAGATAAAAAAACCTTAGAGACCTGTGTCCCTTTAGGGTGTGAGAACTCTGTGCTGGAATTGGAGGGGTTCTTTGTAGTGGGTATGGTCACATTTGCTCTTCCTAACTCCTGTGGCCCCCACATGATTTATGGTTCTAGTTTCTTCAGAGAGTCTTTCCTTCACTTGCTCATAGACCTGAAGTAGGAAGCGCAAGAATAGCTAGATTCTTCCAGAGCCAGGCCATCCTTTAGTGCTGGCCATTGCAAACATGTGCCTTAATATCACACAAGTGAAATGAAGTTCCGTGACAAGTGAGCTGACATGCAGCGTGGATGTAAATATGGACAGGATTAGCCCTTTCTAGGAAAAAAGACCTCAAGATATTGCAATTTCTGTGTTATGTGTTGAAACCATGATATCTTGTTATCAAGTTAAGTAAAATACCTTGCTATGATTAATTTTCTGAAACAAAGTTGGGATTTATTAAGGAAAAGGACAGTAGTACATGCCCACAGGTAGGCACAAGCTTCTTAGGAAAGAGTTATGCAGATTAACTTTATAGAGTTATATTTTTAACATAGCTGTTGTAAACTTTTAAATTGCATTTGTGACTCAGCTTCTGCTTCTGCTGGATGTTGCTTGCCTGACTCCTGCCATCCCCAGGGTAAGGTGGGTAAAGACATCCACTCATTCTGCTCCCATCAGCAGCCCATACTGGTGAGGGCGTGGGGATGAGTAAACAGGCCTGTAAACCCTGAGCGGCAGCGCAGAGAGCTGCCCTTTAAAACAGGTCACTGTGTACTGGCCATTGAACCCCTGGAAGACTCCATGGAGACCAGAGGAAGCACTTGCCTTGTCATTTCCTGTAAATCTTACCCCTGGCTTGAGATTCTGCTTGGCGCACATTCCTTACGATGAGCATCAGTCTCGGGCCCATGTGTTTGGATTGATGTATGTAGTGGAGTGGACAACCAGATGCGATGAGGCCCTTCAAGCAGCTCTTTCACGGTGTGGTTCGGACATCAGTACTGGAGTCTCCTGTCCTGGCTGGTGTCGGAGGCTAGGTAGTAACCTCTAGCCCTCATGGCTCTGATGTGAGATTAGTATTCCCTTGCAAACCGGATGGAAGCCAAGGGTCTATGTAGAAGAGGCAAGGTGTGACCTGCAGTGAGTCTGTCTCATAGTTGATGGGTCGTACCTGCTGCACACGATGGCTGGAAATAGGATAACAAGATATCATGGTTTCAACACATAACACAGTCAGTAAGGATGAGGTGCGGCGTTGGGTGAAAACAGCAGAATTCACTCAAAGGAGCAATGTGCCACATGCTGTAAGCGGTGGTACCGTGGAAAGGTCTTCTGTTCCCCGTCCCCTTCTTTTCTTTTTCTTCCCCTTCCCTTCCTCCTTGCTTTCCCCCTTCCCTTATCCCTCTTTCCTCTTTCCTTCCTCCCCCCTCTGCCTTTTAACTTTCTTTACACTGGGGCATGAGCCTGCCAACCTGTCTTTGTATCTATCAGTGCCCTGATTTATACCACCTTGAAGTTTTGCATGGCTGTCACTTCATTACGGTATTTATGTCCTGGCAGCACCTGAACTTGACTCTACCTTGAGGGTGTAATTGTGTGTTGCTAATGTAATGGCTGGAGTTACCCATGCAAAGAGCAACATGAGAAAGGTCACCAGGAGGAACACAAGGTCACAGAGCCACCTGAAGCGTGCTCAGGGTTGATTTCCCCTTTTTGCTCCAATCCCAGGGAGGGGAAGCCTCCTCCCAGCAGGTGAGGCCTGGGGAGGAATGACTCCAGCGTGGGCTGGTGCAGATGGCAATGGAGAGTTTATTGTGCTTTCCAAATGGCTAAAAGCCTCGCTGACAATCTGAGTGCCCACACGGCAGGCCCAGATGCCCGTAAACGGACCAATGAGAGAGGTGGCTGCCCCTCCTTTACAAACAGCTTGCTGTTTCTCCCACACTAGCAAATTTACCTGCTGCAAACCAATGTAAGTAGAAGATTTCCTTTGCAGAAGCAGAAAACCAAGTTATTTTCTCTCTAGCATTTAATTCACTTCCAGATTCTGAGGGCATGAGAGTCCTGGCTGGACCAACTACTGCAATGCTTCCCTGCCCCCATTGTGTGTGGGAAGGATGGCTGGCTGTACCCAGGCGCTTCTGACCCCAGAATTATAGGACATTTGTAAATTCAACCTATTTTTAAAAAGTAGCTCAGGTTCTGGGGATACAACCAAGGAACAAAATAACATGGCTGTACCCTAGTGGAACCAGCAGTTTGGGTGACGAAGACAACACAATGTGACAAGCACCATAGGGAAGGAAACAGCAGGTCTCTGGGCCATGCAAAGGAGGAATTACTCACCCAGATCTAGTGGGACAAGAAAAACTCCCCCGAGGCTAAGGATCCCCCAAATCCCAGGCCCTAGGTTCTTGGAATTTACCTGGATCAGCATTTGTAGCAATAAAGGCAGAGCTGTGAAGTAAGATGCCTGGTTCACACAGTGAGCAAATGGAAGGTAACAGAACTCAGGCCTCTTTGCTTTCTAAATTCCTTTGAAGTGAGGGGCTTCTGGGGATGATGCTTGCCTTGCAAACACAAGGACCTATGTTCAAGTCCCAGAACCCATGTACACATACCTATAATCTCAGCACTAGGGAATGGAGACAGGAGGATCCGTACAGGCTGCTGGTCAGTCAGCCCAGACTACTTGGTGAATTCCAGAATAATGAGAGATCCTGTTTAAAATAAAAGGTGGATAGCAACCAAGGAACTATAGAGCAGGGTATAGGTGGTTTTCCTTCTAGACCACCAGTCATGTCAGTCCTGCAAGCCTTATTCAAATAACCACACAGAGACTTATTAATTAGCAATGCTTGCCCGATAGCTTAGGCTTATTTTTTTTAGCTAGCTCTAATAACTTCAATTAACCCATTTCTATCAATCTATGTGGTACCTGGAGGCTTGTTTACCTCATCGATGCACTTCCCAAGCTGCTTCTTTTGCCTCTGGCTGGCATCTCCTCTTGGCCTTGAGTCTTTGTCCTTCTTCTGCCAAGCATTCTCTCTGCCCTGAAAATTCTGCGTAGCCATCAGCCAATCAGCTTTTTGTTAACAATGAGAGCAACACATCTTCACACTGTACAGAAGGATTATTCCACAGCGTCTCTGGCTTCCGCCTGCATATACATACATACATGTTCACATGCACGTGAACAGGCGCATACATGTTATGTCATTGGGTTTTCATAGTGGAGGAGGGTAATCTCATTTAAGACATAGAAAAGTAACCCTTCTATTGTGAGAGACAGGTGTCAGTGGATAAAAGCCTGGTCTGCCGTTCCTCAAGTTCAATTCTGGCATGTGTTGTACAAGGGCTGCCTCAGAGGGTCCCAGAAGGATAGAGCCCCAATGCCCAAAGCAAGTCACCTGCTTATTAGCTTCCATTGGGTGACTTGGCTCTTCTTGTGGCTCCCTTTCCACTTTCCTTTTGGTGCATACTGGAATTACCACTCAAATAAACTACGTGCATCTATTATTATTATTATTATTGCTATTATTTGATGGTACATAGTGGGTGTTGGTCATTTTCTCCCCATTACTGTCTCTTTCTGCCCCTCTGCCTTCCACAGTAAAGCTCTTCTTCCCTACAGCTCTCTCCTACTTTCATGTCCTCCCTAAATTTAGTGCCAGGTTTCAGGAATACCAATACACACTAAGGGTAATTCAGTTATCTAGAGTCCCTTCCAACCTCAGAGACCTGTGATATCAGTTAAATACATTCTGAGAAAGAGCCTTGGGGTTTGGGAAGCGATAAGAGAAAGCCTGGTGACCCTTATTGGAGGAAGATGAAGAACAGACGCTGCATACTACAATTGGAACAGGAGGGACACAGGATGTGACTGTGTAAGGGGACCACCTAGCAGCCATAAAGATGAGAGAAACAACTAATTGTCCCCTTCTCTCCAAAGAAGACGATTCAGTTCCTTCTCAGCACCCCGAGGTGGTGATTAGGACTGTGCCCGACTGGGGGACAGGCACTGTTAGAGCAAGTGATGTCACCTATGGGTTTTCTTCACCAGACTCGAAGGACAGGAAGAGGCACTTTGTAGATGGATGGATGCTCTTGCTTCGTATCTGTGTGAAATCACGGCTCCTCTCATAATGGTAAGCTTCAGGAAGCTGTAACTACATTCACTACCGAGGGGATGATTTCTGTGAGAACCAAAGCCCCATCTTCTTTCTCTTGTGAATCACCTAACACGGGGTAGAGGGGTTTAGCACTGTGCTTGATGAGCAAATGGGTATGCAGTGTGTATGTGTATGCTGGGGCTACCCATCCCCTGCTGGTTCTCTCTTGTGGCTCCACTGAAGCCTCTTCTCTCTGCTCCTTCACTGTACCCAGGGGAATGCGTGGCCCACCTGAGTGATTGGTTTGAAAGAAGTTGGGTCAGGCAGACTAGTTCTGTCCTCTACCCATAGTACACTTGTGCACCCAGCACCTCTGGGAGAGGGCAGGCAAGTCTGTTGAACTCAGAAGCTCAGCTTCCAACTAGTACCACAATTACATTCTCCACTACTAGTTTTATTGTGAAGACTAGCAATGTCTTCCTTCCCATCAACTTCCCTAACTCTAGGCCGCCTCCAGGGTGGAGGCCAGAAAATGTCCCAAATCAATGCCAAAAGCCCTTTTATGTTGGTGGAAAGAGATGAGGAGGACCCCTTCAGTCATGTCTCTGAGTTCTAATGTCGCCCTTAAAAATATTACTATATTAAACCTTTCAATTTTACATTAGTTTATATGCCTGATATCTGTCTCATTATACCTATCTCTATATCTATCTGTCTGTTTATAGCTAGATATGCCTGGAACCTAGGAAAGGCTTAGTAATAATTTGTATGCGTAAGAACCAAAGCTTGGATGAGAAATTCTGCATCCCAGAAGCATCTTCCCACTCCTGGAGCATGTCTGGGGCTACTTCTCATGCTTTACTTGTTAGAAGGAGGAGAGGAACAAGAGTGTGTTCTAGGTGGTTTCTCAGGCTGCCCCTGAGAAATCTCTATAGGAATAAGACATGGCCGGCACTTGATCACAGTGCTCTCTTAAAAAGCTTGTCAAGGGCTCGCTCACCTATTTGACAACTATCAAGTGCCCATGTGGACACCATGCAATATTAATAAAAGTGTTCAAGATAAAACCTTGCTTTAATAGTTTACAGTCCAGGTCCAGGCTTGAAATAACCCATGCTAGTTGCAAAGCAGCGTATAATCAAGCAGTAGTGTGGGTATCTCACACTGCATGTTTGTAGGGGTCAGAATGCCGAGCGGCTCAGGGTGGCAAAGGGAGGCAAAACAGAGCAGGCTGTGGACTTACAGTGAACCGAAGCCTTGTGCAAGGCCCCTTTTGTCGTGTCTGGACTGTGAGACTCACAGGGCAGAGCTGATTTAGGAAGAGGAAAGGACTTCACAGTATCCAGAGCCCCTACAGGCTACGGGAAGCTTGGACAGAATCGATGACAGCTGTGGTACCCACAGCCTCAGGCCTGGTTGGGTTTGGCCAGTGAAGAGTCTCGTGGGAGAGTGACATTTCACTGACCCCTGCTCCGCCCCTCAGATCATGCTAGCTTGGTGTTTGTCTCTGTGCCATTCTTTCCTTCTGGGTGCTACTACCCTGACCCTTTGTTTCATCCATCTCTGCTAGCTCTGGACACCCATGCTCTCCCCTGCCTCCTTCCTACACCTTTGTCCTTGTAATAGCCCCTCTGCCAACAACCAGTTTACATTACCTGATTTCATTAACCCGTCTGTCTCCTGTTGGGACCTGACTTCTACAGATAAACTCAGACCCTGCGCTTAAGAATCCCACAGTCTAGTAAGAGAGCAAGGCCCAAATGAAACCATTCCTAACAAGAGGTAGAATGAAGGTTGGTGGGTAGGAGAGCTGAGATGGCTCAGATCTTGGCAACCAGACAGCCTTTCCAGTCATCCTGTGGGAGAAAGGGTGATGGGCATACTTGAACTTTCCTTCTGCAACTCTAGTAGTTTGGCCGTGGCAGTATGAGTTACTGAAATAACATAGCAATGGCGTGTGCTACAAACCCATGCAGTTAGTGTTCCTCCCCCCGCGCCCCCCAGGCCTCTGTTCCCTCACCACGGAGCTTTTGCAGGAAGCAGCAGCCTCGGGACCTCAGGAGACAATGGTTCTCTCGGCTTTTGCTTTGCTAGAGGGTAATTGCTGAGCTGCCTGGGAAAGGATGAAAGTGCTCAGCATCCAACAGACTCAAGATGCTGCAGCTGGCATAGGACAAAGAGCATCTTGAAGGACAGAAACTGGGTTTAATGGATGATAGACAGCAGGGCCTCATTCCTGAGGGTTCTGTAAGGTGTCAGGACCTCAGCGGAGAGCGACTGATGTATCTAAGAGACTAGACCTGGGCCCTAGTCACGTGGCCTTGACCATGAGCAGGCCTGAGTTGGTGCCCACCTATTGGGTCTGGACAGTCTTGTGATGGCCCACGGATGTGAAAGCTGTCCCCAATGGTGCATAGTATGTCATATCCTGGGAAGCTAAGTCAACCCTGCATGAGGACAGGATGCCTCATTAGTGACTAAACTTAAATTTGCCACTGACACAGTGAGGTGAAGACTGAGCGAAGATTAGGATTCCCAGTGGAGCACAAGTTGGTACCACAGATTGATAACTGTGCTAGCAGTGGGACCAATTGGTTCTGATTCAATAATTCTTTCTCTTTTGGAACACTGGTGGGCTGAGATTACTGTGAATGCCCTGAAGTCATAGCTGATATGGGACCATCATGTTCTAGTGATGAAATCAGTTTTTGAAAGAGTTCTAAAGAATGCTTTTAAACCTCTGGCTTGATATCAGAGGACTTAGGCAGTGTTTGGAAAGAGAACACAAGTATGACCTATTTATATCACCAACAATGATAATTTCTCTGAAATTCTAATAAATATGAAGAAAAATAGGTTTATAAAAAGAGTCTTTCAAGCTGGGCATGGTGGTGCATCTGGAGCAGAGGTAGGTGGATCTATAAGTTCGAGGGCAGCCTGGTCTGCAGAGTAAGTTCCAGGACAGCCAGAACTACACAGGGCAGCCAGAACTACACAGAGAAACCCTGTCTCGAAAATCAAAAAGAAAAAAAAAACAGAAAGAAAGAAAAGAAGACTCCAAAGCCTGTGTTCAGTTTTATTTCTAAACATAAACAGATGAACAAACGAAACTGAAGAGAAAGACAACAGAGCCCAGGAGTACCACAGTCCCTACTGAGAACGTTCTATTACTCAGAGGTCATGGTGGTTCTTTACAGTAGGGGCACAGGGAGCATTAAACCTGAACACACTACTGGAGAAAGGAAGAGGGCTGTACCTGCTTGATGAGGCCACTGAGAGAACAGACTGATTATGTCTATGTGGGAGTGAGTATGGCAGAGGTCATTAAAATAGGGAGGGGACTATGAAACAATGAAAACGGGTTTTAAAAGAATGAGGTGTGTGTGTGTGTGTGTGTGTGTGTGTGTGTGTGTGTGGTGGAGGCAGGGTGGAGGCAGGGTGGAAAGATGGCTTAGCAGTTAGAAGCACTGTCTACCCTTCCAGAGGACCTGGTTTCATTTCTAGCATACCCACTCTGACTCACAACCATGTCTATCTCTATTCTCAGGGGACCCAACACTCTCTTCTGACTTGTGTGGGCACCAAATACATGTGCTACAAATACATACATACAATCAAAACACCCATATACATAAATAAAGAAATTTTAGAAACCAAATAAATCAAGAAGCAAAGCCTAAAAAAATAGGAGATTTGGAGAGAGTTAGAATACATGGGATATGAAAATGGAAAGCAGCATCTGGGAGTAGAGGGTATAAGCAGATGGTGGGGGGGGAAATGGAGACTGATGGAAGGAATCAACCAAAACAAAGTTCCTATGAAAGTACTTAAGGAAATGTGTTATTTTGTATCTGAACTGAAAAGAAGTCTTCTCTCCGTTTCCTGTAGATTCTGCAACAAATTATAGAGGCTTAAACCGACACTAATTATTATCTTCAGCTCTGGAGATCACTGCTGTGGGTCAATGGTCTTCTATCCTGTCCCTTGTATTATTTTTAATAAAACACTGATTGGCCAGTAGCCAGGCATAAAATAGAGGTGGGGCAATGAGAACAGGAGAATGCTGGGAAGAAGAAAGGTAGCCATCACCCAGACACAGAGGAAGCAAGATGTGACTGCTTGCCAAGAAAGGTACTAAACCACGTAGCTAACACAGACAAGAAATTATGGGCTAATATAAGTTATAAGAGTTAATAAGAAGCCTGAGATAATAGACTAATCAATTTATAATTAATGTAGATCTCTGTATGTTTATTTGGGACTAAATGGATGTGGGACCTTGTGGGACAAAAACCTTGGTCAACAAGTAGTGCCCAACGTGTGGACAAGTGCATCCATAGAAAATATGAATGGCTATGGGACCAGGTGGGACAGAAACATCAATCAACAGGTCACATATCCCAGAAGGATTGAACTGGACTTAAAATAGAGGTATCTGCAGTTTCACCCCCTCTAAGGACTCTAAAAAGAATCTATTTTTCTTGACATTTTGTGCTTCTTTTTTTTATAATTATATATGCTTGGCTGATAGCTTAGGCTTGTTGCTAACTAGATATTATAATTTAACCCATATTTCTTGTCTATGCTCTGCCAATGGTGGTGCCTTTTTTCAGTATGGCATGCTCATCTTGTTTCACTCTATGTCTCCTGGAAACTTCCACTCCTTGCCCTTCTTCTTCTCAGAGTCCTCTTGGTCTAGTTCTCTCTCCTAAACTTATCCCGCCTAGCTACAGACCAGTCAGCTCTTTATTAAACCAATACAAGCAACAAATATTCAGTGTACAAAAGCATTGTTCCACAAATTTCCCCCTTTTATCTAATTAAAAAGGAATGTTTCAACTTTAACATAGTAAAACTATATATAACAAAAACAGTTATCAAGTAAGAATTTCAGCTATAATATCCAGTTTATTTGTACTTGGCAAAATTAGAGAAAATATTATTTATCTTATCTTTGTGAGTCTAAAGTTTTATACTTAATTTATCATAACTAAGGAAAACTTTAAGTTTAATTATGTAGTCTTTAACTTTATCAAAGACCCCAGAAAGGTGTAATGTTACCAATGACAGGAACATCTGGCTGCCTGAAGAGTCACCCAAAGTTCCTCTGTGATGTTGGGATATCCAACTTTGGGTTACAGGCCTAGTATATCTTACAGATATTTCTGAGAAGCAGGAAATGTTGAAGGATTGTTCTACCTTGTCTTAGCAAAGTTTAACAGTTGCTTTTTCTTGCAATATGCTGATCCAGTTTTGACAGTAACTCTCAGTAATTGACACAAAGGCAGTTTCTTGCCCAGATAGCTAAATTTTGCCATAAAGAAAGCAAACTCCATAAGTAGGTTCTTTGATGTCTGTCATCTTTTTTTTTTGAAGTAAATTGGTGCTGCCAAGAACAGATGTTTCACTGTCGTGAAAAGCCTTAGGTTATTAACCATTTTAAATACCATATCCTGTAGGTCTTTGGAGTATTTGAAGACCATCTGCTTCTTAAGGCTGCCCAATTCTCTGGCTCAAGACCATCTTTCCTGCCATCTTCAATGCCAATGATACTGGGGCCTTATATTTCTTACATAGTCATTTCTCTGGTGACTCCTTTGTCCTCTCTTCCACACATCAGGATCTTGAGATCCCATTGGGCCACTTATTATCTGTCTGTCTGTCTCTCTGTCTGTCCATCCATCCATCCATCCATCCATCCATCCATCCATCCACAAGCAACAGGATCCTTTCCATCTTCTCCCATCTCAGGGCATCTTGTTAGCAGACTCCATTCTGTCTAAAAACTTAATGCTCCTTTTCTGTAAAGATGTCTCTCTTCACAGGTTCTGAGGACTAAGATGCAGAGGCTTGGGTAGATTCTTCTGCCTGCTAAACTCTCAAAGTAGCTTTACTGTCAAGGACAGGATGAGAGTGGAGTTATGATGTATTTTCATTTCATTTTTCATAGTGGATGAGAATGTCTTATAATTTTGTACCCCTTTACAACTTTGTCTAGTAGAGTCTCAAGAAATTTCTGTTACTTGCTCCTTCCCTTTGGATAGTCCATTCATAGAAGAAAGCAGTGTTACACACCAATTGTATTGTTCTCCACCCAATGAGAAAGATGAATTAAAGTGGCAGGCAGAACAATCTGAATCCCCCCCTCAGTGAAGTGATCACCTGTCCTTCCTATTCTGGTTTACCTCATTGAACTCTAGGCAGCACTGTGAGTGAGTTGGAATGAAGTCTGTTATCTGTATTTTGCACAGGGGAAAAAGAATGTGCTCTCTGGTGTCACCCACAGGTCACTATAGACTCAGCCATGAGCACATTGGCTTGGGTTGCCAACCCAGTACCTTTCTACTCCATGCTGACTACATTTCATTTCTTATTAGGCAGGTGAGGTTCCTGAATGTGAAGAAACCTTCTTTCTCCCTTCCTCCCTCTGCCCGTCCATCCCTCCCTCCCTCCCACCTTCACTCCCTTTTTTCTTCACTTTCTTTTCTGGTCTAGGAGATTCTTTTGGCTCCTATTTTATCCCATGGTTTCATTTCTAGCTGATTCTGAGAAAGAAGATTAATTCTTTAGGTTTCACTCTGGCACCAGCCAGGGACAGTCCTCCCAGAGCCAAATAGTCCTCTGAGCCTTGATTCTCCTGCAGGCAGGTATTCTAAACTCTGGGCTTTTTATTGTCAGTAACTGGGCTAGACAGTTAATACCTTCATTAAACTCCAAGTACCTTTAAGATTATCAAATGTAAAGAGAACCAAGTAATCAACAGGGTTCTCCACAAAGTGTGCAATTATCTATCCACCCATGGACTTAAGACTCCTAGTGGACTCGCTCTGAGCTCTGAGAAGTGGGATTGTTCAAGGTCACTTGGCCAGATAGTGACAGCTGGAGCACCAGAAAGCACTCATTTCCCAAGCTGCATCTGCCACCATCATCAAGTCTTTAACAGAGGACACCCCAAGAAGACAGGGCAGCCAGGCCACAAGGGATGCTGAGCTCCGGCTTTTCCCAGATGCTGTTTCCTAAGCACTCAAGTCCCTAGAATTGTTGACACTAAGAGATTCAATGGCGGGAAGGCCTGGGCAGAGTTAGGGTTGAGGATGAGGTTTAACTCTCAGTTTTGCTGTTATGATCCCAGGGCAAGTTAGATACATACTTCCAATTGAACATTCTTCTCTTTTTTTTCTTTCTTATTTCCTCTTTCTGGCAGGGGGTGGCAGTAACTGGGGATAAAATCCAGGGTTTTGTATATGCTAGGCAAAGGTTCTACCACTAAGCTGTATCCTAAACCTTCTATTTAAAAAATACTCTGCTCTTTCATAATTTCACATACACACATGCATGCACACACAACACTTTGTTAATATTTTCACAATTACCTTCTCTTATTATTATCCCTTTCTCCCTTCCATTGAGTCCTCCCCACCATAGGTACCCCCTTCCTGTTTTCTGTTGTTGTTTCCCATTGCATTTAATTAGAATTGCCTACATGAGCATGGCTGGGGGTTTATTTACTAGAACAAGGGCCACTTACTAGTGGCTGTACCACAGATGAATATGATTCCATGACCCTAGCAGCCACTAAATGAATAATATAGCTCCACAGGGAGGGGTGGGGCCTCCTGAGTCCCCTCCCACTCATGATGGAACATTGATGAACCCAGTCTTGTGCAGGTCTTGTGCTGTGAGTTCATGGGGGCAAGAGCCTATCATCTCTGGAACAACACTTCTTTCAGTTTCCTGGCTCTGACATTCGTTCTACCCCCTCTACTATGATGTTCCCTGAGTCTCAGAGGAGTTGATATAAATGTCCTCTTTAGGCCAGCTCACGATTTTCATTAATGCATTTTTTTAACTTTTTAAGACAGGATCTCACAAAGTTGCCTGGGGTGGCCTAGAACTCACTCTGGCACCCTAGTAAGCTTTAGGGTTATTATCCTCTTGTCTCAGTCTCCCCTTTAGCTGGGGTTATAAGCCTATGTCAACAGACCAGGCACTTTTGTCTTTTTATATTCTGTATAAGGAGAATAACGATAACTATCTAAGACCAGAATTAACAGTATAGTTCTCAAGAAAACCTGTGACCACACACACGGCATAGCAAATGCTCAGCAAATTTCCCCTCCCATCCCTCTTCTTGCCTGCTGTGCACACAGCTCCTCCTCATCTACACCTTCAGGAAGACACTGATGATAGAAGGAGACCCAGGAGCACAGGCAAAGGTTACTGAAATTCAGGTTTTGTTCTGCTCTTGCTGCCCTAGATAATGTATTGTATTTCAGTATATTGTATTTTTTCCATCCATTAAAATGTGGGTAGTAAAACCAACTCCCTCCTAACCTCATGAGGCTTAGGAAACATCTAAACTTCTAAGACTAAGAAAAATCTATAGAACAAGGAGAAGCCCAGTTGCTACTCTTACTGTACAAACAGGTAGAAAATGAGCAACGAAGCAACTGGCTGCTGATTGAGCACTATAAATATTTCAGGATGAAATGAATTTAGAAGTAGTCGAAAAGCACTTGATTAACAACTCCAGGGATTGGAATCCTTCCTCAGTAGCTACTATTGTTAATAGATGTTATTGAACAAAAGCTGTGCTGTAGACAGGCTATAAATAAGAATATTTAAAGACAGACCCTCCCTAGTGTCTACCATGGGAGATTGGGAGCAAGCTAAGCATGAATAAATGAGAGGTGTACCAAGGAGAGAAGAAGTTGAATTGGGAACCCTCAGAGCACCACAGATGTCAAAGGGTTCAAAGTCGGAGAAAAAGAACAGAAAAGAAGGTTCTGATCCAAAGGGATTGGGGAGTTAATAAAACAACTTTTCGAGGAGCAGCCAGAAGTTGGGCTGGAGATCTGCTGGAGATTAAATGGTGGAAGGGTCTGTTTCCGGCTTCTGAGACCACATATGACCTCTGCACACTTTGCATCCATCTCCTCTGAGCAAGTGTCTCCTCCTTCCTGACACAGTTATTGTGGTCATTTGCCAGTTCCACCATTGCAAGTCTTCTGGAGACCAGAATGGCATTGTATTTGCTTTGGAATGTCAATCCAGTGATGCTCATGTGGGGTAGGAATTTTGTTTGTTTGCTTGCTTTTTCAATGTCTGTTGGATCACTGTGTGATTGGAGAGAAGGAAGGAAGGATGCTGACTGTTCAGGCCATAGCTGGTTCAGAGGAAGGAGCAAGCAAGGCTGTTGGTGGCTATTCAAGAGAGTCCTGGCTCTTTAGTGGTTTTGGTGGGGATATAGTGGTTCGGATGTCCTAGTATTGGTTACACACCTAGGATCACTCCACTCTTCTCTTAAATAGTACCACGTCTTCTGTGTGTGGTGCAGCTGAGGTGCAGACAGCTAGTGTAATTAATTTCCTCTTATTTGCCTGGTGTTGTGTAGGGCCGGGAAATGACGCTAGCCTACAATAATCAATGTGTGATCAAATCCAGACCTCCTCTTGGGTTGGTCTGGATGAGAATGGATGGAGTTTCCCAGTGTGCCCCAGGTTCCAGAGGAGATTTATCTCCCCATTCCCTCTGTATGAGCTTGGGCATGAACATTCTGTCAGATTCTTTAGCATTATTTTTCTCCATGAGGGAAGCCAGACTGACTCATGAATAAGAACAGATCTAGGGAAACGGCACAGAAATAAGACCCATTGACAGAAGCTTTTCTGTCATGGATCAGTTCATCCCATCATGCCCAAGTCTACTTGGTAAATTATATAGCTACCGTTCTTCCACCAGAGAAACAAGTGGGAGATGGTGGTGCAGTGGTGAAAAATTAAGTCTGGCTACACCATTCCATCATCAACTCTGTGATAGCAGGTAGGTGATTTGAATTTCCTAAGACTTGGTGTTTTCAAAGCAAGGGCAGAGAACAGATAATAACAGGCTTGGGAGGATTAAGTGAGATCACACATGTGTACTGCTGAGCACAGATTGAGGGATCGGAGGAGAGAAGAGCAACTGTGGAGCTAAACCACACAGCCTTGAGGGTCCTGCTCAGAGGTCAAGTGTGAAACCAATGCTGAACTTCTCGTTACATTTGTCTCACTTTCCCTCAATTTTAAGTTCTGTATTATTATTCTTTCATTTCATTGTATTGTGTTTATTGTGAGAAATAGGATTAGTAGATGGATATCTATCTCTATCTATTTATCTATCTATCATCTGCCTATCTATCTTTTAGTATAAAGAATTGGCTCACATACTATACAGCTTGAGAACTCTGAGATATTGTGAGCTGGTGACACAGGAGGGTTGGTGGCGTAATTTCCACTCCAAATCCAAAGGCCTGAGACTTAGGAGAACTGATGGACAAAGTTCCAGTCTAAGGGCAGAGGGTGATGTCCCAGTTCAATTAGTCAGATAGGTCAAGTTCCTTCTTACTCAGTTACGCTCTGTTCAAGTCCTCAACTGATTGGATGGTGGCCTCACTCTCTGGGAGAGCAAACCACTTCACTCTGCTAGTCAAATACTAAGATCACCCAGTGACACCCCCTCAGGCATACTCAGAATAATATTTGGTTGGCTATTTGAGCATCCTATGGCCTAGTAAAGTTGATGCACAAGATTAACTATAGAGCTTCACAATAAAAAGCAACAATACCGGCTAGTTTTTGCAGATGAAGAAGAGAGAAAGATTAAAAGAAAGCAAGAAAGGGAGAGAAGGGAAAAGAGAAAGAAAGGAAGGTTAAGGGAGGGAAGAGGGAAGAAGGAATTCTTTTGTTTATGAGAGTGCCTTGTGAATGTTTATGGTTTAACACGTTCTTCCTTTCCATTGTCTCATTTAATCCTCATGGTAATCCCAGGACACGTGGACCATATTAATCACAGCACAGAGACAGTGTCATTGTATTGTATTGTTAAAGTCATGTGGCTCATAAGCAATAGTAAGAAGACCAAAACTGAAATCACCCAAATCCAGTGTCCTATTTCTTTGCTGTACTGAATTTTTACGTACCTGTTTGTCTGCAGATGGCTACAAAGTTAGGAAGAGTCCATTTATCCTTCCCTATACTGTAATGTGTCCTGGAGCGGGGACACAAGTTCAGTACAAAAATCATCACATGTGCTAACTATTATTACTCATTTGCCGACATACATAACAGCTTTTCCTTTTTTTCTTTTTGCCTTGGACCGATGGGGAGTACTTTTTGGGAACACTGCCTGGCTTGGCATAGGTTGATCACTTAATTCTCAACCAGAGAGGACTCCTGCTTTGTTTAATGGCTCCTGAAATGTTGACATGCAAGAGAGCACAAAACAGCACTCTTGTTTGTTCGCCTCCTTCTAAAGCCACCAGAAGTTATTTAAGGATGTTGTAATGGATGCAACCGCCACTTATTAAGATGGATAGCTGGAGTGCAGTTTTCCATTACTGGACGTGGCAGAATCAAATTAGGAAATAACAGTCCTCAGCATCTTCTCCAACTTGCTTTTACATAATGTTTTGGGAAAAATGCCACTTCAACAGAAAACTGCCATTGTGAGGGCCAGGGATCTTTCCCCAAAGGGGCTGTGTTTACCAGCTGGCTTTCTCAGCCCGTTTGCAGGTGAAGTGACTGGCTTGGGAGTGGAGCCTCCTTGTGTGGGCTCTTTCTGGGAGTCTGGAGGATGGAGGCTGGGTTTCACATTTCAAGGAGTTCAGACACCTGTTCTTGTGCTATAGACGTCTCAAAGTCAGAGCTTCTGCTTTGGAGTTAGTTCTGTGAAGTTCACATTTCTTACTTTATATTGGGTCAGACTGAATCCATTCTATAAGCAATGTGTCTTCAGTGAGGCTAGCCTCTTGCTAGGGTTGCTAGCCAGAATGAAGAATTATGCCTGCTTCATCTTGCTACAGTGTTAGATGGGGACACAGCAAATAAATCTCGGGAAGTATTTCACACCATCAGGATAATAAAAGAATCAACAAAGTAAGGAGTGGATGGGAGAAGGATTTACTTGAAAAGATAAAATACTTTTCACAAGCCATGAAGCATGGGCCATCATTTCCAGATTATCATTGTGTTTTTATATCTCCAGGGAGGAAACTATGTAGAAAGAAAAAAAAATTGTTCCTATTAAAAAGGACATTTGGATCACTTAGTTTGTCTTCCATCTAAACATCCTGGGAGTGGGCTAGACTTCTTTTCCTAATAACACCAGGGCTCAGTTTAGGTTGTCCTCCGTAAGAAATCAGATCAACTCACCGTTCTTATGTGTTAGTGATTTTGACTTCTCTATAAGCTTACAAGCAGCTTAAGGGAGGAGAGAGGTTCATTTCGGTCCATGGCTTCAGTCCATTGTGGTGAAGGTGTGATGAAGTTCATGGCACTGGGAGCGCCTTACATCTTGGTGGCCAAGAAGCACAGAGCCTCACCAGAAACCAGAAACAGGTATCACCTTCAGAGTTCTTTCCCAGCAATCCCCTTCTGTTAGATAGGCCATTGTCCCAAAGGCTCCCCCAGTACCCCAAACTGTGCTACTAACTGGAAACCAAGGATCCAAACACATGATCTTTTGGAGGATATTTGACAGTCGAATTGTAAGAGCTTGTTAAGCTGCATAGTCTTTCAGCAAACATTTACAAAGCCTTTAATTATACTAAGTGTTTAAAGATGAGGCATCCCCCACATCAGGCACACCACACACAGGGAACTGTGTGCTATCTGAGGGGACAATAGAGTGATACTAGGTGAGCAAGCAACAACATATCCTCACTAGGACCACCATGCCACTCCCCCCCCCCGCCAGACTGCTAGGACTCTCTTGAGTCACCAGCAGCCTTTGTTTGTCCCTTCCTCTGAGCTAGATGTAGCTGCCCATTCAACAGCATGGCACTAGGTCCCCAGAGATCGGTGAATGAGATGTAAGAGGCCATCAGCACCCATTCATCTTATTGCTTATGAATCTCTTCGTGCACCTAATGGTATTCTCTTGCAGTGTAGGCAGGACATTGTCAGAAGGATGAGGTTGATGGTTGCCATTATGTTATGTTATGATTATTTGCGGTGCTTTGCTTGACTACATTGTTTTAAACACTGTTTCTATGAGAGGTGCCCTGGCCATTGCCATGTATGGTGGAGGGATCACTTTTCTTGGAAATAGAAGCTCCAAGAGGACCTCCTCAGTGGAGGGCATAGATATTTATGTATCTACCATTGTCACACTGCTAACCACAGGGATCAAAGACTGTCATTGCCCCACATTCAATATACAGTGTGAGTGGCTCACACTCCTCTATGTTAAGCTATTGACATTCTATGCTCTCCCATTTTTACCCCAAGTAATGGAAGTTTCCCATGAGTTGTTCTTCCTTATTGGCACCTGCTACCTTGTGGGGAAGCGGGCCAGGGGGAGCATTCACTGCTGAAAGGGTTTTGTTAGTTAGGAAGTTCTCTCTTCTAAACTGAAATAAAAACCTGCATTCCTGCCACCTCCCCAAATTATTCATTTCCCCCTCTGGAAAATCAGGAGCTCAAACTACACCTCCTCTACATGTCACATACCATGACAGCTGTCATGGTTCCCCTCTGAACACTTCTCCAGGCAAAATGTGACTGGTACCCTCAGATGGGTTCTTGGATGACATGGTTCCCAGATGCCTCATTATTCTTGTTCCTAGTCCCCAGATCCACTCTGACTTTACCAGTGTAACCTAAATGGGACATCAGTGTTTTCCTGCTGCATCTACTACTATGCTATAATGAAGCCTTTGCAGTTTTATGCTCAGGAACTAAACTGGAAACTATGTAAAACAATTTAGTAATCTTTTAAGGCAAAAATCAATCATCGGCTTCCATCTTCACACATTTCAGTGGATCCCAATTAGGCTAAGATGAAGAACCTAGAAGACCTTGGCTGACCTGGTTGATGATTCTTTTTCTGGTGTTACCTTCCCCGAGGACTCCTGTGCAGTTTGCCCATTTGCTCGCCCATGTTTTCCTTCTCTGACTTTGCTTGGTTGCAATCAGCATCATCCCGAAAGACGCATTGCCAGGCTCTCACGTCACTCAGGCTCCAGTAGGGTTGACTCACCAAAGTCACTGATGAGACTTGAGGAGTAGGAGGGTATTACCACGCTCCCTACCCCATCTCAGACAGTGCTGTTTCCTGTTCCTTCAGTGGTTTCAGCTCCCACCAGGAAGTCATTGTGGCAATGTGGCCCTAGTCAGTTGAGTTCAGCATGGCCTCTGATTCTTCTCCTCTGGCTTCCTGTAATCCTGGTGACTGAGTGAAGCACATTGTCCCCTGGTTGTCTTAACTTTTCCTCTGTAGCTGTTAAAAATTACATCCATTAAGCCTCCTTGATTTGAGATGCCTTGAGAGGTTTCTGTTTTCCTGATTCTATCAGCTATCAAGGTGTAATTGCAGTGAGACGCTTTCGGTTCTTGGAATGAACCAGGTTCTCTCTTGCATGCCTAATATAGTTTCCTCTTCTCTAAACATTGTCTTCCGGTCATACTTCACTCCTCAGTGGAGAGTTGTCTCTTGTTCATCTTTCAGTACTACTTATTATATCCCCCACCCCTGCTTTGTAATTACCCAGCCTTGTGCCTGGCTTGTAGAAAGTGCTCAATGAATAACTTAAATGACATTAATCAGATGTATATGGGAAATGTATATGGTGATGGTCCCAGTATTATACTCTTGGAGAGGTCAGACAAGTGCCTTGGTTGCCACTGGCAATGTGTAGAACTCTGGGATAATAAGGACTGTTTTGCTGAGGCTTTGCTTATGATTGTAGTGTATGTAGTGGTCTGTGTTTTCTTGGTTTATCGATTGCATATCTGTGAGCCCCTTTGAATCAAGTGATTGGATAAAGAAGTCTTCCTGGGGTTTCCACCCACAAAGTGTGAAAACATTGATTGTGTCAGGAACCCACACACTGGGCAATGGCCCAGTGTTCTTTAAGAATGTTGATGAGACAGACTGTCAGAGCATTCTCTGGTATTGAAATAACTCTGGAAGTTAGGCCACTTTCACTGGCTTGGGCCCCCCTCCCCGGGATGTCAAGTACACGCTGTAAGGAAATGGAGACAAACAGCTTTGTGGTACGTACTGTCACATTTACTGTCTGTGAAGTATATATGAACTTGGTTTTTTTTCTTCTTGAAAATTTAGTTGATTCCAGTGATAGGGTGGTTTTTATGAACAGGTGAAGTCTCCTGAAACCAATGCTTCTGTCAAAGGCTCGAGGATAAGGGAAATCATTCTCCCTTGCATATAGGATGTACCAGGGTTCCTAAGTTGTGTTTTTATCATTTAAGTTCCCTTTCCCCTTTTAATAAGGAGGCTTCCTGTGACTATCCTGGCCCTATATTGCTACCCCCAAACTCTAAGGCATAATGGCGTCTGGGTAAATGCGGAGCTGATAAATCCAGACAAAGTCTGAGCTTGGGAAAATTTGAAAGTTCCCATCCATCTCAGAAGATCCCAGCAAGCAGCCAGAAATTCTGAGTCTAACTGTATGTAGTAGGAAACTCTATAACTTTGGGCCCTGGAAAACACACACAAGTTCTTGTCATCGACAGTGGTTCCGAGCTTCAGGAGGCATGAAAGGAGGTTGCTAATGCCTCTATAGAGAATGGGTCTGTTGTATAAAAGGGGGGAGAGGTGCGGGTTGTTTGTTCCCAGTGCCTGGCCACCGGCC
>JAQHUG010000318.1:46373-57414 GCA_028555095.1 Dicrostonyx torquatus
TCCCGGAAAACTTTGCCCTCAGACTTTGGGACTTCATTTAGGGGTTGATTATGCCTTCCATATAATTAAGAGATGGGGGAAGGATAATGGATTGATATTTTTATTGTTTGTAACTTTATGTTCAATGTCTGTTCCCATTGTATATAGCTATACTATAGTTAGATTGTTATTATTTAGACAAAAGGGGGAGATGATGGGGAAAGGTTTTAGCCAATCAGGATAATAGCCATGCCCCGCCATTAGCCATTAGCTAATTATTCTGGGTTGGACCATCAGGTCCCACCTGATGTATAAAAGACTCAGTTAACGTGTGAGCACTCTCTCTGGCTCTTGGGCTGGCGCACGTCTTCAGAGAAGTGTGGGATCCAGGATCTGGTATTGTAAATCTGTTTGTATTCTTTACTCCTATCAAAGTATATATCTTAAATATACCTGGCTTGGGCAATAGTTTATTAAATTCTACAGGGGCCCCTGGTGAGTATTAATGAAATAACCACTTTCATTTGGAAAGATGTTATGATCCTTTATAGAGAGGAGTCCCATCCTAAATAATGTAGCTGGTGATAGGAATCTATTGCTACCAAAATCTGAGTAAGCGAAATGAATGTTGGGTCTACTTCAAAGCAGATGGGGCTGACAATATGAGGAATTTGATACCATCCTTTTTCAGGTCAAATAAAGCCCATAAATTTTGCTGAAGTGGTAGAATCTTGAATCTTTTGAGACAAGATAGCTCAGTCTCTATTGCAAATAGGTGTGCATATATCCTTTAAATATCCTTGGAGGATGTCATCATTGTAATGTCTTACCTATGTTCCTGGAGGAAGTTGAATATGGTTAAGAGCTTGACTGGAAAGACAGAGTGTTCTGGAAGGAATTCTGAAACACTGCACAGGGAGACAGGTAAAGATGCACCGTGCTTCTTGGAAGGTGAAGGAAAATTGCGGCTGAGAGGCCACCAAAATAGATACCAAAGATAATATATTAGCCAGATGTATAAGAGAGCAAAATGCTTTGCAGTTTCTATTACACAGAGACAATGATGTCTATGGTATTAGATATGGGGACTTTATTGAAGGTATCAAAGCAGTAAGACTGAGATATAATTTTTAGGCAAACTGTCTATTGGGTTTGTACAATGACCAAACTGGACTACTGAAAAAGATTATGATTGGACTAACCACCCTTTCCTTCAGTAAATTTTGAATGATGATGCTTAACTCTTGTTGGTTTTATTTCAAAGTGTATCAGACTATAGCTATGTGGAAGTGTGCACATGCATGTATGTGTGTGGGAAGGGCCTATAAGATACTATTTTGAGGAATGAACTGGGGTGACAAAGGCCAACTTGATTTTAATTTATTACTCATTGGGTCAGGTCCTCTTGACTATTCAACTATGGGAAATTTTGCAGCAGTGAATTCTATGATTGAGGAGAGTTTAATGCAAGCTAACCATTCAAATAGCAAATATGAGGCAGTCTTATTTGCTGATTTATTTCTGCTAATTTTCCTAAAAGTTCAGGGGTGCCATAGTTAACTTTTCTAGGATCATGTGTATAACTATAAGTTGAGGTTATATGAAGACCATGAATACTTACCAGTTTTAAGGAGACATGTGAGTATAATGAGGGACACAGCACCTCCTCTAGGCATCCTATACAATAAAGTCAAACTTCTAGTGCCAAGAATGGGTTACATCTTGTTGAGTCATTGGCAAAAGGGGTCATGGACTGTTGCCAAGGCTATTGGTTTCTTTCTACAATGTGATGGTAAGCCCCTATTACTAATGATACAACTCACTTATGTCATTGAGCATGAAAAAAATTGAGATTTTGCCCAATTGGAAGCTTCACCATGACTAACTAGCGTTCATGGTGTTGAAAAGCACTGTATGTGCATGCAGCAGAGTACCAATCAGCAACACTTTCCAGCTGCAAGCTTGTGCCCTACAACAGCAACTTGCCAATATGATGCTGGTGCAATAGTGGTGCAAATTTTATGGGAATAAGCAACACCTTAATTTTGGGGTGTGGGGGTTCAGTGCCAACTCTGTGAGATGGAACCCATGTCTCACATAGCACAAGTGCCGGGATAATTTGAGGTGACAGAAGTCATGAGCCCTGTGTGGAAACATGCTGTTATTTTTCTGCTAAAGGAAGATAGAAATAAAATGGCTTCTTGTGGTGGTCTAAGTGAGAATGCCCCTCACAGCCTCATATGTTTGAAGAGTTGGTTCTCAGTTTGTGGAACTGTTTGAGAAGGAGTAGGAGACATGGCCTTGTTGGAGGAGGTGTGTCAGTGGAGGTAGGCTTTGGGATTTAAAAAAATCCATATTGTTCCCAAAGTAGCTTGCTCTCTGCCTCATGCAGAGATTGAGTTGTGATCTCTCAAATACTACTTCAGAACCATTCATGCCTGCCTACTGCCATGGTCCCTTTCATGATGGTCAAGGGTTCTAACTATCTAGAACTGTGAGTCCCAGTAAATGCCTTAGTTATAATATTCTGTAGTGGCAATTGAAAAGTAACTAAGGAAGTAATAAGCTAACGCTTCTAATGACATATTGATGTACCCTTAAATTAGAGAATTCTTCAACCTTCATTAGAGAAGCTGCTCTTTGAAATAGATGGGAATTAATGCAGAGACCCAACTGGACAATGTGCAGAAAGTCAGACTTTAGCGCATTCTGCCTTAAATGTCTTTTTAAAAATTTTATCTATCTATCTATCTATCTATCTATCTATCTATCTATCTATCTATCTATCTATCTAATTTTTTGATTTGTTGAGATAGAGTTTTTCTGTGTAGCTCTGGAGCCTGTCCTGGAACTCGCTCTGTAGACCAGACTGGCTGTGAACTCACAGATATACGCCTGCCTCTGCCTCCCCATGCTGGATTAAAGGCGTGTGCCACCACCACCCTTCAGCAACACATATACTAAATAAGATGTCATTATCAAACATCTTTTTTCAGGGCTCAGGGATCTATGTGACAGGGGAAGTAAAAAGATTGTAAGACCTCGAGAGGGTGATGCCTCCAAGGAACACAGCATCTTCCAGATACACAGGACTGATTCACATATGAACTCACAGAGACTGTGGCAGCACACCAAGACCTGTACATGTTCAAACCAGACAAAAGTCTCAGCACTGAGAAAGGGAAGTTGACACAAAGTCCCACCCACACCTAAGAAGCCATTTGCAATTGAGGTATGTGGGGAGTAGGTTGACAACAACCAGTTTTCTCCAATAAGATGTCCTTGGGTGTATCAACTCTACTCCAGGGCAGCAGTGGTACAAATGTTATGGGAGTAACCAATCCCTTAGTAGCTGGCCAGCATAAAATGGACTTCATGCTTTTTGTGGGTTTCATTTCATTGGCTTTGTTTGTTTGTTTTGATTTTTCTTCTTTCTTTCTTGAGAGAAAAATAACATAAAATTGGATGGATAATGAGGTGGGAAGGATCTTGGAGGAGTTGGGGAGGGGAGAGCATATGATCAAAATATATTGTATGAAGTAATTTTTAAATAAAAATTAAACAACAAAGGGAGACTCTTGAACTAACAGAGAGGTAAAGAGGAAGTGGTAAAGAGGAAACTGTCCCTAGTTGGTGGCCATTGTCCCTGGAAGTCCTTAGCAGACTTGTGGTAGTTAAGACCCCCATTAGAATATTGGGTGACAAGCTTTGGCATAGTGAGCTTGGGAAATGTACCCACCTTGCTTACATTTCATGTGAGCTGGTTCTGGGGTCCCTAACTTCCCCCATAGTCTGCTGAAATAAAAATTGTCACTCTTCAAGTGTTGTTCCCTAGATCAAATGATTTGGGAAATTCAGATTTTTGAAGTCTCCAGAATCAAGTCTTTCATCCAGGCATGATGAGCCATGCCTATAATTCCAGAACTTTGGTGGTAGAGGTAGATAGATCGACAAGTGTCCAAGGCCAGCCTCAGTTACATAGCAAGTTCAGGTCTATACTGGATAACAGGAGGCTCTGTCTCAAAGAGCCGCCACCATTAAAGTATATAGTATCAGGTTTTGTGAGTGGATCTTGTCTTTGGAAAACTGGCTGCCAAATGATCTCTTGTGAGGACCTCTGTCTGCTTTATAACTCTTATTCCCTGGATTATTTCACTGGTAAGTGAACAGTTGAGCTTTATCTCATTCTTCCTGAAAAACTAATAACTCTTTTTAAAAATAATTGCCTAGGCTGGGCGGTGGTGGCACATGCCTTTAAACCCAGCACTCAGGAGGCAGAGGCAGGCAGATCTTTGTGAGTTCGAGACCAGCCTGGTCTACAAGAGCTAGTTCCAGGACAGGCTCCAAAGCCACGGAGAAACCCTGTCTCGAAAAACAAACAAACAAACAAAACAAAATTGCCTTATATTATCATCAAAGGTTCTACTTGAGGATGGTAAGGGTTCTGGCTTAACTAAACCGCCGCACAGCGCCAGCTTTCCTGAGTAGCTGCCATCCTTCCTCAAGGTTTTGCAGCTAGGAAAGGCATGACCATTTCTGATGCCCTAGTGGGATAGGGTGTTTCCGTGTCATTAACACTGACTAGATGAGACAAAAGATAAAATGAGCTTGAGAATGCTGCAGAGGGCATGTTTAATGGGTCCATTTTAATAAATTAAATGGGTTTCTTAATAAATTATTAATATTGGGATCACAAGATATGCCTACCAATTGGTTTCTCTCAATGGATGCTGCACTAGAGTTATAGAGGGACAAAAGCCAAGTGGCCCCCTCTTCATCTTCCTGTTGAATAAATTCTTTTAGTAAATTTTCAATCAGTTCGTACCACACACCTCTGCTTCCATTTCTGCTTTTATCTGAAGGGAAGTTTGGTGAGCAGTTATGAGAAATGTTTCAGAGAAGTTTTATCTTAACTCACTTTTAGACTTTTCTATCTAAGGAATCTCAGTGAGTTTCATAAGGGTTAAGCATTTCACCTCCCCCCTCCCCTTATAGCCACCCTACAATACCACCTGTACTGATATCCTAGAGACCTCCGATTCTGGAGTAGCTGGAGTGGTCACTTGGATGTTCTTATAAGATGTCCCAGCCGGGCGGTGGTGGCGCACGCCTTTAATCCCAGCACTAGGGAGGCAGAGGCAGGCAGATCTCTGTGAGTTCGAGACCAGCCTGGTCTACAAGAGCTAGTTCCAGGACAGGCTCCAAAGCCACAGAGAAACCCTGTCTCGAAAAACCAAAAAAAAAAAAAAAAAAAAAAAGATGTCCCCAGAATTTTTGGTGAAGTCTCTTCAGCCTTTCAATAAATTTATAGTTTCTTCTGTCCCCTTTTGGAAAAGAGGGTAAAACATTCTGGGCTACAGTTCATTAGGGTCTATGCCTCGGGGCACTGAGTAATAGATCAAGATCTATTTTTTGTAGCAGACATAAAGAAGGGGCAAAAACATTGCCACTTGGTCTTACAGAGGCCCAGCAAGCCAACTGTACTTGGACCTTGAGCCTCAGCATGTCTCAAGTCTCTATATGAGCAAAGCCTCGATGGGCCCATGTATTACATGTGGTATCGGCTTTTCTCTTGGAGTTCTATAGGACAAAGGTCAACTACTGGTTGATGGACGTAAACTACAATCAGAGTGTAGGAGTCATTTCCTGAGCCTGGAGTCTACCAGCCTTCATATATGTCAGAATAAAGACATATAGTTCAGGGCTGGAGAGATGGCTCAGTGGTTAAGAGCACTGCCTGCTCTTCGAAAGGTCCTAAGTTCAATTCCCAGCAACCACATGGTGGCTCACAACCATCAGTAATAAGATCTGGTGCCCTCTTCTGGCCTGCAAGCACACATGCAGGAAGAATACTATATACATAAATAAATAAATCTTAAAAAAAAAAGACATATAGTTCAATCTCTGACATTTAGGTAGATCTAGACCATGACATACTACCAAAGGTAGCAACTTCATTCGGGGGACCCCTGTTTCTAAAGGACAATTATCTAGGCCATTTAAATCTACAGTGGAATTTCTGGGAGATGTAGCACAGATCAGCATAGCTCCAAGGACAAGCCGGTCCACAGGCAGTAACCTAGCTTGAAGATACATGGCCAGCATGTAGCAGCTTCAAAAGAAATGGCAGAAGGCAACAGAGTTGTTGGCAAGCCAAAGGCCAGAGAAGAAAGGCCCCTGATTTGTGATCACTATGTAGAGCATCCTACCCATGGGGCCTTGTCTTATGGTTCCTCTCAGAAGGCAGAACCAGCCCCTTCGTGGATGTCAAAAAGATGACACTGCACATACAGTAAGAGAAAGAGCAGGTCTAAAATTTCTTGAATAAAATAAAGAGAGGGTAGCTTTGGTTTATATTGTCGGTAGGAGCAGGAGAGGAGGATATGTTTTTGTGCGTGGCTAAGCTTTTGTGCGGTTTCAACTTCTGTGTTGGCACCAGGGAGAGAGAACATGGATTTCCTTGGCTTGCTTACCAGCTTAAACAATGTAGGGCAAGAGAAGAAAGACAGGTGGGGCTTGTCAAACATCAAAAGAAGTCTGTGTCTTCAGTACACTGACTGATAAAACATGTTTAACAAAATTCTAATTTGGACTTGAAAGCTCAAAGCATATCATTAGCTACAAGGATTGTCAGGTGTTTCCCTATGTGTGACAGTCTCTGCTTCGTTTTGACAAAGTGTCTGCCAAATACAGAAATCTGAATAGCCATAGTTTGTTAGTGATTCTTTGAAGTAAAAGGACGTTCTCTGACCAGCCTAGCTGGTACAGCTTACAGCTCCATCTCACAAGAGCCTTTCCTTGAGACTGCTCCAGTATTTGGGTGTGTGGCAGAAAGAACTTGAGTTTTACTTCTTGTTTCCTTATGTGGAGTATTGTACAGCTGTTTTCCTGAGATTCAAAACCTTTAGTCCCATCTACTACCTCACCAGGGAAATTTCTAGAGACAGACATTCTTCTTTACTATAAGTAAGTGGAGTAAATATTACATGGTCCACCTGTGTCATTGGGTAGTATGGCCTTGATTCATGCTAAGATGCTAGCAATTTTCACAATACTTGGTGACAAAATCAACTTAGTGGAAAGAATACACAATTTCTTAATATTATTATGAAAATAATTTTAATCTCACAGACTCCCTAAAAATGTCTCTGGGACTCGTCTATTGTACGTTTGCATCATATACTTTGAAACAAGTCATGGACAAGACTAGTTTCTTTTCTCTCAGGCCATTTTTCAAGGATGCTATTATAAAACAGGGGGTGCTGGTAAAGAATTAGGACCAGTCTTACTTACAGTCCACCACACTGGATGCCTTACCAATCTTAGTTTTTCTCTAACTAAACCTATTCTGTTAATTGATGTTACATTCCATACAGTAGTGATAGACACAGCAATAAATAACCAAAAATCTTGTACTGAGAGATTCTATAATAGAGATATATACCATGTTCTGTGTGCAATACCACAGCAAGGGGAAAGCAGTCCAGATGAAGAAAAGGGAGAGGAGCTGTATGCTGAGGCCATGACATGTGTGATGGCATGGTGGCCCTAAAGAATGACAGCTGCTATTTCTTCAAAACCAATTGTGTCTCTAGGCTTCTATGATTCTCTCCCTGACTCTGTTAGTCATCTCAGGTCACAATCTCGGGTTGATTCCTATCCCTACCTTCCCCTCCTCAGCTCGTCTTTTGTCAAACGTGTGCCAAGCCTTTGTTAGCTGAGTCTTATGGGGCAAGGGGCGAAACATCTGAAGTAGGAAAGGAACATCATAAGGAACTACGAGACTACAAGGTGCAATTTACTCCTGAAAATTCCTTAAACTGTCCGTAAGTAGAACACATACAGTTTTGTGAAGGGACAAGGACAATGTGGAGACCCAATGCTGCATGTGAGAAAGGACCCTTACACATTAGACTTCCACAGCCTGCTGAGTGTTCACAGTCTGAGGCAGAGCTCCCAGCTTCCTATTGACTGAGTTCTGGAGGAGCAGCAGATGAAGCTGGGCATGCTTACCCCGCCTCCTTGTCATTGTCCCTCTTCGCTCCCACTCCCATGTTTAGATCTGAGAGAATATGACATGTGTATAATCAGATAGGCTCCAATTTTGTCACTGTTCAGTGGGCATGCATCTGTTACCCCTTCACCCCAGACTCCGGGCACAACCCAAGTGAACCGGCCCAGCCCTGTGCCGTATGCATGTTCCCATCTACTCCCCAAATACCCCTTGATTAAAGACTCCAATATGGTCTCCCATTGCCAACTGAATGCTCAGGACAGAGGACATCACACTGTGTAGTTGTTAAGATATCTCCTTGATTTCTTCCTCTAGATAGAATGTAATGTCTTTGGATGTAACATCTTCTCCATATTCTCAGGCTCGCCTTGTAGTGGGTTCCCTAGGAATTCTGTTCTCTTTAATGATGCTGAAGATGACACTAAAGTATCTATGTTGCCCACTGCATGCAATTTGGTGTGCACTTCTGTGTGTTTTCCTTTTCTCCTGTGTCTACTTGGTTCCCCCTTTCCCCTGCTTTAAGATACTCAGTTTGCGAGCTTTACATCTAAGAAGACTAAAGCTGTCAGTCATTTCATCTTTTGCAGAATCCACCCCCCTCCCCGACCTGATGCTGTAAAGTCCCCACAATGAGCACAACCAGCTTCTAAGCACTTACAGGCTGTTCTCCCTTCTGGGTACAATTGCTTCCTGCTGAGTGAAATTCTTGCCTCTGCTGGGAGGCAGGGCTCAAGCTGTATGTGGAATAGAACACCTAAGGACTTGGGAGAGCTTTGAAACGGCCTCGTATGGATGTATGAAAGCATCTGGGGGAGCCCATACCCATACAACCCTGCAAAATGTGGGTTTAACAAATGTTTCCCATGGTTTTTTCCCAGCTTCCTTTTAAGAGAATTCTGAGTAGTTTACAAAGAAAAATAAGTTAACCATAGGGGATGGGAGAGGAAGTAAGGAGAAAGAAGTTCCTGTCTGGGAAGTGGGAAAGGTTAGTAGCAAATGCACATCCAAAGGTCCATGCGCCTGTGAGTGTGGGCCATTCAATCGCCTCCTGCCTTTCTTGCAAGTGCCTGTAATGACTAGTGGGGTGGCACACACCTTTAGTCCCAGCACTCAGGAGGCAGAGGCAGGGTGGATCTCTGTGAGTTCAGGACCAGCCTGGTCTGCAGAGTGAGTTCCAGTCCAATCTGCATTGCATAGTGAGATCCTGTCTCAAATGAAACAAACAAACAGTGAAACTACCAATCGCAAGCGGCCATCTTTAGAAATAACTCTGCTGGCTGAAAGAAGTATGAACTGTGACACCTACTACCAAGTTCAGAGAGATTCTTCTCCTGAGGTCTTTCATCAAGAAGCTCACATAGTGAGCATGTTCTAAGAGATCATAACAGTGTCCTAAGGTATCTAATGGAGATTTGTCTTAAGAGCTCACATGGTGACATGTCTTAAGAGATTATGTAGTAACAGTGCCCTGTGAAGTTCTCACAGTAACAATATACTAAGAGATCAAGTGATAGCAGCCTAAGAAATCATAAGGGGACCCTGACATTTTGTTTTACCTGAGACAGGGTTTCTTTGTGTAGCCTGGCTGTCACGGAACCAGCTCTGTAGATTAGGATGACCTTGAACTCAGAGATCTGCCTGCCTCTGTCTCCAGAGTCCTGTGATTAAAGGTGTGTGCCACCACCTCCTTCTCACTGTTACCCTGCTTAAGAGATCACAAGATAATGAAGACCTAAGGATGCATTGCAAGTGTCCTAAGAAAATTACATGGTGACCCTATACTAAGGACCATATGGTGACTGTGTCCTAAAAGGTTCCATGGTGACTATCCTGAGAAACCATAGAGTGTCCACATGCTAAGAGACAATGTGTTGACCATGTCCTAAGAGATTATTATATAGTAACTGTGTTCTAAGGGATCATATGGTGACCTCTCCTTAGAAGCTCACATATAGTGACCTGTCCTAACAGATCTTACTGTAGCTTTCACAGAGTGTTTTCCTATAGTGTCCCCCCCAAGTACAGCCTTAGAGAGGGAAAAGGCATCTTTGATAAAGAAGGCTTCCATTGAGCCCTCCAGAGGAAAGATTCCTGCCCCAGACACAGGCAGGACATCATGGAGTAGAAGATCAGGCAGAACGAGACAGACAGGACAGGTCAGCATTAGGCCAAGCAGGAGTGGACAGGAAGGGCTGAACCTGCCAGATAGGACAAAGCAGGACAAGAATTGGTCATTCAAGGCTTAGCGCCAGTGAACAGAGTTTGGCAGGAAGGAAGGGACTGGGCAGCACAAGGCATGGCTCTGCTGAACAGGATGGGGCAGAAGTTAGAAAACCTGGGCACAGCCTGGCAAGACCGGGCAAGCCAGGGCAGAATTGAGCAGGCCTTCTGGAGTAGGATAGAACAGGCAAGGCTTGGCAGGACTGGACATGGCTGGGCAGATTTGGGCATAGAAAAGAGCACATCAGGACAGCAGGACAGGGTCTCAGTTCCTTCCTTTCTTTGTACATATTTTTCTTATATTGAAAATAGAGTTTTAAAAATATGATATATTCTGATTATGTTTTCCTCAATTCCTTCCAGTTCCTCCCCAGATCCCTTTCATCCAGAGCGACATCATTTCTATCTCTCATTAGAAAACAGACATCTAAGGATTAATACTAAAACAACATAAAATAAGAGAAAAAAATCAGAATATAATAAAACAACAAAACAAGAAAAAGCACAAGGAAGGCATATAGATGCAAAGACATACACATTTGCATGCTTGGGAACCCATAAAAACCCAAAACCAGAAGCTGTAATATACACTCTAAGCACCTGTAATGTTTCAAAAACAAAGAAATGCCCTGACAACATTATGGGACAAAGAATCTCCAAAGATGCTGTTGAGTTAATTTTGTGTTCGTTTTCTACTGCTGGACATGAGGATACCTCTAAGAGTGGCTCATTTTCCCAGTGAGATGCTCTTGGAGAAAACCATGTGTTCATTTGTAAGTACCTATCAATCGGAGGTAGCTTCTGGGTTAGGGTTGGGTGTCTGTGTCC
>JAQHUG010000318.1:57805-70837 GCA_028555095.1 Dicrostonyx torquatus
TCACCCACAGTCGAACACTAGGCCAAACTCGGGGAACCCTGCTAAAGAGAGGGAGGAAGGACTGTAGGAGCCAGAGGGGTCAAGGACTTCCAAGAAAACCCACAGAATCAACTAACCTGGTCTCAGAGGAGCTCAGAGAGACTGAACTGACATCAACTGCATGAGATTGACCTAGGCCCTCTGCATATGTGACAGTTATGTCACTTGGTCTACTTGTGGGACTCCTAATAGTAGGAGCAGGGGCTGTCTCTGACTCTTTTGCTGGCTTTTTGAACCTTTGGGTTCCTAAAGGAGTTACTGAAGGAAGGAGACTATCCCCTGCTCCCAGCAGTTCCTAGAAATATCTACCTTTTAGAATCTGTCCTTCCTGGGTAGTAGGAAGCTGCCTGCCTGGGTTCATTGTGGGTTGGAAACCCTGGCAAGGTTAACCCACCTTCAGACCTCCCTCACAGGTGTGGCTAGGCTGACTTGTATTGTCGTGGTTGGCAAAGACCTTTTGTCTAGACTGTGTCCTGTCCAGTAGTCCTTCTGCTCTTTGTCCTTCAAGATAGAACACAAATGGCACTTCCTCTATGCCATCTTCCTACCGTCCTGTCCTGTAACTGTCTGCCCCTTTATCTACCCTCACCTGGGATCACCAATAATTGGTATTTGTGCCAGCACTAGCTTTAGTTGGCATTTATTCCCTCTTCCCTTCTCATTATGAGTGAGGTATGTTAAATGGTGTTACCTTTGGTATATCTAATATTAATAACAATCTATTTTCAGTGTGCCATCCAATCCGTAATCAGGACACCTTCCTGGGAGTCACAACCCAAAGGCAGCTTTAATACGGAATCAGAAGAACATGGTGACAGGGGCTTTCAGCAGACTTCAGGAAATGGAGACCCTAAATCATTCAGCCTTAGAGGGAGACTATAAGTAAAATTCCGGACTCTTCATTTGTCCCTTTTAAAAACCATGTGACTTCAGGTCTCAGGGCTAAGAGCTCCAAAAGAGATTCTCAGATGTGGGTCAACAGCTCCCAGGAGTTGGAGGCTTTGCGGAGATTTTCTGGAATGTCACTGCCTAGTCGGGGCTGATTTTGTATCCCCTTAATCCTGTGGCATTCTCAGGGCTGACCCTCCTTCTAGCAGACTCCAGAAATGGAGTGAGGACCCCAAACTCTCAGGTATCAGCCTAGGGAGGAGAATGCAGTGCCAACCCAGCTGATGAAGGTTCAGATCCCAGGTTGATGCCTCTCAGCTCATTTATGGTGTCCGACTCTCAGTGTTCTAGTCTGTAAGCAGACTAGAGTGCCCAGCCGAGTAGGAGATAACAGATCCAGAGCACAGAGTAGGTCCTCAGTAGAGCTCGTGTCTGTGGCTAGAGGGCCCCCAGACTGCAGTTAGCAGATCCTGCTTGTGTAAGGAGGGAGCGCAGACTCTGGAGCCACACCCCTGACCTGGGTCAACTGTGTTCTACTCACAGGCTGTGTTCCGGTGAGCCTGTCTCCTTATCATCTCCCGCGATGTCACAGGATACCTGGGAGGGTTAGATGAAATACTGCATGCAAATAGGCTAACACCTCAGGGTCTAGTGCTAGTCAGTGCCAGCCCCACCAGACCATTTCAGACACAGAGAAATTGTCCTGGGCTGGGGCTCCTTACAGCTGCCTTGTGGCACTGACTTGGAGCTAACTCCCAGGACAGGAAGAGATGCAGAGACCTGCAACTCCAGATTCTTCTAGGACGTATTATGAAAATGAAAGGGGCCTCCAGCTAGATGTCATCTTCACCCTGTGTGTCTTGTGATCTCAGACAGTCAGGGAGCTGTCACGGGCTCAGAGGCACGTCTGAAGGCTTGGTGTGTAACATACAGTTAAATCCTGCACAGGGTTCCCCTCTCTACCCTTGCCTCAACTTAAGGTCCCCTCCCCATGCACCCCCCCCACTTCCCCTTTTCTTGCAACCGTTAAGGATCTCAGGTTTGTCAGATTCCATTAACACTACAGATTTCTAAAACCAGGACTGTTCTCTGTGTTTGAAGCATTAACCTGATAAACAGTTAACGAATTAGGAGGAATGCTAAGTGCTCAGTCCTGAGGATGTCTGCAGGAAAGAAAGCAGGCACAGGGATTTGATATGGAGAAGAGCTGCAGCTTGGAGATGCCTCTTCCAGACTCCACCCATCTACTAGGCACTCTTAGGAGTAGTCATTACTGAGCATGCTCCCGGGCTGACTCATGGAAAACCAGCTCTCATACACAGAGCTGTGGCCACAACTTTCTCAGGTTGTTGATGGCCCCCTGCTGAGACCTGACCTGTGACCTAACTGGGGAGCCTCTGGCAGGGCTGGGCTGACAGGCAGGAAGTTGTCCCCGGGGAGCAGCCTCCTTGGCAGATCCCCAGGATGAGGTCAGGGAACCAGGTCCTATGCCAGATGGTCCTGAGTCTCTGAAGGATGCTGTTCCCCAAGGCAAGGCATCGGAGGAAGGCAGTTAAAGGGACGAATGGGATGTCAGCTTAGAAACCACCTTCATGGGCATAGGCGGTCCTGTTGTATGACCTGTGTGCCTAGGAATGGGCACGTTAATACCCCCAGCTGTGGGCAAAGGTGGAGGCCAAGGCAACCTGAGTAAAATGTCTGGGGTTGCCATGTGAGGCAGACAGAGCCAAGAATAGAGCCAGAATCTAGGTCTCCAGAATGCAGTCAGGATGTTCCTGAGGAGCCCTTGGTACTAGGAAGGCCCTCAGAGATCCTTTCTGAGGCAGCTGTGTGGCTGGAGAGTAAGGCACAGGGAGATGCATGCAGATTAAAACATGAAAGAAACTAATGACAGAGAGAAAAGACCTAAAACCCTCCACTAGGGGCTACCATGCAAAGGACAGACAGTTTACAGATGCCCCAAGTGGATGCTCTGTTAATGTCTAAAACGGTCACAACTCTCATGACCCTGGCCATCGAGTTTCACCTCCCCAGCTCTCTGGCTCATGTCTTCCTTTTTCTTAACTGTCACTGCTCCTATCTCTTCCCACTTCCTGTTCCAGGACATACTGCTCCATTCCCTCTGGACCTTGGTCTCCACCCGGACCTAACAAGGATGTTAGCAATTATAAGATCAGTGCAGAGCAGACTGACGAGGGGAACAGAGGCCTCTGGGTTCCCTCTCTGGCCAGGCGGCAGGAGTAGCCAATCATTCCACAGATCCTCTTTCCTCCTCAGAAGAAATGGATATAAAGAAGGCTGTTCCCTGTAGGTCCGGGGATTAGTGTGAGGCTAAAATAAGATGAGACAGGCATGAAAGGGATGTGTACACAACAAACAGTCCAAAACGCACATGGCATAATTAACGCAGAGTCAAACTGACAGGGACCAGGTAAGGAGAAAGGACAGCTTTAAGGGAGAGTTTATTGTCTTTTTTCCTTGTCTTCTGTATACATTCTCTCTCCTGTGTCCCTTCTCACCATGGAATTGCTGACTCCCTGCCCCCCCCCCAATCTAGAAGCTTCAAAATGAGCTTTAAGATGAAAATGAGTTCATGAGCCTAACTTCTCCCAAATCTCAGACTTTAAGCCTGTTATAATGTTGATATTTTTAATACCACTTTCTCTAGCCCCAAGAATTCAAATTGGATTTTTATCTGTTTGACACTATGCATTGAGGTAAAAACAATTTGATTTGGATGCACTAATGTCATTTGCACACAGCTACCACTTACAGCTCATGTCCTAAAAATGTCTGCCTTACCTTGAGTAAGTTTTAGTGGGGCTAGATTACAAAGCAGATGCAATAAATGCATCATAAAGAAAGGTATAAAATTCAGAAGCCTTAATCAATTGCAAGTACACGTTTAGACATAAAGGAATGAATAATTTCTTTAAATAGAGTTGTAGTTGAAATTACATTTTGACTCACAGGAAATGTTGTCAGGCATGGGTTCATGCAGCAAAGATTTAGAATGCTACAGAAGGAAGGAAGATGCTTGCTGCTGGCTACATGGGAAGACCTCAGGGAATGGGGAATAGCATTAACCATGCCTCAACAAGAAACCAAAGCCTAGAGGACTCCTGCAATTCTCAAGGTCATGCTGTGGCTGAAGGAAGGACAAGAGAGGATGGTGAGCCTTCGGTTTCAGGACTTCATTGCTTTCTGAAATTTTCATGTTTCTCTTTGTTGGGTTAGGAGTGTCCTCTGGTATTACAGCCGCATGGTTTTCTTTTGAAACCTCATTTACAGATCCAAATAGGTTTTTTTCTTTCCTGTGTTAATTTTCAGGTTATGTAGCAAAGAGCCTCAGGGTTCTATGTTGATCCCACTGTATGAGTGCTTGGGGGATGGGTTAGGAGATTTAGACTTGCCCCCACACCACCATATCTTGAATGTGCTTATTACTGTTTGTCTTTCAGTCCTGGATTCAGAAGAAAACCAAATTTAAGGCGATTCCACAGCCAAAAAGGTAACATGAAAGCAACATCCAGAGGAAACCGCCCCTCCTGGGTCACCAGATTTGTGGGGCGGTGGGTGAGTGGGGGGGGGTGCATGGGGAAGCTGTTGTTTTTCCAGTTGTGAGCTTGGAAGCCTCAGGCCAGTGAAGAACAAGACCTGGAATGGGCTCTGTTCTTGCCCCAGGTGTGAACCTGCCCCAGGTGTGAACCTGCCCCAGGTGTGAACCTGCCCCAGATGTGAACCTGCCCCAGATGTGAACCTGCCCCAGATGTGAACCTGGAGTTGCTGGAAGCACCTGCATGCCCAGATGCTCCGGGAAATTTTGTTTGGCTCAGGGAATCTGGAGCAGCACCAAGGGCTGCCTCAGCAATGACCAGGTTCTTTTCTGAAAAGAGGACATTTGGTGTCTTGAAAGGCAGCAGGTCCCCAGCTCCTCACATGGTACATGCACTTTTAAAGGGAGGATTGCAACATTGCTCAGTGCTGAACGAAAGGCTCAGAGATGTGCACCCTCACACCACCCAAAGTCCGCGTGGTCGGATCCGAATCCTCTTGTCTTAGGGTCTCAAAGCACCTTGCCTGGCATTACAGGTGATTCCTTCAGAAAATCGAGCCGGAAGAACAGAGCTTGCTGCACTGAGACAGTGAGGAGCCTGTGGGTCGTGAATGAATTCCCAGGCTGAAGGAGACCTTGAAACACTGTTAGAAATTTGATGGGATTTCTTCCTAGTTCCACCTCAGGGAGCCTGGAAAGAGAGGGCAGGTTTTGTACTTTTTGAATCAAATTTTCATTGCAAATAAACTAATCCTAAAGTGGAGGTTAAGAAATTACTAAGGAACCCAAGGAGCAATCACGCTTCACGTATGTGAATGTTTCCTATATTAAGAGATTAAATAACACAGTTTCGTTGTGTACCCACAAGTCCCCCTGCAGTCTATCAGCAAGGCTTCACCAAGAGATCCCAGGCAGGGCTGCAAGACAGAAACAGACGTGCAGTTCATAACAGTAAATGCTCAGAGTCCGGTAACCAGCGACCACACCATAAAAGAACGGTGGCGACAATTTTAAGTGAGGTCATTTTACTTTATTATCTTCTGGAACTCGACCACACTTTATTTGTAACTGCCAGATGACGATCATTTTCAGACACTGCGAGCATGCAAAACAGAACCACAGAATTTTAAAAGCCAAAGAGGTCATAAAGATCACTTCATTTGACCTTCCTGACAGAAACAGGGAAACAGTTAAGGCTCATGTTACTCTTCCAGAGCACCTGTGTCGGTTCTTAGCATCATGCGGGGAGGCTCACAACCATTTCAAACTCCAAAAACTTTTTTTTTTTAAAGTGAGGAAACTTAAGCTTAATCTCTTTATGTGATACAATCCAATTTGTGCTATCAATTAATTACAGCATCAAGACAGCACTCCAGAGCCTACCCGGAATCCCCATTCTCTCTGTTTAGACATTCAGTTGAACGATGGTAAACTTTGTTAACTAAGAGTCCTAAACTTCCTTTCCCTGATAAGCAAATGTCTGGTGATTACGTCTGACGCAACATAAAGCCGCCGTACATCGATCAGGGATTTTTCTCTCTCTCTCCTTGCTTTCCCGTGCCTTCTGTTCTGTTCTCACAATGGTAAGGACACAGACCTAGAGCTGTATACAAAGCATGGACTCCGCATTAAGCACCCAGTAAGCGTTTTAAAAGTTGCATTGATGTTTCTGTGTGTGTGCTGGGGAGATGGTATGTGCATATCATGATGCATGTGTGAAGGTCAGAGGACTGTGTATGGGAGTCAGTTCTCTTTCTCCGCCCATGGGTCCTGGGGATGGAACTCAGGTGATCAGGTCTGGTGATAGCACCGCCACTCACTGAACCATCTTGCCAGCCATAAGAGAGCTTTAAATCTGATCCTTCCAGCACTGCTGCTCTAGAGTTTTCTAGTGGTAGCTTTAAATCTTCTCTCTACCTATCCATTATCATGACATCACTTAAATGTTCATGCCATAGGGATGCTTCCCTTTTCTAGCAATTGCACAATGCTGTGGACATGATAACCCTTGTAGACTCGTGCGGGAAAAGGATAATACAGTACGTTAGGGGTGCGGAGGCCATTTCATGAGTCCCTCTTAGCTCATCCTTACAGTGCCCCTCAGGGCCGTACAATATACTCTCCCATTTTGCAGGAAGATGCTGGGACTCAGAGAAGTTAAGGTTATAATGTATTGAAGGTCAGACGCTAAGCAAGAGGCAAGGGTGGGGCTTGAACCTAGGGAGTGTAATAGATTCTGACAGCTGTGCTCTTTCAGTCTTGCCAGACCTGACTTGAAGCCCAGGGTCAATGTTGCTAGCATTGCAAGCATATTTAAATGAATAACAATAACAAAGATATGTTAGGATAAATAGTAAGAAACATGTGAATCCAATATGAATGAAGCCATGAAACACGCCTGGAAGATACAGGCTTGAACAAATAAAAGGGCATCCCTTGGCCTTAGAATATTTCAGTGTCATCAGTTTGCTGGTTCTGCTTAAGTTCATTTGGAAATTGAAGGCAATCCCAATGGAACCAATGCTATGCCTTTCATTCTGAAGCAAAACAAAATGATGCTAAAAGTTCATGTGGAAAATAGTCATGGGACAGTAGAAAAGTAGCTATGTGCAGCTAGGGCCAGGAGATGTTAAAGCACACTGAAAACTCCTGGCAATTAAAATAGTGCCGCACTCAGTCACAAATAGACAAACTACAAACAGAAGTTCAGAAACCAAATCCACATGTTTAGCGTATGTCAAAGGAAGCCTCTTTCATCATCAAAGAAAAGATGGATATTTGAATGATGTGAGAACAATCGGACAGCTGCATAAAGTGATAGAATTTGGTCTGCATCAGTGGTTCTTAAACTGAGGTCTCCACTCCCGGCGGGCAGGGTTAAGGTTGAACGACTCTTTCAGAGGGGTCACCTAAGACCATCGAAAAACACAGAGATTTATGTTGGGATACATAACTGTAGCAAAATTGCAGTTATGAAGCAGCAATGGAAATAATTTTATGCCTGTGGGGGGGTCACCACAACATGAGGAACTGTATTAAAGGGTCGCAGCATTAGGGAGGTTGAGAAGCACTGCTCTCTGTGATCTGGTAGGATTTCTGGCTGCAGGTTTTAAGAAGTTAGGATTTCCTCTTCCCCCAGTGTAAGTCTAAATCTGCACAACAGTCCTTTCAGGGGTCTGGAGATCAACCAGAAACTGATGGAAGGGAGGTCCTGGAAGGTAAAGTTGGGCAACTTTGAGTGCTCATACACAGAGAAGTCAGGAGAGGAGAGGTGGGAGCCCAGGGGGTATGGTGCTGGAGACTGAGCTCAGCACAAGTCATTATCTGACCACTAAGTGATGCAATTCCTAGAAAGCCAGATTGTTTTCTTAGAAAGGTAAGGATAAAACAGCCAAGCAGAAAAATCAGTAGCCACTCACCACAGTGTGTGTCAGCGGTGGGAATCTGAAGTTGAAGGTTGGTTAACTTGCCCCCTGCCACTCCTGGAAAATGCCAGGGGCAGGGAAGGGGAATTCGAATCCATGTCATCGTGTGTTGCCTGTGGTGTCCATTTCTAACCCAAAGCACAAGCCATTGGAAGAAAATAAAACCCAGTGAACAACAGCCAGAAAGGGCGAGCCCCCGGGGGTGAGGTTAGCAAAGACGGCAAACAGCACCTAGTGCAAACAAACGTGTTCCAAGATGTGTAGGAATGCCCAGAGATTCAAAGGATAATGTTGTGGACAAGCAGGAACTTGCCGCAAGAGAAAGGGGAGCAGAATGAGTGAACTGGGTTTCTAGTATTGGAGATCTAGCGTCATCAGATGATTACCAGCTGGTTCAATAGATTAAAGACAGCAGACAATGTCAGCAGGTTCAGAGAGTTCCATAAGCATATATCAAAGCCACCCCCGACACTGCAGTCATGAGTAAACCTCAAACAAACCCAAATGGAGAGGGGAGACGATGGGGACAGCAGAAGGACATGAGGGAGAGGAAACTGGGATTGGTATATAAAATAAGATTGTCTTAAAAAAAGAATCAAAACCTACTATTTCAATAAAAATTGTGTGAGATATATGCCCTGTGTTCTTCAAAACTATCAATTTCCTGAGTGGCAAAGATTGAAAAATGTTTTCAATTAAACGAAACCAAAGGAAAAACAACATAATGTTATGTTGTCTCAGACTGGATCCCTTTGTAAAGAAAAAAACAATTCCTATAAAAGACATCGGGACTGGGAGATAACCTACCACCATCGTCATTTATGCCCCAGCAATGATTAAGAATGATTGGGCAGCCTGTTTATGGCGGTTTTCCAGTTGTCTTTATCCTGGGCAGTCACTCCTAGATGCTTGTGTTACTGTCATACCCAAGGTTCCACAGTCTTCCTTTCTGCTGTCTAGCCAGTGTTTTTTGGGCTTTCCTTTTTGCCTTATCCTGTGCACTCCTCCAAGCAGTGCTATGTTCGGGTATCTGCCATCATTCATTCTCATGACATGGCTGAAGTAACTCAAGCGCCATTGCTGTATCCTATAGTTTATTTCCTTCGGTAGATGGAGATGTTTCTTAATGCCATCGCTGCACAGCCAATCTCTTTGTGTGTTGCCTCAAATCCTCGTGAGCCATGCCATCTCAAACACGTTCAGCCGCTGTTCTGATGAGCATTTCATTGTCCAGGTTTCAGAGTTTTAAAGAAGGCAGCTCAAGACAAGGTTGTTTTTTTTGTTTGTTTTCGTTTGGGTTTTTTGAGACAGGGTTTCTCAGTAGCTTAGGCAGTGTAATAGCGCAAGCACATGCAAACCCACAATGAGTAAGCAAAACTGGTCCAGACAACCTGCCAGCAGACCAAAAGCATGGTAACTAACGATGTGTGCTCTTAGCCAATCACAACACACCAGCAATGACCACCAGTTTCAAAAAAGCCAATCAGAAATGTTTCTGTAGCAGCTTAATTTCCCTAACCCCATAAAAACCCCCAACCTGTTTACAATAAAGAGCTTCCGTATTGGACTTTCCCAGAGTCTATGCCGTTCATTCCCTCCATGTCTTCTCACCCCCTGCCCCCACCCCATGAATGGGACTACACAACAGACAGCAGCAATAAGCCCACAAAAACTATGACTGGCGCCCAATGTGGATGGACCTTTTCATTTGCTCACTTTTTTGGTTTTCCTTAGCCTCTTTGGGGCATTTTTCTTTCTTGCTATCTGCCCTGGCTGTTACCCCCATCCCGACTCTCTGCCAGCTTCTTGAGTTCATCCTTTTCGGCTGTTTTGGAGGAGTGGACACCTATTTTTGTTTTCTGAGCCCTTGGTGAGTTGGGACTTTCTTTCCTATCCCTACATTTTCTTTTCTTTCCCCTGTTTGTCTTCCTGGTTAGGAATGACTCAGTTCATCCTGGTACCTCCACATAAGGGCTGACCACCCAGGAGGTAGAACCAGTAAAGGACCCTCTGACAGGTCCTTTTCTCCGGAAGACACAGTGTGAGTATATGGCCTAATTAATACAAACCACACAAACCACGGAAGTCCCTTACTATAAGCTGCACACTCAGTCCATGAACACGACTTTTCCATTACCTTCTGTACTTGTCCTTGCATGGCCTGAGAGCAACTGATGCCTTTTGCCTGGGGCCACTCCCCAGGATTATTGGAAGGCTCTCTTGCTTTTGGGGGAATCCTTACAGCTCTTTGGAGTATGCACTGCTGGACTTCCTCTCCTAGCCTTTCTTCTCAACTAATCTGATTACATGACCACCTGTTAAAGAGCCATCAGGGCGGTGGCTGGTCTCTTAATTCACGGAAAGGCTTTGCCATTCGACTATAGTTGAATCTCCTTTCCCTTTTGGGATTGGAATGTTCTTCTCAGAGGGCAGCTACTTCCACTCGCTCGACCCTGGAGCTGAGCATGGGAACTGAGATGTAGTTTTTCCTGCTCACCCCATGTCTTCTGGCCGCTTTCTTCTTTGCTGCCCCTCCTCACAGGCTCCTCCTGGGACCCATAATGAATGGTGCCCCTTCCCCAGAGGGGAAGCTTTGACCTGATTTACCCTTGCCCTGCTGTAAGCAGTAAACTAGAACTTCACCACATGTGCCCCATTG
Source organism: Dicrostonyx torquatus (assembly GCA_028555095.1). Lineage (NCBI taxonomy): Eukaryota > Metazoa > Chordata > Mammalia > Rodentia > Cricetidae > Dicrostonyx > Dicrostonyx torquatus. The sequence goes on from JAQHUG010000318.1 coordinate 68,373, forward strand.
GCCCCATTGGGACCTCTGAATAAGACAGGAGTAACCCCAGAGGATTGGTTCCCAATGCACTTTGGCAGGTGGATGTCACTCATTATGCCCCCTTTGGCAAGCTTAAATATATACATGTAATTATTGACACCCATTCTTCCTTTGTGTATGCTTTGACCCAAACAGGAAGAAGACCACACAAGTTATCAAGGTACTAGAGACAGCTATGTTTGGCTATGGGGGTACTCTGGGCAATAAAAGCTGACAATGGTCTAACTTACACCTCTCAAGTCTTTAAAGAGTTGGAAAAATCAACAGGGATTTCCTATAATCCCCAAGGCCAGGCTAATGGAAAGAATAAACTATTCCCTAAAAGGAGAGCTGGCCAAGGTCTCCTCAGAAAATAAAAAGGATCCTCACCAAACCTTGGTGGAAGTCCTCTTTAAAAAACATAATTTCTTGGCCTTTGATGAGGAAGGCCTTAGCCCTGCTTATAAACACTGGGCTTCCCTCCCTAGGGAAGCTCCACTCCCATTAATAAGATAGAGGGACCCCCTAACTAATGTCTGGCAACCACCCACCCCCTGTTAACATGAAGGTGAGGTTATGTTTGTGTGTTTCCACAGAACCAAACCAAACCAATGCAGGTGCTGAGTCAAGATATTCAGCCCGCCACAGACCAGGAAAACATCCCAGATGACTCCTCACTATGCTAATGCTACTACCCCACAAAAATTGAACTGCCCACATTCTGGGATCACTGTATTTCCCATATAGTGTTGTTTGTTGTTAGGGGAAAAAGGAATTTATTCATTTGGATGAGAGCACCCTGAGCTAATGAGTCAATAAACCCTAACAAATTTTCCTAGAAAGTTCCACTCAGGTCAATAGGCCAATGTTTGGCAATTGGCCCCTCTGTGAAATATCATGCTTGCATAGACTTTAGACCCCTCCTATTTTTAGGAGGAGGCAATTACCATAATGGAACCTTTAAGGGCAATAAATCATTTGAGGATTCTGTCCAAATAACACTGAAAACAAATTTTGCTTTCAAAGGCATACCCGTGTGTGTCAAGCCCACTTCTTCCTTTCACTAACCAATGCTAGTATAGCAGATATAAACCGCACAGCAAGCCTCTGCATGATGGGTGCCTGCTGGAATCCTAAGGAAGCCTCTCTTGCAGACCTGGTATGTATTCCTGCATTCTTATGGGTGCCTGTTGCCAGTGCTACCCATTCTCACAAGGTAGAGCTTATGAGTCCCACTAGAGTAAAGAGAGACTTTGGAATAACTACAGCAGTCACGTAACCACCTTGGTTGTGGTAGCAGGAGGAGCAGTTGTTACAGCCTGTCTTATTCAAACAGGAGCCATGGCCAATACCTTAACCACAGCCATAGAACGAACAATCAGCTGTAGCCCTCAGTACATAGCAGTTAATTAATGCTCACTTTCATATGGCAATTATAGATTTACCACAACAAATTGATTTATTAGATGAAAAACTACAAACCTTTCACTTTTTGGTAAGGACCAATTGTGATCCTCAATTTCAGTCCCTTTGCTTAACTCCATATCGAGTTTCTAACATGTCCTTGGCCAGATGTCAACTAAGAGATAGCTTATTGGGACCATGGAATCAAAGGTTTGTTAATTCTCTACAACTTATACTACATTTTTTGGCAGTATGAGAGCACACATGAAATCCCTGCTAGACCCCTCTAATGTTGCTTGGTGTCTTATGGGAGGTGTGGTGGTGGCTCTAATATTTCTGCTTAAGTGTTTCCTACAGCTAAGATCCTGACGACAGTGGGTGAATAAGGCAACATTGCAGGTGTTAATGGCTATGGAGCTTGCTGGACCTAAACCTCAAAGGGAGGTAGTCCATGCTTGACTAATGCAAATACAGGAGGCCATTTAAAGCCCTAGTTTTCCTAAAAGTTTCCCCTTGCTTCTGACTTCTTGGAACCTTTTGGGGAGCCAACCCTTTAAGGATTGGTAGTCAAAGATGGGTAAGAGCCTGTCTGGCATGCCAACCTAAGCCCAAAATGCTGGTGTGGGGGTCTTCACGAGGAGGGGTTATGAAAATCCGTAACTCTCACTGGGTTGCCCAATGAAAATAAAAATAATAAAAATAAAACAGGTGAGATGATGCAGAGCAATAGTGCAAGCACATGCAAACTCACAATGAGCAAAATTGGCCAAGACAGCAGACCAAAAGCATGGCAACTAATGGCACCTGCTTCTAATCAATCACAGCACACCACCAGTGAGCACCAACCAGAAATGATTCTGCAGCAACTTAATTTCCCTAACCCCATAAAAACTCCAACCTGTTTACAATAAAGAGGTATTGGAATCTCCCAGAGTCTGTGCCATTGCCTCCATGTCTTCTCATCCCCTGCTCCCCAGGAAATGGGGACGGCACAAGAGGCAGCAGCAACATGTCTAAAAAAACCTACAAGTAGCTATGGAACCAGTCCTGTA
>JAQHUG010000318.1:72992-83696 GCA_028555095.1 Dicrostonyx torquatus
CTTGGTCATTTGCAAGATAACCTACAGTTAGACAAAAATATATTACTGCTGAATTTGTTGAATTTTAATTCTACTAGTTTTTTTTTATGAAAGGTCATCTCTGTTTTTAGAAGGATATGTTGACAGATTAGAGGTAAAAGGACATAATGTGTGTGTGTTTGTGTGTGGGTGTGTATGCATATACGTGCATTTGTGTGTCTATGTGTGTGTGTCTATGTGTGTGTATGTTTGCACATGGGTGTGCATCTTGTGTGAGTACATGTGTATATTTGTGTGTGCATGTGCATGTGTGTATATGTTTGTGTGTACCAGTGATGTTGGGCTAGAGAATTGGTTTAGTGGTTAAGAACACATGCTGCTCTTTCAGAAGACTCTCAACACCCACAAGGTGGTGCACAACCATCCATTAACTCCAGTCCCAGGAGCTTTGATGCCCTCTTCTGGCCTCTGCAGGCACTGCTTTCATGTGCTACACAATCATGCACATACAAATTTTTTTTTAAAAAATTGAAATGACGTTAAGGCCTCTGCTATATTGTCTATGAATTAGATTGTTTCTTAGTAAGAACTGAGACATATATTGCACTTTCATGGATTCTGTATTTTAAGATTTTTAAAATGTTTTTAAAAATAATATTTTAACATAATATAATATATATGCATACATGGTTTATAATGGACTCTAGCACTTCATTCCTACTGCCCCCAATCTCACTTGCACCCTGCTCCCCAGAGGCATTTGCTTCAGTCTTTTCCTGCCCTTTGCTTGCTGCCAAGTACGTGCTAAGTGGTACACCGTTACCATGTTACCATTCTTAGCTGGGATGCAATCATCTGACTTCCTCCGATCACAGTTCCCTTTCTGTCCTCTTTTTCTTTCTTCTAAAGAATGACATCACCACTTCCGAGTTCCTGGAGCTTTGAGGTTTTACTTAGCACTTTGTGTCTCAGGACAGCATGAAACACCACTCAAACTTCTGTCTTAAAGCAACAAAGACAAACCTCTTGACTCTCTAGTTGAGAAATGAGAGCATCAAACCGGTCTCTCCCTTTCCCTCCTCTCCCTTCCCCTCCTCTTCTTCCCCTTCCCTCCTCTCCTTTCCTCAACTTCTTAGTTTCCATGAGCTGAACATTTGTACTGCTGAGGCTGTGGGATTTTACCTTCTATTTTGGATGACAGTTAAGTCTTCTCTGTTTGTTTGCTTGCTTGCTTGCTTTGATTCTAAAGTTGTTCTAAGTGTGGAACCAGCACAAAGATTTCAAGTGATCCAGAGGAGGTACTGTTTATTTTGCAGTCAATTAATCATAATGCTATAATTATACCCCCCCATGGTTGCAAAGTCTTTGTGTGTGTGTGTGTGTTTGTGTGTGTGTGTGTGTGTGTGTGTGTGTGCGCGTGCGCGCGCAACTCTTAAGAAAAACACCCAGGCTGGAGCCATGGTTCAGAGGAAAGGAATGTTTGCTGTTTAAGTGTGAGGACCTGAGTTTGGATCCCAACAGTAGTGTCAAACCAAACCAAAACAAAAAACAAACAAAAAACCCAGTTGGGAGTGTCTGGCCATGCCCCTAACTCCAACGCTGTTGGGAGAGGAGGCACGATGGTCACAGGCTGCCAGTCTAGCTCCAGGCTCAAGAGAATAGGGAAGAGTGATAGGATCAAACACCTGATGTCCCTCTTTGGTCTCTGCATGTGTGCGTAGGTGAACACACTTGCACACACATGTACACATACACCACACAGACTATGTACACATATGATCATACCCACATGATCATACCCATATTCATACACAAAGAAAAATCCTTAAGTAGACAATTCTTTCTTAAACTCCACCAATTGTTCAAAAATAAGTCTTTTTTTTTGCAAATTTCACATTTTGAGGTCACCTTTCTTGTACCTGCCTTCTCCCTCAGCACCGTCTATAATCCAATTATGAATAGCTTCACATTTTTCTTGTTAATTGAAGAACCTGTTATCTTTTCACTTCCCTCCTTTTCCCACTCAATCTCTTTATTGTTCAGAATCCATTTCGTTTCTTCCTCAAGGACAATGATCTCCTGTTCTTTTGTTGAACCAGCTGTTTCATACTTGAGAGCTTTTCTTTCTCCCTTGGGGTGTCCAAGCGCCTTCCTTTATTCACCCCCATGCTTACTAAGCTTCTACCATTCTTCAAGTGTTCTCAACCCTGAGCCTCACCCTGTCCCTTCCTCATTCAGTCCTTCCTCCCACTCCTGGGCTCCGCTGAGAGCCTTCTGAGCTGCTCTCCACTGCTTGTGAGGTCTGCTTTGTGCTAGCATCCCAGGACTTTCTGATATCATCTCCTACATCTCATACTTCCCTCTGTTTCCAGCTCCCACTTTGCAGAAATATATCCTAAAATAAGTTTCCAAGACAGATACATGGAACCCAATTGGCCTTATCTGTATGAGAATCTTTCATTCTTTCTCATTTGGTTAGTCAGTTGCTTGGTTTTAGTTTGCTAATAGGCTTTCCTCAGCTGATGAGACACCCTTTCATCATAGTCTAGCCAACAGCTGTGGTGATGAGAAAGGATGATGTCAACCTAAATTATATTTCTTGTGTAGGTGGTTCACACATACCCATACCTGCCCAGTAATTTTATTAGTTTCTATTTAGGTGTTATGACTCTAGATATGGGGATGTTTCTTCGTGCTCTTTAGCACCATGAGTCTCTCTTAGGAACTCTTGTCATTGAATATATACTTTGTTTAGCATCAGAGATCAAATCAGGACCTTGCGCCTGCTAGATAAGGGCTCTTCCTTTGAGTTATATACCCAGCCCGAATCTAGACTTTCTGGGTCACCTACTCTGTGTCTTTCTCTCACAGTGTGTATCTCCTTTCTTCTAATTCTGAACACAGTCCTTGTATTATTTTTATTTATTTATTAATTTTTACTTTAGGGAAATTGCATTTTTGATATTGAGAAATCTATATTGTTGTCTGGCAGCCTGAGCCAGATGTGATGTGTTTGCTTGTAATCTCAGCACTGCGGAGACTGGGGCAGGAAGGTTATGCATTAGAACCCGGCATGAGCTATATATTGGAAACCCTATCTCAAAAGCCAAACCGGCCCCAGTCATACCAAAACAAAATAAAATGGCATCTGATATCGTTTAACTGGTGTTTTCTTTCTCTTTCTTTCTTCCTTCCCTCCTTTCTAATTCTTCCAGAGGCATATTTGTTTTAAACCCTATGTTGTTGCTGGGTTTTTGTTGTTGTTGTTGTTTTGCTATGTTGTACTTAGCTTGTTATTTTCCTCTGTTTGCTTGATTCACTTTGATTTGTTTTGGTTGAGGTTGGGGAAAGACTGGTTAGAAGCTCTACATTTATCTGAGGTTCTTTTTTTTTTTCTTTTCTTTCTTTCTTTCTTTCTTTTTTTTTTTTTTTTTTTTTTTTTTTTTGAGACAGGGTTTCTCTGTAGCTTTGGAGCCTGGCCTGGAACTAGCTCTTGTAGACCAGGCTGGTCTCGAACTTATGGAGATCCGCCTGCCTCTGCCTCCCAAGTGCTGGGATTAAAGGCGTGCGCCACCACCGCCCGGCTTAGCTGAGGTTCTTGACTGTCTACTTTTCTTCAGACTTGGAGACCAGGAGTCCTTGTCATGAGGGCTCCTCTAATGCCCTCATATAGAAGATTTTTCATCACAATAGAGACCCATATTGTGCCTAGATTTTTTTATGTGCACGTGCATATATATGCATTAATGTGCATGTAGTACAGGTATACATGTGTGTGCATGTATGTGTGTGTGGAGGCCAGAGGCCAACCTTTGATAGATGTCATTCCTCAAGAATCATATGATTTGTTTATTTGTGACAGGGTCTCTCAAAAAATATATTACAAGGCTTCTCAGTGAGCCCCAGGGACATACCTGGCTCCTACTTGGCAGCCCTGGGACTACATGTAGACACCACCATATCTGATGTCTTTTATGTCAGTTCCGAGGCTCAAACTCAGTTTCTCCTGCTTGCAAAGCAGTCACTGTACCAGCTATACAGTTACACAGATTGGCAGTTTGTTTTAATTCATTAGAACAAGACCCTTTGCACGGGGCAAATGGCTAGGAATTGGCTAGTACCTATGAAGGTGAAGGTGCCGTAGGCACATCTTTCTTCCTTTCTCCGACTCTAGCTTCTGTTGTACCTGCCCCACTCCCCAGCTCTGCCCGAGGACACGACGCTCTTCCTGCAGCCCAGCTGTGGTTTCACCTACTGTCTCTCAGTTCTTCCCCAACAACTTCCTTTTCTCTTTGTTGAGCTCTCTGATCTGCTAATGGTTGCCTCCGATTCTGTTTGATGTCTAATGAGGCCTTTTGAGGAATAAGACATGCGTCTGTCCACTGTCTTTGGGAACTAATTACAACTGTCTTGATAACAGGTGTGTGAGGTTATGCTCTCTGCCTCCAGGCCTTGCTCTCCTGTGCGCTCCTGGATGGAGCTCACTCATTCTTGTTTTAAAGGTAGAGGTGGCAATTCTGCAAATGCCTTTCAACACTCCATTGATATATTCTGTTTTCCAGCTTTCCAAGGAATAAATATTCTTGTTCCTGAATGGTGATTCTCCTTTCACCAAAGTCAATATTTGTCATTGGATAGTCTTTGTTCCCTTGATCCTTTTCAACCCTGCCAAACCGAGATTCCATCATGTAGAGCAGTGATTCTCAACCTGTGCATTGTGACCCCTTTGGCAAACCTATATCTCCAAAAATATTTATATTACAATTTATATTTATATTGTAGTTATATTACAATTTATAACAGTAGCAGAATTATCCTTACGAAGTAGCAATGAACGTAATTTTATGGTTGGGGATCATCACAACATGAGAAACTGTAAAGGGTTGCAGCATTAGGAAGGTTGAGAATCATTGGTGTAAATAATTTTGTTGTGAGTATTGTTATCACCAAGACTTGACCTATCCTGTCCCCCCACATTGGAATTCTTGCCTTTCCCTCTTTTTCTCCCATCTCCCATGTATTATCTCTTCCAATAAGAACAAACCAAAGTTCTAAAGTCACATTTGGACAGGCCATTGGAGTGCGTACCTTATCAGTGTTCTCCTATAGGAGTGTCTCCCCAGAACCTTGCCTAGGGAGGGGTCCTTGGCAGTGCTGTAAATAACATATACCATATGGTACCTTGTGACTCCCTCCCCTTTCCCATCACATTTCACTGGATGAGAGGCTTGGATACAAGCCAATAAATACGGCAGCAGCCTGTAACGATCCTATGCCTTGTTTTACCTATTTATTGGATATATTACTTTCAGCTGGGCAGTGAGCTGGGAGCTGAGAGGATGGGCAAATCAGGAATGCAGAGAAGAGCAAACACAAGGTCAGGCTGCATTAGATGATTGGAAATAGAGTGGGTAGATTTTAGACTCAGGGTAGTGTAATCCTGTTCTAAGGTCATGTGCTCTGTGAGGATGCTTGAGGATGCTGATGCAAGCCCACGGGCTTTCTCTTCCCTTTGAACACTACAGGCACACCTTACGGTACACAGCCCATAATGCCTGTTGACCTATTGCAGTACTCATATGGGACTAGACGGTGATGGAGATCTCCTGTACCACGTGTCCTCCACAGTGCCTGGAGTGGGATGGCACTTGTGAACTATTCAACCAACACTTGCTGAATTGGTGAATGAAAATGATGGAGAACCAGTAGAGAAAAAGATAAATTATTTAAATGCATGTTAGATTTCTGGATTCCACCAATCACATGGATCTATGAGTTCATGTAACAGGTATGTTTGCTGTACATTAGGTCTTAGGTATACAAAGAAAGATGAGGAAGAAACTACCTTGCTGCCTAAGAGATTCTAAATCAAACAGACAAAAAGGGACTTATATCAGTTTCTGTTCTATGTTCAGTAGTTCACTGCACCATGATCATAATTATGTTCAAAGGTTCACTGAGCCATGATCATAGTTGCTGTTGTGTTTGATGGTTCACTGAGCCATGATCGCAGTTGCTGTAATGATCTAAGATTCACTGAGCCATGATCGCATTTATTGAGACCTCATCTAGTTGGAGATTTTCTTCACTGCTACTAGGGAAAAATAAGAATGAGCTACCCTACAATAATTAGGGAATCCTTTTTTGTGTGTGTTTTCTTCCCATCCCCCAACATAATATTTTTATTAATTATTTGGAACAGGATAGCCAATGCCAGTGGTATTATTCCTTTCAACTCCATGTCTTTAAGCTTTCTGGATCTCTCCAACATTGGGCGCTTGACCAAGGTAACTGTCTTCCAGAATTGTACTCTGCTCAGACCTAAGATTAAAAAGGAGAAAACACAGAAATTGACCTAAGAAAATTATCCTGACTGTAACTGACACCCTAGGGTCTTTAAGGAGAAAACACATTGCTTAATGGCCTTACAGGACTTAGCCCCAGCAGCTGGCTTTCATGCCAAGGAGACCTGGGTTTCCCATCTTACACCTGGCCCTCAGACTGACTTCTTTGGGCCCCAGCTGCTGGGCCCAAAGGGAGGTGCAGATACAGGCCTCAGCTTCAGCTCCCCTGCCTTGCATTGAACCTGGGCTTTGCATCAGTTCTGACTTTAGGACCAAATAGTTACCATCCCTTTCCCTCTCAAAAAAACCTCTTTCTGTTTTTGTTTTATTTTATACTTTAAAGTTCTGAATACTCAGGATCTTCAAGAAGCCTAGGTAACACAAAATATTTGTCCACCAATATCTAAGCAGCTAGCCGGGTCTGGACAGAGAAGAATGGAGACAGATATAGCCGTACTGGGATCTCTGAGTGACTGCAGAGGCCCCTGGTACTAGCAGCCATCACGCGTGTAAACACAGCAGCCAGCCTTATAAGGCAGGAAGTGGGAACCTTCCAAAGCAGGAAGAGACTTGCCTGTCCCATGTGCCGGCCTCGAGGGTCTCGGGGAGAAGCTAGCCTTTACAGAGCAGGGCAGAAAGGGCAGAGCATGAATATGCTCACACATGGATAAGAGTACCTGGAACGGCACTTGCCTTTCTGGTAGCACCCCTGGTCAGAGAGAGCACCTTGCTGGGAGGCTGCTCCTGGGAGACACAAGTTGTTCATGCTCTTTCAGCTCAGGGCTCATATGACCCTCTCTGTGGAGATTACATTTGTGGTCAGCTCCAACTTTTATGAATACTTTCAGCTAAAGGAGGCTTGTAGTGTTTGGGTTGGAACAGGCTCACACTGGCCAGAAGCTTATTCCTCTCATTCTAATAGGTTAGGGACAAGAGGATCCACAGTGGGGAGGAAGTCTGAGGACCTATGTCTGGGCTATGCCCCTGCTCAGGGCCTGTATGTGTTCATCCCTTGGACCCCGCATCTGGGGCCTGGAAAGGTCAGCCTGAGAACCAGTGGAGCAGGAATATAGGTGAAAATTCAGAGTACAGGCTTGGAAGCCAGGACCAGCACTTCCAATCCCTCTATCACTTCTGTCTGCATGAAGTTGGACAAGTAACTCTTTCTCTAAGCATCTATGACCTGTGCAGTGGGACTATGCTACCTATCTGCTAGTCTGTGAATACTGAGATAACAGTTAAAAGACACAAGATGCTGAAGGAGCAAGAGCTCCCTGCACAGTGGGTGCTATATGAGTTAAGGACTCTTGGTCTTCCCCCAGGAGTCAGTTCAAGTAATTTCTCTGTCCTCAGTGGGTATAGACTTCTCTCCCTCCTCTGTTTAAATGGGTCTTACTGATCCTAAAATACTCAGCTCAAATATTTTTCTTTCTGGAACATTCCCTGACCTCACTAGGTTGACCAGTGCCCCAGTCCCAGGCTTCCTAGTGTGCTTTAGGCTTCACATTATTTTTCAAATTATTTGTTAACACATTTTTCTTTCTACGAGGTCATAAACCCCAAGGAGGGCAGGAGCTGTATTTTTTCTTTGTGTTCCCGCATCATTCATACTGAGCCACATAAAAAGGTGCAGTGTTAATAGAGCTGAATTCAGGGGCCAAGCTTGTTTCTTTCTACAAGTTGGGGCAAATGCCCATGGAAGGGGACAAGGATGATGGCAGCAACTGTACCTTCAACACAGTAGGAATCTGAAGGGGGCAAGCTATTCCTGTATGGCCAGCCTGAGCTGGCAAGACCTTTGGAGTATCTGTAGATCTAAGCCATTTAAAGGAAGAGAACAAAGGAGCACAAAAGATACCAAAATTGTAATGAATCCATTATCAGTCTTTGCTGATTGAGCAGAAAGCCATTGCTTGATTGAGCAAGAAAGCAGAAATGTATATGACAGAGGACAGCGCCTCTGGGAAAGAATGGACTCCGCAGTGCTGTAGATCAGTTAAGTGCAGCATCTATTGGTGAGAGCCAAAGGGGCGTGAGGTAAGAGATTCCAGTTTTGGTTTGTGATCCAAGTTCTAGCAAATGGACACTCAGGTGACTCTTTAAAACCCCAGTTCCTCATTTATTCAATGGAAATAGTTGTCTCAGCGGTGCTGTAGTTGTGAGAGGTGAGCTCATAATCAGTGTAGAAGCCATTATTAACATGCTTGGGACATAGCTAAGTGCTCAGTAAATTGTAATCAGTGTATCCATTCTACCGGTTATTTTTCTCGTTGCTTGTGACAAGACACAAGACAAAAGCAGCTGGAGGGAGGAAGAATTGTTGGGCTCATGGTTTAAGGAAGATTTCAGTCCATCGTATTGGGGAAGGTATGTCAAAGGTCATGGCGGAGAGGGGCTGTGGCCAAGGCTCTTTACATGGCAGTAGACCAGGAAGTGGACCTAGTGACCTACATCTGTTAGCCAGGCCCCGCCTCTTAAAGGCTCTGCAGACTTAGAAATAGCAGCAGTAAGCTGAGAAACAAGCAGCCAATGCATGTACTTTAGGAGAAACATTTGCATTTAAAACCTAGCATACACCTTAGTCCCTTTTTGTCTGAACATGCAGGGCCTAAGTCTGGAATCTCAAGAACGAGGAAGGGAGTTGGAGGAAGGGGGTTTCTGGAATATCAGATGGCTGTGGGCTAGAAAAGATCCACTTTGTTACCTTACAATTTTAAGGCTCTCAATGCTTGTCATCTGGGGTTTCTAAAGGAGTTAGTCACACGGAAAGAAAACAACAGCGGAAAACGGGATCCCGAAGGCAGGACTCCTGAGTTCTGATTTAAATCCCACCAGTTCTCGGTTGTTTTTCTGACCTTAGGCAAATTCCACAAGCTCTCTGGGACTCTGCTCACTCATCTGTCAAATAAAGGAATTGCTTTGCAGCTCCTTTTTAGCTACAACAATCATCGATTCTAATACTGGCCAAATTGAGTTGAAACTATTTCCCTTCTCGTCTGCATGTGCTTGCTACCCTGCCCTTTTGGCTGGGGGCAATACATTGATTAATAGGGCCAAGCAAACCTCACTGGATAGGCTTTTCGTAAAGAAAACTGATGGTTGAATAAGTACAAGTTACATGGAAGTTTAAATCGAGTATAAGAACCCAGGGATTTCTGTAGTGAGGACAAGTGAGGGTGGCCATAAGAAATTTATAGCTCCCCCACTCCCGCTAGAAGGCAGAGAGCATCACTGAGCCTGTGTGGCTATGGTCCTCTTCTAAATGTAAATAGAGATGGAGTAAAGACAGGTCTCCATGGGCCGGGCGGTGGTGGCACACACCTTTAATCCCAGCACTCGGGAGGCAGAGGCAGGCGGATGGATCTCTGTGAGTTTGAGACCAGCCTGGGCTACAAGAGCTAGTTCCAGGACAGGCTCCAAAGCTACAGAAAAACCCTGTCTCGAAAAACCAAAAAAAAAAACAAAACAAAAAACCCAAAAAAAGATGGGTCTCCATCTTGGCCAATAGGGAACCCAAAGTAAATCACTACTCTTAGGTACAAACAACCAGGAGCTGTCTGCTGGAGGAGGGTGGGGGCTGTCTTCTGGAGGAGGGTGGGGGCTGTCTGCTGGAGGAGGGTATACATAGCTTTGTATGGCATTCAGAGGGGACTAGAACCACCATGGCAGATCAGATTCCAGTGCAATGAAAGGAAAGCTGTCAGTAGCAGAGGCTGGACGCTGTCTTTGAAGGAGAGGCTGGGGGGGTCTCCACTTTGCCCGCCATATAGTCCTGTAAATGACCTCTGAATAGAGAATCAAAGTCTCTCTCTCTCTCTCTCTCTCTCTCTCCCTATCTATAGCTACCTATAGATAGAAAGAAATATATTTCCCCCTTTGAGGAACATAATTTGGTTATATTCACCCCTCCCTCACCATCCCCTATTCCATATCTATTCAACTTTGTGTCCTCATTAAAAAGCAAAAACTAAACAAAACAAAAAACTGAAGCAAAACATCTAAGCAATGGTAGCTAATGTCTTTAATCCCAGGACCAGGGGCAGAGGCAGGTGGATCTCTGAGTTTAAGGCCTTCCAGGTCTACAGAATGAGTTCTGGACAGTCTGAGAACCCTGTCCTGAAAAACAGAAACAAAAGCAAACAAACAAAACAAAAAGCCATGTTGAAAGATCTCCTAAGAAAAGCGGGAAGGGAAGACTAAAGGGGAGGAGGAGTGGAAAAGGGGAGAGGGGAGAAGAACCAGAGGGAAGAGGATGGTCGAGATGGGGGAAGGACAGAAACAGAGAACAAGAAAAGATGATGTGGGAGTGTTCTCCTGTATTTTGTATTACTCTTATTGGTTGAATAAAGAAGCTGCCTGGCTTATAAGATAGGTCAGCCCT
>JAQHUG010000318.1:85087-190553 GCA_028555095.1 Dicrostonyx torquatus
GTGAGGGACATAGTTTTAGAGGATTTTCTGTTCTTACAGTTTGAAAGATCTGAAAGGGGACCTCATGAAGATAGTTTACCAGTGTATAGGTGGGGAGAGGGTCTTTTCTTATTTCTTTCAATGCTTTGGTTCCCTCTTAATCCTACTTGTCCAACATGTGTGCACTTACACATATGTGAACATGTGTGTGCATACACACAAAGTGTGTGAGAGAGAGGCAAGAAAGGGAGAAAAAGGTTATACACATACAAATACACATATGTGTATGCACAGGCATACATAATACACATTTTCATGTATTGAATGCTGAACAGACATCTAATAATACAAAAGTATCATTCAGTAGAGTACAATGTGGTCATCAGTTTGCCCATCTGTCGGTCCGTCTGTTTGTCCCTCTATCCCTCCCTCTGTCTCTCCCTCCTAGGGCTTCCTGTTTGGTTCTCCAGAATACCATTGCTTTTTATTTGGTTTCTCCATTAATCTGTTCAGTCTTTCTAGACAACACAGCAAGGCTTGGAAAGTGGAGGAGAGATCTGGGGCTGCTGGAGGGAATGTCAAACAGGCACAGACTCAGCTGCTTTCAAGCAACTCTAGGCTTCCAGGCACTGCTGCCTCTGGAATTTTAAGATGCTGGACTCCTCCTGGGGCTGCCACCATCTCAACTCAGATCCTGCTGTGGGCCCCGGATAAAGCTCTCATAAAGCCAAGTTCCAGAGGATCCGGGCAGGATCTGGGTCCTTATCTGGCCATTCATTCTCTATGGTCAGGAGCCCAGTGAGGCATCCTCATTGAGTTGTGCTGAGTTATCTTACACTCTGTGCCATAGCCGACTGTAGGTTTCAGAGACCTGGCCTGAGGTCCATTAATATTTTTGCTATATTAGCATCTGCTGTGTTTCAGGGTAGAAATATGAGGGGAATGAGAGTCAGAACATTTGTGTTCAAGTTGTGGCCCTGACACTTAGGAAGTACGGTGCCTTGGGCAAGTCTCGGTCTTAGGAGAATCAGGCTCCTTCCTTGTGAAATGTACATTTTAAAGTAAAATAAAATGATGCTGTTTCAAGTACAGTTAGCTCTCATTCCTCATGGTAGCCGTGTTCTGTACAGTTGTGAGGGCTGTGTTAGTAAATACTGAGACGTTGCTCCCCAGGGGAGCACATGGTTAGGTCCTGCAAGCCTTAGGCCGTAGCAGTGTCTTCATTCTGTCAGTACATGTTGTGTATGTGTGTTTGTTTAGACCTGGGGTTTAGGACAGGTTGCTAATTCATTACATTAAACCCACAGCTAACAGTGTGTAAGTCATGCTTCAGTGGCTCCTCTCTGGCCCACAGTTTCTCTGTAAGGCAGGCCACACCTTCCTGAACTCGGAGCTCAACACGGTGCAGAAGCTATTTCAAACAGTGGAATCACCAGCAAAGGCACAGAAATGTGAGAAACACAGCACTAAGTAGACTGCCAAGAGGCCCTGGTGTGGGGGCTGAAACAGAGAGGCAGAACACACTCATGCACACAGACCCTGTTTTTGCTGTGTCTGGGAAGGACCCCAAAGCATTCATCGAAAGTTTGGATTTGGAGCTAAATTTCAGCAAATAGGAGAATATGCCAATACCAAATCTGTGGATGACAGGACAAGCTGTACTTCAGAGACCTCTTGAGAATCTATGGCAAACAAAGTTCCATTTCCTCCACCTTTTGTGTGCCTCTAAACCTGCCCCTAGCTGAACATTATGACACAGGCCTATAATTGCTGCTACCTGGGAGGCTGAGGCAGGAGCACAAGGCCTGCTTACGCTTACAAAATACATCCAAGGCAGGCCTGGGTGACTTAGTGACATCCTGTCTCAAAATAAAAAGTAATAGAAGTTATGAGGATATAACTTAGTGGTAGATCGCTTGCCTAGCGAGAGTGAGACCTACATCCAGTCCCAAGCGTGGGTGGAATGTGCGTAGGTGCCTGCTTCCCATCCGTTCTTGTTACAGTTCTGGACACACGCCCATTCCCTAGCTGATTCTGCTGCCTTCGGATAACAGATGCTGCTCTTGCCTCCACTCAATGCAGATGCTGAGCCTGCTGCTGAACTGCCCTTGTCACCCTCGCAGAGATAAGCTGTCATTTTTCTCAAGGGACGCTGAGAAGCAGGTGTTATAGCCCATGCATGTTGAAGCTGGGACACTGGAGGCTGGGCAGCTTCTCAGCGACAGGAATTTGCTTTTCACAAGCGTTAGAAGCTGGGGTGTCTGAAGTCATCACCGGGGGGATGTGATGCTGCTGTATCATAGTCAGCTTTCTACTGTCATCTCATCCAGTGAGGGGTAGAGGAGCCCCCATTCCTGCTGGTGTGACAGATGCTATTCTACCAGGAGGGTCTGCATTCCTGTTCAGTCACCCTTCCAGAGGGTCCTTTCAGAATACCTGTTGTGGGTGTCACGGCGCAGGTGCGTGGGCTCATGCGGGTCTGTGAAGACTCAGAGACATTTTGACAATGAACTTAGCCTTACCAGTCGCAGGGGTCCTCAGCCTCAGTGGACTGAAGCACTTTCCCTTCGCCCATGGTGTTTTTTATTTTTTCCTATATTTACACTCTAGCTAGTAGATTTCCATATTTCAAAACAATGTGAATGAAGTTCCCAAAAATGTAATGCCAAGTGCAAATACCTGATGCATGAGATACCATGGTTTTCCAGGGTGCCCCAACCAAGTTTTGCATAAACTTTGTATTCATGGGAAACTCTCAGACAAGATTCACATAAGGCAACAAAAGGTATCTGTAATAGAAAGGATGGATAAGGGCTGGGTGCTAATTCCAGAGCTAGGCCAGGCATAGCCCAGTGGGGGTTTATGGCTAACTGCAGGGAGAGGTTGCTTGTTAATCTTCTGGCTCTAGATTGGCAGGGATTTGCTATAGGACAATGGTCTTGTACTCTGTAAAGTTTTGCCACTTGTATTGGTTTAATAAAATGCTGATTTTGGCTAGTAGCCAGGCAGGAAGTATAGGTGGGGTGACCAGAACAGGAGAATTCTGGGAAGAGGAAAGGCTCAGTCTGCAGTCATCACCCAGCAACAGTGGAAGCAAGATAAGAATGCCTCACTGATAAAAGATACCAAGCCATGTGGCTAACATAGACAAGAATTATGGGGTACTGTAAGATGTAAGAATTAGTTAATAAGAAAGCCTGAGCTAATAGGCCAACCAGTTTATAATTAATGTAGGCCTCTGTGTGTTTCTTTGGGACTGAACGGCTGCCAGACTGGGCGGGACAGAAACCGCTGTTAACAGGAATTTCTGCCACAAATACCATTATTTTAGGGGTCAGGATTTCAATATAGATGCTTAGTGGAGTACAGAGATCAGCATCCATGGGAAATGATTCTGACAATGAATGTCTTTGCCTCAGAAGGAAAAGATTTGCTTTATAAAAAAAATCATTTGGGGGGCTGGAGAGATGGCTCAGAGGTTAAGAGCACTGACTGCTTTTCCAGAGGTCCTGAGTTCAATTCCCAGCAACCACATGGTGGCTCACAACCATCTATAATGAGATCTGGTGCCCTCTTCTGGCATGCAAACATACATGGAAGGAATGTTATATACATAATAAATAAATAAATAAATAAATAAATCTTTAAAAAATCATTTGCAACAGTTTTTATGCATGTTCATGTATGTGTGTCTGTGGGTCACGCACATGTGTCTGCAGTCATCACCCAGCACATGCATGTGCATGTGGGTTCCAGAGGCCAGTGACAATGCTTTTTTTCTATCACTCTCCATCTTAGGTATGTATGTATGTGTGTATGTATGTATTTACTTGAGATGGAGTTTGCTACTGAACCTCGCTAGATTACTGTTTGGCTAGATTAGTTGGCTAGTGAGTTTTGGGGATATACCTGCTTGCCTCCCCTATTACAGAGGGACGATTTATGTGGGTGCTAGGAATCCAAACTCAGGTCTTCATGCTTTCACACCAAACACCCAAGAATCATTTTTAAAACTGAACCTAAGTCATGGGACAAACGGAAGAAACAGTTATTTTTATTGTTTGCTTTTTCCTATTTAATACCTGCTTCTTTTGTTTTTCTTAATAATCTTCAGTCCCTGGGTGAATGCTGTCAGTTATTAGAGTTTGAGAGAAGTTTTACATTCTTTTCCAATTTAAAAAGACTCAACATTTTGGGAATATTCGTTCCTAGGCTATGGTTTCTAGTTCTATCCTTTGACTGAATACAACCCTTTAAAATGTTGAGGTTGGGGCATCCACCATCAAAATGACACTTGAAATCTGAGCCAACCCTGCTATGTTTGAGAATGTAGGCCCAGCGTTCAACCCTGGTCACCCCAGGTCCAGACCAAATATTTTGGACACAGAGGAACCAGTAAGTCCCATGAGGTTGTCTTATGAGTAGTTGTTGGGTTATCTAGATGTCCCTTATGGGTGTCAGAACCCATCTGTTTGATTACATCTTGATCATGCTTGCTCCCTTTCTGGCCTGTGTCATCCCGGCCTCTCTGTGGTTCTGGGGCTCGTTTCCATGTTTGTCTTATCTTTACCCCAGCTCACCTCCAGCTGTTCTTGGCTTCTTTTACTACACACACTGCCTTTCCTGTACCCCCAGCTGTCCCCAGAGGTGCCATCTAACTCTAGAAGAGAGAAGTGGGAAGGTTGTGGTGCTGAGAGTTAAGCAGATAAGGGTTCCTGTTCCTGCTACCCATTACCACACACTTCACATTTTCCTGTGCTCCAATCTCCCCATCTTCAGGAGGAAAGCTCTAGCTCGATTGCCCCAGGCTCTCCCAGCACTCTAGCTCTGTGGTGCTGTGACTCTAGCTCGGTTGCCCCAGGCTCTCCCAGCACTCTAGCTCTGTGGTGCTATGACTCTTTGGAAGATGATTTGAAGCACCTCATTTCTTTTCAGATGGATAAACTGCCTCTGCCTGGCTCTAGGCTCATGGAAAATCTGTTCTATACCTTTGTTGAGATAAGTTTAAGATGCACACTTCCCAAGGTTTGGTGAGAAAACACCCAGGAAAAAGCTGTCAACAAAAATGAAAGGCCAAAGCAAGGATCTCACACAAGAGCTAGGATCCACTTAAAAGCAATCTTGGATTCATTCGTGGCTCACCTTTTGGAGAAGAGCCTCTCAGGGTATCAGGAAAGCTTCACTATGTTGTTTTTTATGTTGATTGTTGGTTTAAAGACTCAGAAAAGCAACACAAGCAGCCAAGTGGCCACGAACCACAGAAGAGAATGCTCTTTGATGTGGAGTCATTTATAATTTGAAACGAAGTGGAAACTGCAGAGATGGTGCACCATTTAAGAGTGCTTACTGCTCATCCAAAGGACCAGAGTTCAATTCCCAACACCCATGTCAGGTAGCTCATAACTGCCTGTCACTCTAGTCCCAAGGAATACGATACCCTGTTCTGGCCTTTGACACACCGACATGCATTTACAGAGACACATATACATGTTACATATACTAAATGAACCTCATTTGGTGATAATATTATGGTGCTGAAGACAATGATTATGAAAGTGATGCTGACTATGGTGGCAATGGTAATGATGATGATTGTTATTATGATGGTAATGATAATTGTGATGGTGAGGATAATTGTGATGGTGGAGATTATAATGGTGATAGTGGTGATTGTAACTGTGATGGTGATGGTGATGATTGTAATTATGATGGTAATGATAATTGTGATGGTGGTGATTATAATGATGATAGTGTTGATGGTAAGGTGATATTGATAACAGTAGTCATTATACACAGAGAATATATTGTGAACGAAGTTTATGAACAGTATATAATATATACTATATTATTTATACAAATCACTTTATATTATCTGAATTTATACCAATAAATAAAAAACATGCTATGTAAGCCAAAAAAGTCAAATATGCTAAGGGACAATGATAATGCATTTAAAAATCACAGTTTTACTTGTATCTCCGGCTCACATACTGCTCCTTATTTATGACAGTCTTTACAGTGACTTGGGCAACAACCCACAGGTATTGAGAAGGTAGATGTATCTCATGTTATAATGAAATCGAGACTTGTAAGGGTGAAGGCACAGATCATCAAATAACCAAGAAAGAAACAACAAAATTAACTCTGGAGGAATAGGGCTTCTAGAGCGACTATCTCATTATTGCAATGTTCAGAACACAAAGAAAACAGGTTGCTTTCTCTTGCGTAGAAAGGTGTTTGTTTACTTTTATGACCTTTGGCTATGTTGAAACTTAATTTGGAAATATTTAAGAGTGTAAAAGTTCCCCCAAATACTTTGAATTGAAAGCTTGCTCAATTTCTCCTCCATGACCCTGGACTTGCTGATTCCCATTTAGTCAGACTCTGCCCAGCCTCTCCAAAGCTCAGTCCCTGGGTTAGCTGGGGCAGGGCTGCAGTGGCCCTCAGTGATGGCTGTGTTTGCTGTTGAGTTGCTCTTTGAAACCAGTGACCTTTGAAATTCTAGGCTCACTTAGTCTCCAGCCTGTGTTGCTGTGGCTACAGCCACCCCTGTACAGAGCAGAGACATGGGCAGTTGCTCATGAAGAGGAGACCAAGTCTTGGGTCCTTCCTCTCCTCTCTCTACATTATTTTCACCCCACCCCCACCCCCAAGGACAGCCAAGGGCTTGGAGGAGAATAAAGGTGAATCTCAATGCTCTTCCTTCAGGTTTCCACGCATAGGGACTTTATGAACTCTTTCTTTTAATCTTCTTTTCCATTTCTGCCTTGTCTCAGCTTGCTACCACATGCCCATCTGAGGAGCTCCCTGCCTATTTCATCTTCTGGGTCATTCAGAAGGTTGTTAATCATTTAGTAGGATGGGAATTTTCTCTACCTGGAGAATGCTTTTTCCCGAACTCATTGAAAATCTCTTTGATTTTCCCAAGAACTAAAAAAATAATATCTAGACTAAGTGGGAGAATACTCTGTGTGAGTAACATATTTATAAGCTCTGGGTGTTGTGTCAAAATCCCCACATTGTGGGGAGGCCCGCTGGCTGCTTTCTGTTGACAGAGTGGGAGACTGCCTGGATAGTGTTTTCAGATTTGCTGAATGTCTGCAGCGAAAAACTTAAGAGAATGCCTTGCAGTTTTTGGCTGCAGCCATTCAGGTTAGTGTCAAGTAACTCCCTGTTAATATGATGAGGTGAGAACCTCTCTTACGAGGGGCTCTTCCCAGGGTGGAGTTCAGCTGGGATTGTATTTGACTGGGGTAACAGTCTGGGATGAGATTTCCCAGATGTTGCAGATGCTGTTGCTATTGCAATCCTGCTGTTTTGCCTACTTCTTCACGCTAGTGCAGGTCCTTCTAGTCTCAACCTAAGGTTTTCTGTGGGTAGAGGAGGCGAGCCAAAGTGCCGAATGATTAACATGCCTCAGAGGCTGAGCTCCCCCAGGATGGCTGGGATTTGGTGGCCACATCCCCATGCTGCCCCTTACTTCCCCACCAGCGTTCTGGTTCTGATGCACTGTCTGCCTCCCAGACTTGCTCATAGATTAAACCACAGTTTCCCACGGTGGTAATTGACTTGATGACACACCGTCACTGCTTCCCTTCCTTTCCTGTGTCACTTCCCATCCTCCCACTGATGCTTCTTGGAAATATCTCCCAAGCAACCTATTTGCAGTTTAATTCTTGTCTTGGGGCTGTTTGTGAAGAAACTCAAATGGAAATACCAGGTAACAGCAAAACGAAAAGGGTCAGCACAGTCCACGGGGACGGGAGGACCCAGGTTCATCCCTCCAACTCCAAGAGGTGGAGACCTGTTTTCAGAACCATGGCAAGGACTTAGACGCAGTCAGTGGTTTACTAGGTAGAAGCGGGACTCATGGGGCCTCTATTCCTCCTGAGAGGACAGTTAATGGTTGCTGGGGGAAAGGAGAGACATTTTTCTGTGGTCAGCTAAAAATATCCCCCTGGTCCTATTCTCGTAAGCATTCCTAATTAAACTAATTGACTCCCCATAAAACAAATGAACAAACAAAAGACATGAAAATGGAATGGGGCTCGTTGGTAAGAAGGGGTCAGTGGGAGTAAGAAGAGGACCAAAGAGATGATGAAGTTGACTGTGATCAAAACACATTTTATACATGTATGAACATACAATGAGACCTATTATTTGTTATATAATTAATACATGCTAATTGCCTTAGTTTGGTTTTCTTTGTTGTGACAAAAAAAAATCTGATAAAAGCAGCATAGAGCAGAAAGTATTTGTCTGGCTCACACTTCCAGGTGACACCCCTCGATTGTAGGAAAGGAAAGGCTATCAGAACTGGGAGCAGCAAGTCCCTCCACATCCTTAGTTAAGAGCAGAAAGCAGAGAATCAAGACATGCATGCTTCCTGATGCTCAGCTCACTTTCTCTAATCGCCAACCATCAAGGATGCTTTGCAACACCCACAGGGGGTGAGTCTTCCTACTTCAATTAATGTCATCCAAATAATGTTCCTAGGACAACCTAGTGAGATTCCTCATTGAGACTCTCTTTCCAGATGATTCTAGATGGTGTCAAGTTGAAAATTAGAACTATCACAATGATTAAAATAAAACTAAAAATGTTGGGATCAGACTTCAGACAGGAAAAAGGGGAAAATTTCAGAAGCCAAGGCAAAGGCCAGACCTTCCACCACAGGTATATCTCTTTTGCTAGAATTAATGGTATGCCCACCCCTGTCCCAGCTCTAATGGGGAATTAAATGGTTCTAGCTGAGATAACTCCTTTGCCAAACAAACTAGCTCCTAATTGCAAAATAAAAAAGGAATGCATATTAGGTAGGCAAATCTCGGTATTAGTCACTGCCTCCAAATGTGTTATTACACTTGGCTGTTCATGGGTTTATTTGGTATGTGATGCTCAACATCTATCTGGCAGGCAGCCAAGCATAACCTGGGAACTCACTAGAAATGGAGAATGTCCAGCTAACCCCAGAGCTGCTGAATTAGACTCTACTTTCCAGCAAGATCCCCTTTTCAGGTGGTCTGGACAGGCAATTCAGTTTGAGAAGCACTGCCTTCCACCACTTTCCATAATGCCAACACGAACAAGGGAAACCCCCGATTCTCAGGATCCTTCCCATGGTCTTCGAGAGCTATTTCTGCTCAGGGTTCCTCTCTAGTCCCTCAAGATCAAAGTGACACCCATCCTCTCAACTAATGTCATTCACATCTCTCTTTTCTGTACCACAGCCAGCTTTGAATGCAATAGTTCTCTTGAAGCAAAGAGGACTCATTCTTATTTCATCCTGCCCCGGTACTTTGTGTAGCTGAGCTAAGGTAAACTTCCCTGCTGTCTCTAACCACTTTTGACTTTCTTCCTCCTTGACTATCCACAATCAAGTCAATGCCACAGCCTACGGGGTCGTCTCTCTGAAGTTTTCTAACATCACTTAACTTATTTATTTTCTATTTTTCATTTTTTTCCAGCATTGTTTGAAATGGTTATCATGGTTTGAAAAGGTAGGAAAGGGTAGGGCTGACAGCTAAATGTTTGCAGACAACAGGCTTCCTTCTGAAAATACAGAAATGCACCGAGTACCCAGAAAAAGGCATGCTGCTGTGCCTGAGTGAAGTGCTGGGGTCTGGACCCTTGGCCACTTGTCCTCCTCTCAAGTCCCCCTCAGCTCTTACAGCCCTTCAATGTGTTTTTACCACAGTCCCTGTGGTGAGTGAGAAGTTCCCTGACCTGCCAGTTGCCTCTGTCAGTGGCTGATAGGAGTCAGAGGAGATTGAAAAATAAACTCGAGAAGAACAAAGCCAGTACACAGCAATAAACTTGTATTATTTGGTCTGTTAAAGAAGAAAGAAAGCCCATCTAAGAGTCTATATATGCAAAAACAATGCTGAGAGATCTTAAAATAACGCAGTGATTTTATTATGCTCTCTTTGACAAGAAGGTTCAAAGTACTCAAGTAGTACAAATTCAGAAGCAACATACAACAAATTAAATGGTTTTAGAAAGGCCTAATAGCACAGGGATAGGGAGAATTAATACTGAATTTCAATCAGAAAGTGAGAGGTTCAAAATTCTAGGCCACTGGGAGTCACAACACACTATAGGGTTAACCAAATAATTGATAATAATAAAGCTAAATAAGCTTCAGTTTGCATTTTAGGAAGGCAAAAGCCACAACTCCTAAGATCCTCACCAACTCCTAGTAACTGCAATAACTTGTTCTAATCAGCAATCTTTTGAAAGGCTAGAAAGATGGCTCAGTGGTTACCAACACTGGGTGCTCTTACAGAGGACCCAGGTCTGATTCCCAGCACTCACATGTTGGCTCGCAACTGCCTGTAACTCCAGCCCTAGGGGATCTGACAACCTCTTCTGGCTTCCATGCACACCAGGCATGTATATGGTACACAAACATACATGCAGACAAAACACTCATACACATATAATAATGGTGATGGTGATGCTGCTGGTGCTGCCCAAAGAATCCCGTGGAGGGCTGTGTGCATGCATTCAAGAGCATCGCTCATCATAACGCTGAAGACCCAGTGACAAGGATGCTTCTTGGTCCACGTTGCCAAAGTACGGATGTGTCAAGTTGCGTGTGCACAGTAGGACTGCAGCAGGCACAGAAGATAACCCAGCTTTCCTGTCACTAACTGAGGCTCCACTTCCAGTGCTCACCGTGAGTTATTTTTAGTGTAAGAATACCACACTGTAAGGAGGTGAGTAGCTCACATTTGCGTTATTACTGTTACCGGGGAAACGACAGCTCCCTTTTGGAGTTCTTGGTCTCATTAATAAAAGAATTTAGAAAGGGACTCGGAAGGAAGTTGGAGGAGAGTTTTATTAGAGTCTTTGAGAAAAATCTAGACTAGGTGAAACTGGCAGCTGCCACAAGGAGTCGTGTTTCTTTAGGGAAAGAGTCATGTTTTTTTTTAAAGCTGGGCATGAGATAGAAAGACAGCTTATTAAGAAAGGAAAAAGTGCTCTCAAGTATGGAAGTGGGCTAGGAGCTAGGAAGAAGCCCCAGAGCATAGGGCTGTGCTGTTCATGTGATATTTTTATAGCCCCCACCCTCCCTCCGTTTGTGTTTCTCAAGCTTTGTCTCACCCAATGCTTTGTTAGATGATGCCAGGGTTAAAGAGAGGCTTCTAATATGACCTTCCTGGGCCACTGACACAGTGATCACCATCACTATTTCACGCCCCACCTTCCTATCAACTGGATCCTGAATTACACCTCTCTTCCAACACTAATCCTGTGTTTTAAGCTTGCCATTAATTCATGAGGTCTAAGGTGTTGCTAAGTAGCCAAAAGCCCAACTTCATGAAGGAAATCTAGTGTTCCTGTAAGACAGGAAGGCAGACCTTTTGATTTTTGCCAGGCTTTGGAAATCATGACTGTAGGGGCCACAGAGGCAGACTGGAAAAACGATCTGCCTTCCTCAGAGGAGCTTCCTACATTATGTCAGGCTGCTGAAGCCAGACATGGAACTCACCAGGTGGGATCCCTCTGTGTGCCCGTGCTGCCGCCAGTGCGCTTGCTTCTCTGCAAACTTGCCTTGATGTGATGTGACTTTAAGAAACTGCAGTGGTGCCTCAGGTTAATTAGCTGCCCAGTCTCGGCAGGTGGTGGTGGGGGCGGGGCAGTGGGACAGGTTCCAAGAGAATGTTCCTTAATGGGCTGGGCTGCTTCACTCTTTGGCCTAAAGGCCTCTTTAAAAGCAGTTCGGTGTTTCTGCCTCTTCAGACCATCCTTGGCTCCACTACAGGAGTCTGCCTGCAGATCTCCCGTGTTCCTGGACCTCCGTTCTAAGTGTCTTGCTTTGAGCAGTGAACAATGAGCAGTTTGTATCGAGGGTCATTGATCTGCAACCAAACTGGGCTCTTGGGGAAGGTCTGCTCACATGGTTAGGTGTGTGGGTCAGCAGAAGGAACTGGAAGCAGGGCAACTCTCTCTCACCAGAGTAGGGAGCTGGTGAGCAGTGCAAGCAGGCATGCAGACCTTACCTGTTGGCCAGCGTGCTAGGCAGCTCAAGCTTGGTCGTGGCTTCCCAGGGTCTGTGGGACCGGAGGCAAACTTGCCTCCTAGGAGGCATTCCAGCGCTGTCCTAGCACCTAGCACCGGCCTTCGTAGGCAGAAAGATCTTGTCATCATGTTCTCATGTCTTTTCCTTAGCAGACTCATCAGTCTGTGGAAGTTTCCAAAGTTCGCCTTCTAATCCCAGGCTTCTCGTGTACATAGTACCCACTTCCTTCAGAATGTCTTCTATGATCTATACAGAGATAGTCAGGGCGAGCTCCACAAAATGCATCGGTACCTTGGAAGATTTCAAGTAGACACAGTTTAGTACTGTCTGTTCTCCTGGGCTGTTTGTACACGCACATTTAAGTAGTCACAGGCTCAGCCTTGTGACTTATCAGTTGTTCAAGCCAACCCTGACCACCGGATTCGAAGCAATAAACTTCTGTCTTCCAGTTGAGATGTCTGTATGGCCCGGCAAGTGCCTGGTGCAGCATGAGAACTGATTGGAGACCTGACCCAGCGTGGAAGTATGAATCTTAGCAATGTAAGTGTTGTAGTTCAATTAAAAGGCGTATTTCTCAAGGGAAATACTAGCATCAGGCTCTAGTGTCAATGATAAGTATCTTGGTTATTTTCTTACTATTAAAATAAAGTACTCTGAAAAAAAGCAACTTAGGGAAGATAGAGTTTATTTTGGTTCATAGTTTAAAGATAAAGTCCAGCATGGTAGATGAGCTGAGCCGGCAGGAGCTTGAAGCAGCAGCTCATGCTGTATCCATGGTCAAGAGGCAGAGACCAAGGAGAGCTTGCGCGTGCTCATTGCACTTTCTCCATGTTATAAAGCCCAGGGTCTCCTACTCAGTGTGGTCCATACTTCGTATGGATCTTCCTGTGTTGATCACCATTATCAAGATAGTCTTCTCACTAGCCCCTCTCTCAGGAGATTATAGATTCCATCAGGTTGGCAACGCTGATCATCACAATGAGGCATTAGGACCAATCTCATAGTCAGAATCAACAGAGGGTTTTACAATGCCCTTTCTACGATGCCACTGTTTTGGAGGTGTCAGCCAGTGAAGAGCTGAGGAAGAAGGTCTGGGCATTCTTGGTCGGCCAGCAGCCCCTTCAGCAGAGTGCTCTTCCCAAACACTGCCCCGCATAAGCATCTTTGGGTCTCTGTGCCAGCCATTCTAAAGCTCTAAGCCAGCATCGTGACTGTTCTTACGCTCTCTGGGAAACCCTACTGTGAACTCTGGTTTTTACTGCCTTTGAGGTCAGTGGAGATGCTGTGTGTCAGGATGGAACGTGTCCAAATGGATGCTGAGCTAGGGCTCAGCTGTGCTCTGTGAATCAGAGAGTCAGAGACAGGCGTGGACTTAGGGGGCTCAGGGGAGAAACTACTCAGACACAGAAGCAGTAAGCAAACAGCTTTACTTTGGATCTGAAGGCATTTGCAGATATTCTTTCCTCTCCCAAAATGGGTTTTGAAAACTAGTCAGACCCTGTAGCCTTCTGTTGAAATTTATGTCTTTAAAAAAAAAAGCCTCCTTTAAAGAAAAATGTTTTTAAAAACCTAATGTTGCTGTGCCACCCAGGGCTGACAACCCTATTCTGAGCAGCAAACTCACGCCTTCAATTTGAAGTGTCCATATAGTACTGCCTGACAAGGGCAGGGCAAGGCATAAATACTCGTTGGGAGATCTGACCTCTCGATGGAAGCATGGAGCTGAGAAATGCAAAGTGTAGTTCAATTAAAAGGTTTATTTCCCAAAGCAAATTCCACTGTTGGCTTCAATGACAGGGTTTTTGGACCCCTCCCACGAGATTGGAACGGCACAAGACTTTGCAATCCTGATCCCCTCACCATGATCGTTTTGGGAGAAGCTGGCAAAGCATGTGATAAGAGATGATAATAAGGAGGCACAGAAATCAGAGAGAAGATTTTTTTTTTTTTTTTGCTGGTGATATAGTTGTGGACTTGGGAAATCCAAGGTGAACCACAGTAAAACAGTTACAGCAATGAAAGTTTCCAAAAGTGAAGGCTGGATACAAAATTAATACAGAAAAATCAATAGCACTCTGATATATAATATGAATAACCCCTTATAAAATAAAATGTATTTGACAGGAAAAAAAATCTCATTTACAGTAGCAAAAGAAATAATATAAGCTTTATAAGAAGTACTCAAGGTCTATGTGAATAAATTACTAAATGTTACTTGAGAACATTGTTTTAAAAAAGGCTTCCTGTGTTCTTAGGTAGAAAGACTCGGCGCTGTGAAGCGGGTCAAGCTCTATGTTAATTTGTACACTTCAAGTGATCTCAATAAAGAATTTGCTTGAATTAGTTGAGTCAGTTCTGAGATTCATGTGATACAATTAAAGAAGTGAGAATACACGGGTAAACCCTGGAAAGGATGCCTAACTGAGGAGGGAACAGCCCTGCACCAGTCTAACGGTGTATCATCATCGCACATGGTGTGAGGCTGGGGCAGGGCGGTGCGCGGAGCTATGTCGCCCAATGTAGGATCCAGAGGGAACTGACCGAATATGGAAAAAACTGTTTTAAAAGAAATGTGCCATTTCTTATTGGTGGGGAAATGGTTCGTGAGTTTGTATGTTTAGGGTGTGTTTGTGTGCATGTGTGTAGGTGTGTGTGCGTGCACATGTGTGTGCATGTATGTGTGTATGTGTGTATGTGTGTGCATGCATGTGTGTTTATGTATGTATGTGTGTGCATGTGTGTGTATATGTATGTGTACGTGCATGTGTGCATATGGAGGATAGAAGCTGAAATGGGCTCCTGCCTATGTTACCATCCACCTTCGTTTTTGAGGCAGGGTTTCTCATTTCTCCTGGACTTTGCTCTTTAGGCTGCATTGTACGCTGGCTGGCAGAGAACTCTGTGGTATCATCCTGTCCCTCGTCCTTCACTTGAGTTACAGACGCACGCGGCTGTGCCTAGCTTTTACTTGGGTTGTGGGAATTTGAATTCAGGCCCTTGTGCTTGCAAATCAAACACATCACTCACTGAGACTTCTCCTCATCTTCCTGGGAAATAAATACATAGATAATAAATATAATATAATATTATATTGGGGCCTTGAGTCCCATCTGTGAATACAATTTTTAAAAAGTTGAGGCCAGCTGTGGCAAGGCACACATATAGTCTCAGCTACTCAGGAAGCTGAAGTGGGATGAATTCAAGTTCAAGGTCATCTTGAATAACATAGCTAAAATAGCAAGATATTAACTCAAATTCAAAACAGTTTAATTGTTTACCAGAAAAAAATAAGTGAATTAAAATTACAAAAAAAACCCATGAAAATGTTAGAAGAAAATTAGGATAAAATTTAAGATATCTTGTATTCATCTATATCTATTTATCTATCTCAAAAGAAATTACTATTTATTTGAGTTACAAAAACTTTTGCACAGTAAGATAAAGTAATCAAAAGTTAAGAGAAAAATGTACCAATTTTCTTTCTTTCTTCCTTCCTTCCTTTTTTTGTTTTTGTTTATTGTTTTGTTTTTCAGGACAGGGTTTCTCTGTGTAGCTTTGGAGCCTGTCCTGGCACTCACTCTGTAGACCAGGCTGGCCTCAAACTCACAGAGATCTGCCTACCTCTGTCCCCCAAGTGTCCAATTTTCTTAATATATATATCTTCATATATAAAGATCTCCTTGTAATCCAACAAAGATAAACAGTAAGCACACAAACGGAGACTTTCCAGGAAAGATGGCACAACAGAGTTTTCCAGAGCAGGAAGTCACTCAGCTTTACCACAACAGGAGAAGAACAGGAAGCGCGGTGGAGTCGGAACTCTCAGTCTTCAGAGACCACAGGCTGTAATGGTGAAGATGTGAGAAAGTGACTTCTCCCAGCAGCATAGTTCTCGTGTAATAACAACGGCAGCAATGAATTAAAAACACCTACTTTATCAATAGGTGCTGATTGACTACATACGGAACAACTAAAAACTGACTGAGATGCAATGCAGTTGCTTCAAAACACCCAGGATGTGTTGGGAGTACTGAGATTAAGCAGTCACAAAGACATGATGTCATGTTTAGAAAAGTGACAGACATGCATAGTATATACCACTAATTGTATGTGTGTGGGAGGGTGCCAGGCCATAAATCTCAAACATTATACTATCAAAAATCTCTTGTACTCTTAAAAGTTACAAAGACGGCAAGATTATCTTAGAAAGTTCTAGAAAATTCAAGTATGCACACGCATGCATTCCACTAGCTGTCAGGTCGATGATACCATCAAATGGCATGTGGTTTCTGAAAAACGCCCCTGTGTATGTGAAAGAGAATAAACATAAAGTAGGTGAATGATGTTTTGGCATTATTAGTGAAATAATTTCAGCCTTTGTGGATTCCTTAAAAGGGTCACGAAGACCCCAGACCTCAGAAGTCTGCGGTCCACACACTGAGGACGGCCAACCTACACCTCAGTGGTTATCTGTGCAGAGCAGAGTTCTGCATGAGCATTTCTGAATGGATAAGAATTATTGCCTCTGGGAAATTAAACTTGGAGAATCAGAGAGCCCTGCTGAGAGGAAGATGTACTTTCCACTGTGGAACCTTTGGTGGCGTTTCAATTCTATGCCCACAATTGCATTCTTAAAAAATAAACCCAGGGTTTCTAAATAAAAAAATGAGTTGAAATGCAAGCAGAAATTTATGGTTGAGAGATTAATCTGAGTCATGGACAAAGACTGATGTACACAGATAATTGTTGGAGCATTATATATAACTGCTACGATTTGCAAACAACCCACGTGCTCCATAGTAGAACTTGGTTAAACAAATGACAGTGTATCTATATGTTGTAATTCTATGGAGTCATTAAAAATCATAAATCTGTGGAATGTTCTGTGATATGGAAAAATGTTCACAATATAATGTTAAGTTTAAAAAATAGCATGAGACATAACTTTGCATGAGCCAAATCACACCAATTTAAAACAATACTGGAAGGATATATAGCAAAATTTTAAGCCATTAGTTTTGGGTGGTGAGTGTGGGGATTATTTATATAGCTCTTTAAATATATTTATGAATTTTTCAAATTTCTTGCGGTTAATATGTTAATATGTATTACAAATTCTGTAAAATATAAAGTTGAAAAGACTTTTTCCCAGGGCTCTTCCTCCCCATGAGCTTCCTTGAGGACAATATCTATCTCCTGGGGTACCCTCTCTCTGACTGTAGCCTGTAGTGTTGAATACTAGCTTGGCAGATTTGGGAGTGCATGTGGTACCCACTAGAATGGACTGGCCTGCAGTGACTGGCTTGGAATAAGGGAGGCAGAGGAATACAGAGATTGAGAGTGTACTAGTTACTACAGAACAAACCCATCCGAAGTGATGCTGTGTGATGTAACAATAAGCATTTGCTTGTCAGTCAAGCATTTGGCTGGACTAGGTAGTAGTCTCAGAGTCTCTTCTGAAGTTACTGATATCTGAAGGCTTGACCAGGGCAATAAGATGCACTTCCCAGGATGCTAATCAGGATGCTAAGTTAGGGATGACTGATGGTGAAGTTCTGAACCTTCCAGAGGACCTCTTGGACCTCTTTACTGCAAAGCTGGTGGGTGCTTTGGAGTAGGTGATCCAAGACAGCCACGCATACCTTAAGGGCAATCTCAGAAATCCTATTTCTGCCTTTTGTTTGGGTGACACTGGTTAGCCTTAGTCAATATGGGAAGGCAGGGTACAGTGTTGCAGAGGCCAGTGTTTTTAGAGCTGGTTAAATGGTGGACATTTGCTTTTCAAAACAATGGGCAAGGCTAGTGTCTCTAGGGCCAGACATTCTGGATTAGTGGAAGGTTTGAGATTCTGCTTTGTGGGGTGGGGACTAGTAGGCAGGGCTGTTCTGAAACTACTAAGCTACCAGGCAGCATCACATGGGGCTGGGGACTTGGAAAGAGAAGGGTGTTCAAAGACAGCTTTTTATCCCCTACACAGGATAGCTCCTGTTTACAAGACTTATCCGATGGGCAGATGGCCTAAGTACTGGCCACAGGTATTACAGTATTATAGCCCTGCACCCTGGACGCCTTGTGTCCGCCAGACTCTAACTTCATTACCTACACAGTGTAGAAATATCTACAGAGCACAAACACTGCAGCATCCTAACTAACTCTCCCAAATGGCTTCCTATGTGCACACCAAAACCCTACCAGGCTGTATGTCCTCATTGGCGGCTCTGTAAAGATGTCACTGTGGACATAGGTTTCCCCAGCGCTAGGGAAGTCCTCATGAACTAAGAGGAGGGGACACTGAAGTTCTGTCATTGCTGGTGAACAGGACCAGCCCCAGATGCCAGTGTGGACCGGTGCAGACACTCACAAAATAGTGTCGGTGAAGCCTACATTGAGAGTGAGTCAGGAAGTACCAGGGAGAGGGAAAGGGCAAGGTTAGCTTGTTTTGGTTTGATTTGCTGAGGGAAAGGCCCATCCCAAGTTTGCTCAGAAAGTGAGGTGCTGGTTAAGAGATCACAGGTCTGGTAGAAAGTACCAGTCCTCAGGAGAAGGCACATGCTGGACTCTGCTCTCACAGTCTGTGCGCTCCACAGCTCAAAGACGGGAAAGACAATCTAATTGATTCCCTTTGGACTAGGAACGGGTCCTGCCATCAGTCCTGATGGTGACCTGGGACTCCCACAGTAACCAGTGATTACCGCTACCAGCTATGAACACAATCAGAAAGGGAAAGGGAGGAAAAGATGAACCTTGAGTCCATATTCCTGAGAGTGAAGACTAGGATTCTGTGTGTTCAGAGTATGGGGTCAAGGAAACTGGTCAATGCACACTAGGTCTCAGGGGAAGAATTATGCCTGGGGCAGGAGTCTCATAAGAGCAAAGGAATGATGATATTTCCTTTTGAGAAATTTAGGAGCGAGAACTGAGATTTGTTTGCCACACAAGGGTGAAGACCAGAGCTTGTATTCCCAGAAACCAGCTAGAAGCTGGTTATGACACGCACTGGTGGTGTGGAGATAGGTAGATAGTAGATTTCTGGTGCTAGCAACCCAGCTGGATCACAGAGCTACAGGCTCAATGAGAGACCCTGTCTCAAAAATTAAGTGTAGAATGATCAAGAAAAATAGTCCACATCAACCTATGGACTCCATACACATGCACATTTGCCTCTGTACACACACACACACACACACACATACACACACACACACACACACGAACATATAGACACACCTTCTACTCCACCCTGACAAAGAAATTTAGAATCAAGTTATGTCACTGTCACAGAGGCAAGACAAAATATGATTCATTCATCATATTAAAAGTAGGATTCAGAGTGAGAAGGGGTTAGTAAGACAGCCGAGTTGATATTGAGCATCTGATTTCAATTTTTCAAAGCAGAACCAAGATTGGATTCCAAACCTGCTTTGGGACTAGTCAAAGACTGTCAATCATTCTGGGTCTGGATAAGAAAGCAAGGTAGGCACAGAACAGATGTGAAATGATGGATCAGATCAGGCTAGCTAGTGGGAACTTTATTTGATCGCTGGGATGGCTGGAGCAGGTCAATTGGATTTAGTTCATTGCTCAGAGATTGACTTGCTTACTGTCTGTCTGATCCATCATGTAGACACAGAAAGCTCCAGGGCTCCAAAGCTTTCTTGATGCCACTGAAAGTCACAGGCAGGGGCTTTCTTGTCTGGAAATCAGAGAGAAGTAAATAGAAGGGATGCTGTGTGCTCATTCGGGGGCCCTTTGAAAGACTCTCAAGAAGGTTACGTTGATAACCAAATTACCCCCAAAGGTTTCTCTTTCATCTTCCTCAACCAAAACAGACATTTTGAGAAGGTGAGAACACATTAGGATAGGAGAAAGTGATAAGACCAGCACTCAGGAGTTACAATAATAGCATGCTCCCTTCTTCCCTAATGTATTGGTCTTCTGAGAATCAGGGATTATTGAGAGAGGCACAGTGAATGCTGAATGCTGTTTGCTTTTATCTCGTTGTTTCCCTTCTCTTCTGTAGATGTGAGGTTGTTTGTAATTTCCAAGGGAGTGCTATTGCTCTGGTGTTTGGAAAAGGCTTTCTCTGTGCCTGTGGCATCTCTGGGTGCTATCTTGGGAGAGATGACACCACAGTGACATGTGTAAGATGGCAAGCATGCTTGAGAAGCTGTACTTTGCAGTGGTGGCTGGGCTCTTCAGATTGGCTGTGTATTCATAGTGAATTAATTCAGAGCATTTTTCTTCTCTGGATGGTTTGCTTATGGACCCTTCCTAGTGTATATTAGCCTCTCTCATACAACCATAATATTTTACCATTCTCAGGGGCCAGTAAAGTTACTTGCTAGCTATTTCTGACTCTTCACAGCACTGGCCACCTTATATAGGTAGGATCATGTGTGTGTGTGTGTGTGTGTTTGTGTGTGTTTGTGTGTGTGTGTGTGTGTTTCATCTAGAGTATATGAGTGGACAGGACATTTGCTGTTTATGTAGTATCTGCTTGTTGGTGCATGGCCCTTCACAGCTTTGTGGTCGTGGCTGCTCCATCAGCCTGGATCCCTAAATGAGCCCAGAAGTGGGCAGGGACTATGAGATGAACATATTTTATTGCTTTTTAGCTACTGAAATTTGGGTGTTTTGTAGGGGACTTTCAAATCCTATAAAATTATTAAAAGTCATCTCTGATGAAAAGATGATTCTCATCCCTGTAAGTCTATCTTTTAGTATTTTCCTCCAATGCTTTCAGATTATTTGTAACTTTTGCTTAGTTGCAGCATAGGCATAGGTAGTTGAAATTTAATGTTTGAATGGTCCCACACTAGCAGGAATCTAGACTTGTGTGTGTTCATTTGTGCATCTGTATACAGAGGCTAGAAGTCAACATGGTGCTTCCCTTAACTACGTTCCACTGTGTTTTGGGAGATGTAGTCTCTTATTAAATCTGGAGCTCATCAATTTGGCTAGACCAGCTGGCCAGCAAGTCCCAGGCATCTTTCTATGTCCACTTCGAGGCGCTGGGGTTAACGGGGCATGGCGCCTCACCAGTCGACTGAGGTCCCTTTTGCTTGCATGACAAGCACTTTCCTGAGTCATGTCCTCAGTCCCACAATCTGAACTTTTATTTGCCAGAGTATCTTTCGTCTGAACATCATACCAAGACAAGCACATAGTAGGTGCTTAATAAAAATTGATGAAATTGGTGTTGAATGACTTTCCTTACCTCTTACCATAATGAATATCAGAAGATAGCTTAGATGGCTGGCCAGCATCAGGAAGCTACAGAATTAGGCTTGAGGGTTGCCTGTGGGCTACAACATACTTTTAGATAAATCTTTGTCTCCCACCCCTGTCTATTCCACTTACATTGATCTTGTTTCTAGTTCCTTTGAAAATTTAGTCCCCTAGCATCTGTCAGCTCTTGTCCCTGGTATAGGATGAGACCATTGGGTCACTTGAAGCCCCTCCCCCCACCCCAGGCTTCTCAACTGCTGTATTAAACACTATGTCATCTTCTTTTCCTAATTTGCTAGGAGCCCAGTTAAATCAAGGCTTCTCAAGGTCCTACTGCCTCTAAGATGCAAAACTGTGTTTCCAGTCTGGTTTCTTGCCCACAAATTGTTGCTTTGTTTGGACATATCCTCAGGGTCCCGAGTCCTCCTTTTGACAATTGCAAATATGTATATAATAAATTTTGATCATATCCACTGAAGTTGCCCTTGCTTATCTCATCCCATTCTCTCTGGACTCCTTCTTCCCAAGTCTCCCACCAACTTTCATATCTTTCTTTAACGACTCCCCAACTCAACCTCCTAGTGTCCCCTTGCAGCAATCAGACGTCAGCTTTCTTTATTGCCATGTTCTCTGAAACCCTCAATGAAGTAGACCCTGGCTCACCCTTTCAGCTTTTATGTCTTTTATTTATTATATCCCAGCCCTACTGGTCTTGTACTGCCGTTTGAATGTGCAAACACATTCTAATCTCACAGACTTGTGGTGATGTTCCTGAGATCGTTCTTCTTTAGCATATTTCCAAGATCACTCCTCCCAACAAATGAGGACTTCCGGGCCATTTAGCGTTCTCAAAGACCACCCCTCTAGCTAGTTATCTAGATCTCTTGCAGTATCCCAACCCACACCCCATTGCAAGGTTTTATTATATTCTCTTTCTATCTCTCATTATCTTTGCGCCGTGGGAATGTGAGCATCTAGAGATGAAGGACTCAGTGTATCTTCTTCAAGGTGTGATACTGCCAGCATCCTGTATACATTAGGTACTCAAGAAATGTTTGTTGGCTACATGAATGTCCAAGGTCTGTAGA
This sequence comes from Dicrostonyx torquatus, assembly GCA_028555095.1. Lineage (NCBI taxonomy): Eukaryota > Metazoa > Chordata > Mammalia > Rodentia > Cricetidae > Dicrostonyx > Dicrostonyx torquatus. Next base: position 107,408 of record JAQHUG010000318.1, read on the forward strand.
TCCCAATCAGATTTGACAGTTATGAGATGTGCTTACTTTAAGTATACCACCTGTATTTAAAATGCTGCTATTATTGCCTTCCTTATAGAGAATTCAAGGCCTACCTTGACTGAATTGGCCATTTCTTTGTATAAAAAAATTGGAAATTCCATGAAAAGGATCCTGTTTCTCCTTTAGTCACCAAAGTTGTCTGCAAGGTGACCACATCAGTGCTCCTTCCTCGATCATCTCTTCAGATCCTCTACATCTGTGTCTTCCCTCTCTGTCGTCCTCACCTTCCTGTGTCACTCCTACTTTGCCTTTTGGCTTCTTTATTTCCTCTGTCCACACAAGTCCATCAGTCCATTCTGCCACATTTACCTTCTGCTGTAAATTAAGACCCTGGACTGCCTGTCTGATATCTAGGTCAACTCAGAGGATAAATCTTGACACCTAAAGAGACTCAATGAGGAGTCACCCTAATTCAGCTGTCATTTTCCCTCTGTAAAATAGAGACCTATAACCACTGCTCCCCATAGAATAGAGTTACTGGGAATATCTTTCGGCCATTGGGAATTGAACGTGGGTCTTGTGAATGCTAAGTAAGGTCTATACCACTGAGCTGCACTCCCTACCCCATTACCATAAACATCAATTGAGGATTACTTTGAAAAGTACTGGGGTCACACTATGTGCACAAGATATGTTGGCTTTCAATGCTCATGCATTTTGGCTTTTTGTCTCTACTTCCCTCGCTTGTTCTAAATCCTACTTTCCTGTAACCTTACTTTTCAGTGGTAATGACACAGAATAACGATGTCAAAATTATAGTTGTAGTCCTGATGAGAAGGCCTAATTTGTCTCAGTGGGATGTGTGATTTTTTTGGGAGGAAAAGAATCACTCATTTAAATTCTAACTCTGTTACTTATTTACTGTTTGACCTTGGACAATTTATTTTGCCTCTCTGGGCCTTCAATGGAAATAATAGTAATAATAGCTATCTCCCCCTTAAAAGGGTACTTGTGTGATGTGAGACACACAGGCACATGCATACCTGTGAATGCAGATGCTTGGTGTCTGGTAGATTATCTATAGCCTTTCCGGACTCATTTACAAAATTACCTAGCAAATAGGGAACATTTTTTAGTTAGTCTAATTTAACCTACAGGGAAAGGTACTTGTCTCTCCTTGGGATACATAAGCAAATGTAATAAGGCTAAGAGTTAATTGAGACCCTAGTGTCCATGGGATACAAAAGCAATGTTCAGAGCCATTGTCAGGGAGTTCAGGAAACCTTGGTGGCTCATCCTGGTTGAGTTTCAAGTCTCTGCAGCCCCCTAGTGGCCACTGATATCATAGGCCCGTTTATAGTCATTGACAAATGAGGGAGTCAATTTGACTTTGAACAAGAGTTATATAGACAGGAAGGAGATGGAGCGGGGTGTGAAGGAGCTAGTGTTTTGACCTTTTTCATGTTTCAAATAGAAAGATATTCTTCTGAGGGTGCACACACCAGGAAAATTGATCTGAATCCGAACATACTAGGGAAATATTTAATTTTATACTCCTTCCTTTTTCTCCCTCTCCTCCCTTCCCTTCCTCCTTCCCCAAGACAGGAACATCTTTTCTCCTCCTTGTGTCAAATAATTTTTATCACTCAAATAATTTATCTGGTACAGTTAAGAATTTCAAATGTACATGGAAGCTGGAAGTCCCTAAGAAGTACTGGTATTTTTTTTTTTTTGCTTTGTTTTGTTTTGTTACATTTCTTTTCTTAGCTTTTCACTGGCCAATATGATAGCATAGTGCTAGAAAAGACCATGGCCCATGGAAGAGCAGAGGCTTCACTCGACAAGTGTCTTATGTGGGGCTGTGAGAAAGATATTGTGTCTCCCAGAGCTGAGGGAGGGAGGGTCCACAAGACAATGTACTCAGATATTGGGAGAGCTTGCCCAAGGCATGCCAGTCAACCTTGGAGAGAAGGGATTGAAAATTTTGTGTGAACTAAAGATTAGTCTTATAGGGGCATCTGATGAACCTCCTCTTGAAATACAGCCATTGTCTGAAAGGAGAGGAGACTAGGGGGAGAACCCAAGCATTTTAATTGAGTAAATAAAAGGCCTGGAGCCTGTGCACAACTGTCCTACATTAGCGTCTTTCACTGAGTCACACCCACATCCTCTGGCCTGCTGTTCATGGAAGGGTAGGACAGAGTAGCAGGCAATAGGGCCTGAGGATAGGCGTGGGAGTCTCTTGTCATCTATGATCCAGAATTGAAATTAAAAATATTTGTCTTAGATGTGGTGGCTTATGCTTGTAATCTCAGCACTTGGAAAACTAAGACAGGATGATTGTCAAGAGTTTCCCCGTCAGTCTAGGCAATGTAGTGAGTTCAAGTCCAGTCTGGGCTACAGAACAAGCTCTTATTTCAAAAAGCCAAAATAATGAATAAACAAAGGGTCGCAGGCTAGCGTGGTGGCTCAACAGTAGAACGTTTGCCTGTCTTGCAGAAAGCTCTAGGTTCCATCTCTGGCACCAAATTTACCCTGAAAACCTGTTCAGACACCTTTCTGAGAAAACGAAGTGGCTGACAGGTCTGAATGGCATTTGATATGGCTGAAGAACAGCTCGGCGATTCCGGAGGAATTCCAGATTCTCAGGACCGCTTTTAAACAACCGGAGTGTCGAGGCAGAAGGTTCCCTTTCAAGGCCCCAAGACAAGCTATTCTTGGATATTGCAGGGTGATGCTATCCCTGCCCCTCCTTTGCCTCTAGTTTTATTCTGGAATCTGCTCTTCTGAAGTCGGACACATTTAATCTGTTAAATGCATAATTAGAGAGCTTGGTTGCAAAGATCACTTCCAGTCTTCCCATTTGTCCAAAATACTCTCTTGTTCGCACAGCGGAGAAATAGGGCAGACAATCCAGAGGAAGGACTAAGAACCAACAGCGGGAGGCGGGGCGGGTTTGGTGCTTTTCTCAATGAATACCAAGGCCTCTGCAGATTTGCATAGGAGCGGATCTCGCGGCACCATTGGTTGGCAGACCAGAGAGGGGGCGGGGCCAGCTGCGTGGGCTGGGCTGCTGCGCGGAGTTCACTCAGGAGTCCCTCCCTCACCGAGGCCCCGCCCCCTGTCGGCGCGCGCTCGCGGCTCCGCCAGCTGCAAGTGGCGGGCGCCCAGGCAGATGCGATCCAGAGGCTCTGGGGGTGGCAGCGGCAGCGGCAGCTGGCACCTCCCGCTGCTTCTGTCCAGGGGGTCTCAGGGCAGCGAGATTCCTTCCGGTTGCCCCTTGGCCAGTTAACAAAACCGCGGGCGCTGCTGGTAGGTGAGGAGGGGGCTAGATTGTGGGCTCCCCTGCCCGAAACGCTTTCACTCCTTGGCTGCTGCCGGGGCTGCTCTGGTGCCTGGGAAGTGAACTCCTAGGAGCCAAGACATTGGTGACAGCAAGGACGCTGCAAACTTACGCGGAGGCAGCAGGAGCCTCCTCTCCGCAACGCAGAGCTTGCGTTCACGCCCAGAAGTTCAGCGTGCAGTGTGATCCAAAGACTTCCTGCAGCGGAGGTCACTTGAGGGGGCGCTAGAAAGCAGCCCCCTCCGGTGGTCCTTCCCTAGACCTTCCTAGGGAAGGAGCGCGGAGGAGGTGAAAGGAGCGGAGGACGTGGGCAAGACAGTGACCAGCCCAGAGCCAGGGTTCTCAGCCTGGAAAGTTGCAGAAGATTGGAGGCTGTGAGGAGAGCTCCGGTCGCCGAGGGATCCTAGCATGGTAACTAATTGCCTCCTCCCTTCAATGGTAGTAGTTTCTCTGGTCCCTGAATGAAGGCCACTACAAACAGGGCACAGCACTCCGAGCAGCTGCGAGAGGCTCAGGGTCCAGCTGTTGAGCCCAGGGTGTCTCACGGTCTCTGGACTCGCCCCTGACTTCCAGATCGGTTTTGCTGAGAACCCTTCTTGCTTGCTTGCAGCTTGAGAAGACCAGAAGAATCGAGCTTATTCACAATCCCTGAGATCAAGAGGAAGGAACCTTTCAGGACTAAGGACTGTTTGGAGCCCCTTCCCCCTTCCTGTCTTGGAGAGAGTGAAGGGCAAGCGAGGCTGGACCAGTGAGGAAAGGGAGACTAGTATAAACTCTAGTCCTCCAGCAGGATGGGAGCCTTTGGACTCCTGTGGCTGTTGCTGCTGTTGCTTTCGGCAGCAGCCTCGGACTCCGGAGCTGCAACAGATCAGCAGGCGGGTTCCTCGGCCGCAGGGCAGCCTCTGCAGCCCCGGGAGCCACTCAGCTACTCACGTCTGCAGAGGAAGAGTCTAGCTGTGGACTTTGTGGTGCCCTCTCTCTTCCGTGTCTATGCCCGAGACCTACTGCTGCCACAGCCGCCGTCCCCCTCGAAACCCGGGGCTGGTGGGCTGGAAGCGCGGGGATCACTGGCTCTGGACTGTGCCCCTCTACTCAGGCTGCTGGGGCCTCCGTCTGGGATCTCCTGGGCAGAAGGCATCGGTTCACCTAGTCCCGCGGTAGGTTCGACGCTGTCCAGGGTGCTGAAGGGAGGCTCTGTGCGCAAGCTCAGGCGAGCCAAACAGCTGGTGCTGGAGCTGAGCGAAGAGGCGATCCTTGAAGGCTGCATCGGACCGCCAGAGGAGGCCACGGCTGTGGGGATACTCCAGTTCAACCTCAGCGAACTGTTCAGCTGGTGGATTCGCCACGGCGAAGGGCGGCTGAGGATCCGCCTGATGCCCGAAAAGAAGGCATCGGAAGTGGGCAGGGAGGGAAGGCTATCCACCGCGATCCGAGCCTCCCAGCCCCGCCTTCTCTTCCAGATCTTCGGGACCGGTGAGCAGCTCCCACCAGAGTGTGTTGGGATTTGCAGTTTTAGTTACACCAACTTGCAGCCACTGTTAACGAACCCTTACGTTCCTTAGGCTTTTTTTCATCATTCTTGAAATTAGACCCACCGTTTCTCACTGTGTGTCTGAACATAGTCACTTCCCAATAGAGCCGTCTTCCCTCTTTAGTAACCAAGTTGGGAGAAAAGTTTCTCAGTGTTGGCAGAATGCCTTCCCCCGACTTACACGTGAATCAGTTGTATCATAATTGGATGCCCTCCGTCCTGGGCTCGGAGAATGGCTGAAATGCCCCCCATAACTCCTAAGCTCCTAGTTAGTGTGGGGCTTCAAACTATCACCCTTTCTTTCAGATTCTTGTTCCTTTCATAGGCCACTGCTGATTTGGGGAATGTGCTAGAGTTTCCCATAGAATATAGAATTCCTCTTTTTATTGAGTCTCAGCCAACCACCCGGCTCCCCAGTCCTGACTAGCCCAGAAGTTCGCTCTTCCTTAATTATTCATTCTGCTCCACTGGACTCCTGTCCCCTCTCTGTTCTGCCCTCTCAGACTCTCACCCTTCCCAGATGTCCTGGAAAAGTCCCAGGGGAACTTAGGAACAAGGAGCAGGAGAGTTGTGGAGAAAGGGATGAAAACCGATAAGGGTGCCTTGATTTGGGGGAGAAGCAATAACTGTCTGCACTGCTGTCCTCCCCCACTCCCTCCGTCTTCCCTGGGAGTCCCAGCCTGCATGAATGTAGCAGCTGCTCCTGATGATAGTCTCCGGCGGGCCAGTTTCCCTGCAGATCAGACTGCTGCAGGCTCCTGGAATGAGGTTTCTGTTTCATTTACTCCTCATTTCTTCCCACATTTATCAAGTTAAGGCTGTGTGTGCAAGCACTTATTTCTCACTCTTCCACTAGTCTTTTTTGAATGGCAAACCAGCGGTTTTGAATGAATGTTTCTCTCTTGAGGCAATGGGGGAAGGACTTGTGAATGAATCGAATATACAATGTAAATGAATGAGAAAAATCACAGAAAGAGAAATCATGTTTTTTTTTTTTAAAAAAAGAAGCCCACACTGATTCTTTTGAGCAGAACTAGCTTCTTTTCTATCATTGTCATTCTCAGAAATAAATGAAGTTCTTATGCTCCATTGGTTACTAATGTTTAGTATTAATTGGATGGAAAGCATTGCACGGGGTTCATTGTAGAGGTACAACTTCTCCCATGCTAACACACACACACACGCGCACACACACACACACACACACCACGCCCACTTGCACTCAGTACTCTCCTGCAGCAGAGCTTCCGAGAAGCTGAGGGTCCCCTGTCACTGCACAGAAACTGTACTGGCATGTGGTCCTCAAGGAAAACAGAGGGTGGATCTGCATTTCAGCACTGGCATTAGTGGCTTCGGCACCATGTAAAACAACTCCTTATGATCAGTGCTGGAATTTGTATTGTGCCTGGTGAAAGGCAGGGTCTAATGAGCTTGGCAGTGCCTTCAGTGAAATGAGAGGAGAGAATGAAACTGCTGTCCCACTAAGGACACTTTTGTGAAGAACAGCTGGGCTTTAATGGCATTGTGGCTTCTGTGGTTTATGTATGCAGCATTCTCTTTTAGTGTCCAACGCTTCTGTAATGGATGTAAAAATGACTCTCTGGGAAGACAATTTTCTTCCCCTTTCCTGTCTGAGCATTGCTGGAGCTTCCTCATCACCTCCTGTGACATGACCATATGTATGCCCCAGCAGTCTCTATCAACTGTTGTCACATGTTGATGGCAGGCAAAAGGGGGTCGTTTTCCAGCCCTGAACCTGCCAACTGTAGACAGGCTGCAAAGAAACTATCAGTGGATGTCTTGAGTCACATAATGCATTCGAAGAGCATACTACTGTAGTTGAGCCCTATGTGAAATCAAACCATGCTCGGGGGAAGCTTCATGTAGAAGGAGTGTCTCTCAAGAGCTGCTCTGCTACTGGCTGCAGGGAAGCAGTGAGCATCCCAAGCTCTCCCTCAGGAATGCAGTCCATTTGGCAGCAGGGCCAACACTTATGCATCATTTGACACATATAGAAGTGCTGGCTTCAGAAAGAGCCAGGATTCTGCCATTAAAAGACTAGAAATTTTGGCCAAGCATTTTTCGGCAGGATTGAGATCAAATGGTTATTGATGGGATCAAATAAGACACTAAGTGTAACTGGATGAGCTCCCTGTGACCTCCAGAGAGACAGACAGCTTATTCAAAAGCACTTCAGGCCTTGTGCTCACGCTCGAACAGGATGGCCTCTCTTGTCTCCGAGGACATATACTATCTGCAGTTAGGCAGCTAGCCACGCAGCACTAGCCTCTTGCCTCACCTCACTGCCTCCCCTCCCCCCCCCCAGACACAGACTCCACTGCAGACCTTTCCGTGGAGTGGGCACATCCTGTTGTAACACACCACATTCTGTGTTGGGGGCAGCACTCACCACTGTGACTCCATTCATCATTTTGTGTGGAAATTCTGGTTTACATTCTGCTACTGGGGCTGATCTTTCTACTTCTCTTGTTGGGTAGAATAGATGAGTTTATTATTTTTATATGGGCTTTTATTTATAGAATGGGGCATTTACTCTTTTGTGACATAGGATTTTTGATTAAATACAAGGAAAATGGACAACTCAGTTTTTTTTTTTTTTTCTGACCGAGAGGCCCGTGGTCCTGCCTAGAGGGGAGCAATGGTGCTGATGGGTCTATGTGTGGGGGATGTTGTTCTGCCACCCCTATTGTCAGTGTTCTGCAGGAACCCACTTGTCATAGACTTAAGATAGTTTCCTAAACTTAAGCAGGACCATGTCTAGGGAGGTGATAAAATGGAAAAAGAACCCAGTAAGGACAAAGCTAAACCATTGTATTGCTTGTGGTTGGGGCTGCCTGAGAGGACAAAAGGATGTTTGAGAGTCTTTGTAATGAATGACATGCTTGTGGTTTTTCTTTGTGAATTACTGTGAATTCATAAACGGGATCAATGCTTCAAAGCCTGAGGCAGTTCCTGGGAGAACCCATTCAGAGAGGCAGTTGCTGAGATTCCGTGAATGGTGATGTACTATCCAGAACAGTCCAAAGCTCCCAAAGAGGTCTGCTTGGATGCTAGTACATTACCCACACAACTCTGGCTGACATCCTGGCTTGTGGGTGCTTTGAGATCAGCTTCTGTGATCTCACACACAGAGGTGTAGAGAGCATTGTGGGATAGAAGGGTCTGTTTCCCAGACCTTTCCCATACCCACTTCAGGAAAGGAGTGACACAGCCTGGGACATTATATGTACCACAGAGAAATGTGGGCTATTTAGAGCAGATGCGTGCAGTGCAGTACACCTGACCCTTGATCTCACATATTGTTTACCCATTCTCATTTCACTTCTGAAAGGGGCAGAGAGAGTAAAGGAAGATCAAGAGGAAACTGGAGCTCCCAGGAGGGATATCAGTCATTTGAGGTGAATTGGGAGAATTGGAACCAGTCCAGAGAAGAGTAGAATGCTGATTTAAGAGCCAAAGGGACTGATTTATGATGAAAGATGAAAAGAATTAAATATATGTGACTGGGTTAAATGGTGATGAAGGGAAAGCCATGGTAACAATCTACAAATCTCTGAAGAGAGCAACTGTCATTGAGGATTGGGAGTTATTTTAGTGTATCCTTTAGAAGTAATAGGGTGGGCCTTCCAGTAGACAACTCTAAGTTACACATCTCGAAATCTTATTTCTAAAATAGAGACTCCTCTGACTATGGAATGAAATCCCAATGGAGCAAGCGGGGAGTCAGGTGAGATGTGGGCCAGACAAGCCATAGCATTTGAAATTAATAAGTTCTGATGTTGCGAAGTCATAGTGGACAGAAAGGCCGGGACACAGAAATCATGATCTTTCTGGATCTCATTCCTGGGAGCTTTTTGAGTACTGGCATTTCCGGGGTGGGGCGGGGGGAGAGAATTACTAGAGTATCTTTAAAATTGGGAAATTTTTACAAGATTGTGAGTAAATAAAATTGAAATCACTAGGTTTGTTTGTTTTTTCTCTCAATCCCCACATTAAAGCTTTTCTCTGGGAGATAGTCTGGAGGCGCACTGGGGGAAGGCCCATTCACCAGAGGGTTAGGTGTCCAAGGCATAGGTGTGTGTCAGCACAGGACTGAGTCATTGGAAAAGGTAGAAGGTTGCCAGGGTTTTAAAAAGATGAGATCAGTTCTAGGTTGAGTAAGCCTCTACTGGCTACTTCAAAATTCTTTAAGATGTTTCCAATGGGCTGGGCGGTGGTGGCGCACGCCTTTAATCCCAGCACTCGGGAGGCAGAGGCAGGCAGATCTTTGTGAGTTCGAGACCAGCCTGGTCTACAAGAGCTAGTTCCAGTGCAGGCTCCAAAGCCACAGAGAAACCCTGTCTCGAAAAACCAAAAAAAAAAAAAAAAAGAGTTTCCAATGGATTAAAAACTATTCAATTTTTTGTGCGTAGATATTTTATCTGCCTGTGTTGTTTGTTTACCATGTACACACAGAGGCCAGGAAAGGAAGTCAGATTTCCTGGGGCTGGAGTTACAGGCTGTTGTGAACTTGGTGCTGGGAATTGAACCCTGGTCCTCTGGAAGAGCTGCTGGTCTTGCAACCACTGAGCCATCTCTTCAAAATCAAGTGAAATTTTTTTTGAACAGTGTTCAAATTACAATGAGAGAGGGGTAGAGGGAGGGAGAGAGAATACTTAGGAGGGTTCATATGCAGGAATCAGAGAGAATGCTGTCTTTGATAGTGGACATGTTTAGGAGGATGCTGGTCTGTTGAAGGGCAAGAGTGACTGGCCTGCACGTATAGGGAGAGAGTAAGAAATGCATTGGCAGAAATCCCCAGTGCTCTCCCACCTTTAAAGGTTACTGACTGGTGACCTCATTTTATGGGAATTTGCCCAGCCTGGTAAAGGACGGTTCTCCTTCCATTATAACTGTTGTTAATATTCTCTTCTGGTTGTTTGAGACTTTACGACTCATAAATCACTTTCACAGTTATTATTATTTTTATTAATTGTACAGTAGGCAGGAAAAGTAACTGCTCTATTTTGTGAACAGACTGTCTGGAATCTGGATGCTTGATGACATGCTTTCAAGGTCATGTAAGTACAAAGCATAGGCCTGGCAACTTCAGTCTGCATGGTGAGAGGTATGGGATGTTAGATACTGTACGAGGTGCTGACTAGAACCATGCTTTCCCTTGTCTTCAAATCAAGACATCATCTCAAGGTGCATGTTATAAACTAGGAAGACACATAGAACAGTGCACTGTGCTCGTTCAAAGGCCAGGCAGTAAATATTTGGTCAATGCCATTACTTGGAGACGTTCCTGAAAATCTGAAACTAGCTTTCCTCATTCAAAAAGTGGGGAAGTGGCGATAGTTTCTATGTGATTCTAAAGGTAGGAGGTGAGAATTCAGGGTATTACTCTAGAGATTAAATTGGATGATACATGTGAAACCTTGGGTTCATGGCAGATGAGTTATAGAGTATTCCATCAATATGAGTCACCGGTTTTGCTCACAGTGGCATCACTCCAGCATCTGTGATCTACGGCTCTGAGGGATCCGCCTGCATTGGTGCTTGTCTGAATGGTGCCACTTGGAGCCATGTAATCCCTATGTGTGGCCATGTGTGATGACCCAGAAGGCACTGTAGGTTCACCTGCGATGAACTTCTGACTTCCAAGAGGGGCAAGGGACCAGAAAAAAGTGGCCATTATGGTAGTTTCTGTTGTCCCACCCAAACTCTGTCCCTTTAGAAGAGAAGTAAGATCAAGTTGTGGGGTGCCCCTCATTTGCAGCAACACGTGTTCTGTAAGAGGTCTTTTGACCTTGGATTCAGCCCAAGCACATTCGCAGCCTGATTATTTGTTCTACAGAAAAGTCTTGGCCTTAACTTTGAAAGATGAGAGCAGTCCTAGGGATGAGCAAGACCATGATCACATAGAACAGCAGTTTCCTAATGCAGATATCCCTTAACTGCGAGTCCCCTGTCCAGCTGGTGCCCTGTCATGTCCAGAGGGGTGAAGGACCCTTGGTCTCAGGCGTATCTCTTATTCTAGTTAGCTGGAGCTGTGCGCTTCTCGTCCATTGTCTGCCTCAGCTTTCGCACCGATGAGTGGGGAGGATGGGAAGAGATGTAAAGGACCAATTGGTTACGAGACCTGAGCACATCAAAAGCAGCTAAACCTTTGGGGTCCCATGGGTGCCTATAACCCAGGGTCTCAGCTAGGCTCCCTCAGGAAAACAGCACAGCCTTTAAAAGTCTATTCAGGGGAGGCAGAGGCAGGCGGATCTTTGTGAGTTTGAGACCAGCTTGGTCTACAAGAGCTAGTTGCAGCGCAGGCTCCAAAGCCACAGAGAAACTCTGTCTCGAAAAACCAAAAAAAAAAAAAAAAAAAAAAAAAAGACTATTCAGTAGCTAGGTGACATCTCATAGGCAGTGGTTTTCATGGGTCACGACTGAGTCATCACTTTCAGAAGATGCCCATGCCTATGATCTTTACTTCCGGGCTGTGGATAGAATATAACCAGCTGCCCACAGCTTCTGTTGCCATGACTTTCCTGCTCTGATGGACCACACCCTCAAACTGTGAGCTACCAGCTTCACTGAACCCCTCCCTTCCCTCAGTTGTTTCTGTCATGATGAGGAAGGTCACTAATACAGATGAGGAACTGAAGTGGAATGCTGGCCTGGTGCTGAGGAGTGAGGGGTGGACAGAATCCCTCAGGAACTTTTCTGGCGAGCTGGATTTCTCAAAACCGTTTTCTTTTTTCCCTCCTTCAGAAATTTTTTGATGACTTTCCAGCTGGCTGTTCTGAGCGTGAGTCCTCACTCAGGAAAATTCTATCAGATTCACTGGGTGATATCATGGACATATTTTAGAAAGCCTGAGATTGCAGGATGGGACAGGAGAGCTGGGAATTGAACTTAGGACCTCTGGAAGAGCAGCCAGTGCTCTTAACCTCTGAACTATCTCTCCAGCCCCAGATGTTTTTAAATGCTAAGTTCCTACTTCCCCAACCATGGTTTCAACCAAGCCCCAGCATTAGGAACAGCAGTACAGTGTCTTAGATTATGAGTCAGGTTTGAGTTCAGTCATTAGCATGCCATCCTTACATCCTTGCAGAAGTTCTGTGTCCCCTGCCCAGGCTTTCTCAAAACAATGGCCCTGCATTGAAGTGCTTCCAAGCTCCAGACTTTATTGCGTGATCAGAGATGTAAGAGTCTTCCTTTAAATAACAGAGAGAGTTTTTTTTAAGCACAGGGATGCGAAAAATATCTCTTGAGAGTATAAGCCTTGTGTAGTGCTTGATAATCGACATATGAATGAATCACTGCTCTGATAGAGACAGAAAATCCCTAGCATCAAGAAAGTTCTCTTAGATCCTGTTTCAACCATACCCACTCTCCATCCAAAGTAATGATTTTTTTTTCCTGATCCATGTCTTCAAATGGTTCTGACTATCCTTAAACGTTACACAGGTGGTCTCATGCCACATATGATGGTTAGTGTTTAGTGACCACTTTCAGACTCTAGTCTGGGGAAGATGATTCTCTTGGCATCCATGTGGGAGATTTTCTAGATTATATTAATTGAAATGAGAGTTCCATCTTAACTATGGGTGGAACCAATGCCTGGGCAGGGGATCTTGGACTGCACAAGACAGAGACAGTGAACTGATCATGCCTTTATCCATCTCTGCTTCTGCATTGTGGATGGGCTGCGAACAGCTGCTTCAAGCACATACTGCCTTGACTTCCTCATGATGGATGCACCACCAGTATGGGTAAAAACAAACTATTCCTCCGCTACATTGCTGTTGTCAGGGAATTTTATCATAACAGGCAAAGAATCTGAGATGCTTTTTGTCTTTTCTGTGTCTGCCTTCTTTTACTGAGTATGATTTTTGAGAGATTCATTCATATTGTTAAAAATGTTCTCCTCTACTTTTCTTGGTTTGTGTTTTGGGATAGAGTCTCACTGTATGTCAAACTGGCCATAACTCACTATGTAGTCCAGGCTGACTTTTAACTTGTGATTTTCCTGCTTCAGCCTCCTGAGTGCTGTTGTCATGGAGATACTTTTCCACAACCGGCCCCAATGTTCTTTGTTTCTTTCTTTTTCTGATGGCTATGTTGTATTCCTATGAATGAACATACTTATTTTTCCCTTCCACAGTGTTGTCTCTGCAGGAGTCTCAGATATCAAATAATCTATCACAAATAAAATGTAGAATATACCACAGATCTGGGGTGGGAGATCTGCTTGACCACTTATTGGACCAATGCTATTTATTTTCCTCTCTGTATACTTTAGTTTTTATCTGTAAAGTGATAAAGGTAATAGCTACTGCCAGGATTATTGTGAGAATTTTATAATGCACAGCTTGTAGAAAAGGTCCCCATGAAGAGTTTTATCTAGCAAATGTTAGTCCTTTCTCTGGCTCTTGATTGTGTTTCTTCCCTCCATGGCCATGCATATTTCAAAGATGCTTCCTGCAGTAGGGAACAGACATCTTTAATAGGGAGGCTGTTAGCTCATGGAGGTGACACAACAACCATAGATTATGAAAGTTCTGTAAACATTTCAATAATTAATTTCACTTTTAAATAAAGTAGCTTTCAATAAGTTTTTATGCCTTTATTCCACAAATGGTGCTGGCATAACTGGATATCAACATGCAGAAGAATGAAAATAGATCCATATCTATTACCATGCACAAAACTCAAGGCCAAGTAGATCAAAGACCTCAACATAAAGCCAGCCACATTGAGTCTCATAGAAGAGAAAGTGGGAAGTACACTTAAATGCATTGGCACAGAAGACCACTTGCTAAATATAACCCCGGTAGCACAGACACTGAGAGAAACAATTAATAAATGGGACCCCCTGAAACTGAAAAGCTTCTGTAAAGCAAAAGACATGGTCAACAAGACAAAACAGCAGCCTACAAAATGGGAAAATATCTTCACCAACCCCACATTGGACAGAGGACTGATCTTTAAAATATACAAAGAACTCAAGAAATTGGTCACCAAAAGAACAAATAATCCAACAAAAATGGGGTACAGACCTAAACAGAGAACTCTCAATAGATGAATTTAAAATGGCTGAAAGATACTTAAGTAAATGATCAACATCCTTAGTCATCAGAGAAATGCAAATCAAAACAACTCTTAGATTCTATCTTACACCTGTAAGAATGACCAAGATAAAACACACTGATGACAACTTATGCTGGAGAGGGTGTGAAGTAAAGGGAACACTCCTCCATTGCTGGTGGGAGTGCAAGCTGGTACAGCCACTTTGGAAATCAGTATGGTGATTTCTCAGAAAATTAGGAAGCAACCTACCTCACGACCGAGCAATACCACTTTTGGGTATATACCCAAAGGACGTTCAATCATACAACAAAGACATGTGCTCGACTATGGTTGTAGCAACATTGTTTGTCATAGCCAGAACCTGGAAACAACCTAAATGCTCCTCAACAAAGAATGGATAAAGAAGATGTGGTACATTTATACAATGGAGTACTACAGAACAGAAAAAAATAATGACATCTTGAAATTTGCAGACAAATTGATGGAGTTAGAAAACATCATACTGAGTGAGGTACCCCAGACCTAGAAAAATAAATATAATATGTACTCAATCATAAGTGACTTTTAGACATAAAGCAAAGAAAAACCAGCCTACAATCCACAATCGCAGAGAACCTAGACAGCAAAGAGGACCCTAAGAGTGACATACATGGATCTAATGTACATGGGAAATAGAAAAAGACAAGATTTTCTGAGTAAATTGGGGGAGTGGGGATCATGGGAGAGAGTAGAAGGGGAAGGGGGAGGAAGGAAGGGGAGTAGAGAAAAATGTATAGCTCAAAAAAAGATTTTTTTGATTTATTTATTTATTATGTATTCAATGTTCTGCCTGTATGTATCCCTGCAGGCCAGAAGAGGGCACCAAATCTCATTACAGATGGTTGTGAGCACATGTGGTTGCTGGGAATTGAACTCAGGACCTTTGGAAGAGCAGGCAAAGCTCTTAACCACTGAACCATCTCTCCAGCCCCTCAAAAAAAGATTTTTATGCTTAATTAGAACATTAACAAATAAAACAAACCAGTCAGTACGTGATCTTGCAAATTCTTTGGTTTTATAGTCGATGAGACAGAAAACGTCGGGTACAAATATAATTATATTTACAAGGCAGGAAAAAGACCAAAATGGCTGAGAATGAGAGAAACATGAGCGAAGAAATTGAGAGAGGGGTGTGCAAGAGGCAAATCAGGAGAACAGGGACCAGGAATCACTTTCTGGACACAGGGATGCCTGAACACAGGAAAAGACCAAAATGACACTTGAGGTGGAGTAGTGTGAAGGAATGTTTCTGTCCTGGAAGGATTCTGACCAAGTGTCAAGATCTGCACTCTAAAACGAGGGTGTAGAACACACAGTGATGATCATCTCTAGCTGAATTGAAGGGTAAGTCGCAGATACAAATGCGCCTCCTTTTACTGTGCAGTCTAATTTGTCTGAGAAACACACATGCGCAATTACCATACTGATTAGGATCTAGAACATTTTAATCCTTAAAGTTCTCGCTAGACCAGTTTTTAAAATAAAAAATTATTATTTGAGAGTTTTACGGCATGTTAATTGACCCTATTCACCCTCAACCCCACCCCTTAATTCCTTCCAGATCCACCCCACTCCCACCTCTGCTTTTGCAAGTGGCCAAGCATTCATTCTGCTCCGAGAAACTTCTGATTTGATTTCTGTAATTAGTAGTTTAGTGTATCCTAGAGGTTCCCATGGATGGAGCATACAGCCTATATCTTTGGAGTTCATCATTCTTTCACTTTAAAGATTTAGCTTATTATATGCCTTTTTATGTGTTAGTGGCTTGTTTTTTTTCATTACTGAATAGTATTCCATTGTAAGAGCATACAGTGGTGGGTTTATCCCAGGCATCACTTGACAGACACCTCCTGTCTGGAGCTCTCATGAATACAACCATCAGGAATATTTTAGGTACAAGTGATTTTGTGGGTGTAGGCTGTCACTTCTTTCCCATCCATTGCAGAGTTGTCGGAGCACATGGTAAATTTATGTTCATATGTTCAACTTTATAAAAACACATCTGCCAACTTGTTTTCAAAGTGTTTATATCACCATAGCATCTCACCAGTATTACGGGCTTGAATGTATTCCTGAGATGTCGTGTTGTTTGTTCTGAGACCAGTGTGGAACCTCAGCATCTCCTCTAACAGCCTTTACTTTGAGTCTGTCTATAGAGGTGCCACTCAGAGGGACTAGAAGCAGAGGCCAGTCCATTAGGAATGGCCACACTTACCATCATTTTCAAGATTTCTCCTTAGAGCCAGAGCCTTGCTTATGTTCTGCTGTAGTAAAGGTTGCCTTTGACCTTTGAAGATAGACAACAGAGCTTTTCTCTGTTCTGCTTGGCGTGGAGGGGCCCATGGCTTGTTTCTGTTAAAGTCTTAGCTTTTGACATCTCTGCCGGGCTGATCCTGCTGGAGGCTCATTATCATGAAATTAGAAGCAAAAGAGGAGAAGACACACACACACACACACACACACACACACACACACATGGGTGGGGGGAGAAGAGAAGAGAAGAGAGGAGAGGAAGGAGGGAGAGAAAGAAGGAAAGGGAAGAAGGGAGAAAGAGAAGGGGTGAGGAAGAAAAGAGAGAAGAAGGAGGGAAGGAGAGAGAGATGGGAAGGAGAGATGGAGAAGGAAGGAAGGAAGGAAGGAAGGAAGGAAGGAAGGAAGGAAGGAAGGAAGGAAGGAAGGAAGGAAGGAAGGAAGGACGGACCTGGAGGTTTCTCTTCACACTCTTGGATGACAAGTCCCATTTCTCTGATCTCCTGGACAGGGAGAGAGGGTCTCTGAGTGTTTTAGTCCCCTGCTGTCACACCCCAGCTCTTCAGGGGCTTGCCTTTGGATCACAGAGACAAGAGAAGAGATATGAAAAGAACACTTTTACCTCCAAGTATGTTGCCTGTTCAGAGCTCGGCTTTCTTCTTCAGTATTCCTTGTTTTATTTACTTTCCAGAGCCCTGAACAGTTGCTTTTTATATGCTGTTCTGCACTTTTAGGTTGTAAAAAACCAGGATAAATACAGTTTAGTGGGTTTGTGCTACCTTGGCTATGTATTGTTTTGTTGAGAACTTCTATCTATGATGTTTTCCTTCTGTTTTTAATATTTAATGTGTGTTAGTCCTTGTTTAAATCTTCATGGCTTTTGTTTTCTGAAAGCGTCTTTGATGTTCTTTCATTTTGGATGACCGTCTTCACTGAGTATGTTCGGGCTGCGCACACGTCAATGCTGCTCTTGTATTGTTACTCTCTGTAGCTTCTGAGGAAAAGTCAGACTCCAGCCCATGTTTCCTGTGATGTCTCCTCCACCCTTCGGTTCCCTTAGGATTTGTTTTTCATGACAGTATGTCAGCCATTTGCCTAATAAGGTGGCTTGATGATTTTACTGTTTAGGATTTATTGAAAGACTGGATTTGGAGGTTTATATATTTATTTTATTTTGTTTTGTTTTTTTACCGGGTAATTTTTTTCCTTTTTTTATTGTTAAAAGAAAAGTTTACATTTACTCCCCTTCTCCCAGGCCCTCCCGCTCCCCCACTACCCCTGCTTCCTTAAGAGGGGGCAGGATACCCTGCCCTGTGGGAAGCAGGTTTAAGCAGGTTTATATATTTTTTTAATCACATTGGGAAATCTTTTTTTAAAGTACTGTGGAACATTCTAGCACTGAACTGTATCCCCAATCCCCTATTTATTATTAATTTTTAGTTTGAGATAGGGTCTATAAGCTATTAAGTTACCTCGAACTTTCTCTGTATTCCAAGCAGTCTTTGGCTTTGTGATCCTCCTGCCTCGGCCTCCTGAGTATCTGGGATTATAAATGTGAAACGCAGTTCCAAGCTCACATTTGAAACTTTTTCTAATATTTTTCCTGCTTTTACCTTTTAGGGATCCAATTATAATCCTATTGCACAATATAATATGTTACTACATTATATGAAGGATCTAAGGTTTTTTTGATTCACACTTTCATTTTATTTCACTTAACATATTGTTGTATTGATATGTATCATTTTTTAAATAAACTTTAAAGTTACACTTTCTCCCCTTATCCCAGGCCCTCCTGCTTCCCCACCACCCTTCCTCCCTCCCCCTGCCCTGTGGGAAGCCCAAGGCCCTCCCCACCTCCATCCCGGTCTAAGAAGGTGTGCATCCATATAGACTAAGTTCCCAAAAAGCCAATACATGCAGAAGAGATAGGTCCCTGTGCCATTATCCTTGGCTTCTCAGTCAGTCCCCATTGGCAGCCACATTCAGAGATTCCGGTTTGGTCATATGCTCATTCAGTCCATGTCCAGCTGGATTTGAAGAAAAATCTCTTCCCCCAGGAGGATTTCACGAAGGAATTGAGGAGAAAGGCAGACAAAGCATGCTCCTAAATATCCCTAACTAAAGGCATCTGCCTCTCGAAGGCAGAAGGAATGGTGAAGCTGGCTATCAGGAGACCTGAAGGTTGCTCTTTTTCTGGGGTGAAGGTCAGGACTGTTCTGTGCCTTCAGATATCAGAAAGCCACTCTGCTAAAGGCAGATGTACTCTATTGCTCAGTGTGTGTTGAGAGGAGTTCTGTTCCTCTGACACAGGAAATTATAGCCCTGTAATTTAATAACCAATAAGCTGGTTGCCTTGGGGTAAGGAATCAGGTCAAAGGGTGTCTGTCGAAAATGATGGATTTCTTTGGGGACTGAGACAGACGTTGAATTTTAAAAAATACCCCTTGGAGTAGGTGATCTGAGAACAGTCTTGGAAGGAATGCAGCATTTTACTTAAGTAAAGCGAAATAATGGGACTTGCAATATGGGGGCAATGGCAGAATATGATGTCTAGAAGAGGAATGGTTGGCTGGACAGAGAAGAGAGGAGAAGGGTGAAAGAGACATCCAGACAGCAGAGTCAGACAAACTGTGTGTATGTCTAAGAAAATAGAACTATTCAGGGGCTGAGAAGTCTAAGAAATGTTGGGGGTTCTGAAAAACTGCTGTACCATTTTATGAATTATATGTGGGAATGGCTTGTTTAATCTATAATTAAAATTTGTTGTGGAAGAAATAAAAAAAGTACTTAGGTCTGGAGTTGGGAAAGTTCATATCGATTGCAAGCTGAAGATCCCTCAGGAAACATATTTTCAGAGTGAGTCTCCTAGTCACAGGGAGGCTTGGAACCTGAGAAGCTGTTGTACTATCTCAGAAGTGAAAAAAAAATCACAGATGGGTCCGGATATACTAACTACAGGAGAGACAGGAGGAAGGAATTCAAGCCTAAGATTTTCATATGGCTTCTCTGAAGTCTGCGACATTGGTGATGAAGACAATTGGAAAGAGGCTGTGTCTCGGGGGTACAGTGGTTGGCGTAATTACAATTCAGTGGGGCATCCGTCAAAGATGAGGTTTTCTGGTATGCACATGACTGTATGGGACCGAAGTTGAGACGGGGAGAATTCAAGGTTTGTATAGCTATGGGAGCTATTTACCTGAAGTTGGTTGTTGAATTATTGAAAGCAGATGGGTTTACCATAAGGAGGAAGAGGAGGAGGAGGAGGAGGAGGAGGAGAAAAAGGGGAGGCAACAATTTGAGTTTTAGCAAAGTTCATAATTATGAAGTGGAGCAGAATTAGTGCTACCTCCTGCAAGACTGTTCTTGAGAAAGGAAAAGCGGCTCCCTTGGTCGGGTACAATGGAAAGGCTATTTTCTTGTATTGGTAGAGCTGTGTCTGCACACTAGGGTAGAGAGACATTTAGTCTCTGACATCTAGTCCCGAAGGCCGAGAAGAGAAAGATGCTGAAACAAATTGTTCATGGAGCCTAACTGTGAAAGGAAGAAAGAGAACGAAGGACCAGGTTGAAGTCTGTTGGAGCGAAGCAAAGATGTATTGCAGACAGACAAAACTTCTCATGCTGAAATCAGGGGACAACAACTAAAAGGAAGGACTTCGAGTGTGAAAAAGTAAAAGGAAGCTTATGTAGCAAAATCATTTAACACAGCTACTGTAGAATTTTGTTTGTCTTCGTTCAGTTAATATATAAAGTAATAGGCTTCATCACGGCACTCCATACATGCCACACATATGTGCCATTATACTTTGTTCTTCATCATGGCACTCCATACATGCCACACATATGTGCCATTATACTGTGTTCTTCCTTTTTGTTCTTTATTTTTTTTGGGGGGGGTGCATTGTCTTGCCAAGCAGCTCCAGTTAGCTTCAGGCTTAAGTTCACTCTGCCTCAGCCTCCTGAGTCCTGGCTTTTCAGATATGTGACACCGTGCTTGGCTTATTGAAAAATCTCACCGAGTTCTTGGGTACTATTCCACCTAGATCCCTGTCTGTTTTTGGAGTCTTCCATTAAGATGAAATTCATGCATCCCACTTATGAACTCTCCGGGGATGCAGGGCTCTCTGTTTCATGAGGTCCTGTGACTGCTGCACGGAGTAGCTGGGATGAAATTTAGTGGTGGAATCCTTCTCCTTTGTCATTTCCTATTAAGCACAGCAGCCGGCAGATTTCCTAGTTTAATCCTTACTGTCACATAGTAAGGTTGGCTTTAGTTTCATGTCACTTATGTTTCCTTACTTAAAGAAACTAAGGCTCAGAGAAGTTGAGCAGCATGCCCCAGGTTACAGTGAGTGTAGAATAACATGTGTAATAAATACACATTATATACAATATAATAGTTACATATATAAACTCAATGTCATTGCTCTCACTTGTGGCATACCAACTAGTACTGTCTTTTTTTCCCAATACTGGGCCCTTAGAATGCCTCAAGTTAGTTATTCTACATAATCCTGTTTTGACCTTGAGGGTAGGGATGTGTCTAACCATGGGCAGGAAAACCGCCCAGAGAAACACAGCAGCCTTCTCTGAGACGAGAAACTGAGTGTGCAAAGAGCTATGTAGAAAGGAAGGGAGGGGCCCGGATGGTTTTAGTCTGTTCCATGAGGTATGACCATAGGTCATGCTAAGTAGATCATGAAGCCATGCATACTCTTCCTTTTCATGGCTTCTGCTTTCCCTTCATGCTCCAACCTTCTGGTGCTCTCACATCTGCTAGACAAACGCAGCCACTGGGAGCAGCTCAGAAGTTTACTAAAAGTGCCTGTGTCACGGTGGGCAGGCGAGGTGAGAAATGCAATGAATAAAGATTTCCCTCCCCACCCTCCTCTTCCTCTTTCCCTCTCCTCTTCCTTCTCCCCCACTCCTTTCATGGTATTAGCCCCAATGCTATAATTTGGGAAAGTATGGAAAGAAAAAAAGCCACAAAGCAGAAATGCAGATTTGCTACATCTGACCTTTCTTTTCCTCAGAACAATAAATGTCAAATAGCTAAAAATGACAGCTAGCGTGCTCGGACATTATTTATGTTCTTAAATATTTAGGCAAGAAACATAATTTTGACTTAAGCTTCATTTGCATGAGGATTCCGACCTCTGAGAATCATGATCCATCACAAGCACTGATGTTTGCATTGCAGAGAAACAGAAAATGGGAAATAGAAAACATGAAAAATCAGGACAGAATAGGAGTGGTAAATGATTCCTGGTAGGTAATGAGAACATTTGATAACATCAAGCAAGCGTTTTGCAGCCCAAAACTGTGTTTGCATTTTTCATATCTGAGTAATGTGGTATGGTGGCATCCAGAGACAGGCTCACAATCAATATGTCTTCTCTTATGATTAAATACAAAGAATTTTAAGGTGTGTGTTTACTTACATTATCTATCCTCATTTCACTAAAGATGTTTTATTGTTAAAAGAGAGGGAGAATTATTTTTGCTCCGGATGCCTAAATCCTGATAGAAGTCTAATCCTTGAGCCCCGACTGCAACGCTCTACTCAGCCTCATATTTAATTATCATCAAAAGCAGCAGTATCCTCTTCAGTCTGCGAGGTGAAGTTTTGTGGGTTTTTAGAATTGTGAGCATGAGTTAACCCACATACTTCTGAAAGGAGACAGTATTGCTTTGTGTTTCAAAAGAACCTAGAGTTCTGGGCTGGGTCCCTAGCTGCAGTCTAGTGGTCTAGTGTGTGTGTGTGTGTGTGTGTGTGTGGTTTCCTACTCTAGAAAGACAAGAGCCTAGATGAGAATGAGGAAATTTAATAGTTTTGTTCCACACTTGGTGCATGGTCAAAACACTGACCATGTCGCTCTGGGCTTTGTATTCCCTAGTTGTTAATAGACACATTTCCTTGCTTTGTGAATTCCTTTCCATACAATCTCCTAGGATCTCACCATCTTTACAATTAGAGTTTATTTCATAGAAAAGAAATAAGAGACCCCTCCAGGACATATTTTTTCCATCAATAGCTTTTTGTTTTGCCAAAGAGTGAAAAGTTGTTTAAAAATCAGCTCTGTCCCATTGTCCATCGCCTCAGGATTCCGCAGGGAAGCAGCAAGTCAAGCTTTATGCACGTCAAATGCGCTGAAATTGTGAAGACAGTTTTTCCCTCTGAAGGTAGTCCATCTTCGTAGCAGAAAATGCTGTTTATTTCAATAATTAATTGTGAAGTTCGAGGCTCTGTAATTTGATTGACAGCAGTAGAAGGAAAGGGGCACTTTATGCTGGGAATGTTGGGATCTGGTTTCCTCTGAAGATGTGTACACTGTCCTGTTTACACCTCGGCAAATCACCTAAACGTCCCGAGTCTTGGTTTGTGTCTTATCAAGTTCTAATCTCTCCTCATTTCATATCAGTATTGTGCATCAGTATTCTGTGATTCTAACCTATTTCCTTGACAGATGCAATAGCATCCCCTGGAAGATACTGTCCCCCAAATCAGGTGTAGAATCAATTAGAATTTCACAGATCAGTGGTGAGAGATCAGATCCTCCTCTGATTGTCATGTAATTGGCAAATAATAAGTAATGATAAGCACTCCTTACTTCTTATATACTTCACAGACTACAGCAAGAGGAAAGATATTTAAAACTGTACCTACCCCACAGGAGGTGCTTTTCTGGTTATATAGTAAACTAGTTCAAGCTTCTGTGTCCTGATTTTCTATTCTAATATTTACAGCTTATCAGATACTGGGTATGTGAACAGTGGTAATTGACGAGTCAACAAATACCTATATACTTATGTATATACATACAATTGTAAGTCTTCTTTATGAGGATGAGGTTTCTTTCTATTTGTGTTAGGACTGAGGGTTGGAAGCATCTGATCCATCCATCTCTGTGTGATGGATTCTAGGGGCACTCAGGATTTGTTGGCGCAATGAAAGAGGGGTGTAAACATGGCATGTGCGTGAGGCTACTTGAACAACCCATGCTCTGGCGAACCCAGCATGTGTCTGACAAACTCCCTCGCTAACATCTTAATGGCTCATTGACTCCTTCCTTAGCTCTGCTTTTCCATTCGGCAAATAGCCATCAACACTTTCGGATGTTCAGAACTTTGTCATCTTTCATAAAAATTGTATTTATTTTTATTTTATGTATGTGTTTTGCCTGCATATAGGTCTATGCATCACATGTGTGCAGTGCCCATGGAGGCCCAAAGAGGGAGAGGGAAACTTGAGAGCTGGAGTCACAGAGTGTCGTAAGCCGCCATGTGGGTGTTGGGAACAGAACACCAGTCCTCTGCAAGGGAACTTAACACTGCAAGTACTCCTAACTGCTGAGATAGCCCTCCAGCCTGATGTTGAGAACTTTGTAAAGTTCTGTGTTAGTCCAGTTTCATTGTAACAAGAACAGATACCAGAGAAAATCAACCTAAAGGAGGGAAGGCTTAAGTTCATGCTTTCAGAAGTTTCCATCTCCAGCCCTTGGCTCTGTTCATTCTGAGAGGATGGTGAGACAGGTCATTATGGTGATGGAAGTGGCTCATATTATGACTGGTGGGAAGCAGAGAGAGACAGAGAGAGAAATGACAGAGAGATACAGAGATGGAGAGAAATAGAGAGAGACAGAAGAGGAAGATGGAGAGAGAGATACACATACACAGAGATAAAAAGAAAGAGAAAGACAGAAAGGGGGAGGCCAGAGGAAGAAGAGGAGGAAGAGGAGTAAACCCAATTGGAGCAGAAGACATACCAGAAGTTAGTGGAGGGTTAATCCTGATTGACAACTTGATTGCACCTGGAATCATCTAAGAGACAAGCCTGTGGCCTGTGGGCAGGCCTATGAGGGAGGGCATTTCCCAGCAGGATTAGCTGAGGGGTTGGGTAACCTAGTTCCCAGGAAAGAGTTGTGCTTCCCTGCCTGCTTTTGCTTCTTGCTTGTACATGAGTCTGTCCCATCGCCACTGCCACTGCCACCCGTTGCTGATCATAAGAACTCAACTCCAGCTTTCCAGCAAGGACTTAAGAGTGTCATCTCTCTAGGAATTGCCCAGGCTTTCAGGGCATCCAGCTCTGAAGGCTGAACAGCTATAGAGTACTAATTCTCTCTGCATGCGGATAGGCACTATGGGATTACCTAGCCCCTATTATGTCAGCCACACTTATAAATTCATATATATTCATTCTCCTGCTTATGCTTTCTGAAGAATCCTGACCAATACAACCAGTATTGTATCACACCACCTACAACAGTATGGGTTCAGTGACTTATTTCCTACAGCCAGCCCCCAGCCCCAAAGTGTTCGCCCCTCCCACAAACAGCACCAGAAGCTGGAGGACAAGTGTTCAATACACAAGCCCATGAGAGAGATTTTGCACTCAGGTCGTAAGAAGTCTGAAAGAGTAATAAACAACAGACTGTGCTCCCTAACTTTAAAGAGCTCAGAGTCTAATAAAAACCATGGGAGCTGGAGTCAGAAGTTGGAGGCTCAATACTTGACACTACTATTGGTTCCATAATCTTCATTTCAGTTCTCCGGGTCCTCAGGAAGTGTAGGGATGTGGAAAGGCCTATTGGGAAGAACAGATAAGACTATGCTGAGAAATCAAAAGGTCATGAACATTGCATAACTGTTTAATTAAAAATCATTCAATGTAGAGTAGACTTGGGGCTAAGTGTCTCGGGGCAAAGAACAGTGTCTGGAGGAGCAGAGATTCCTGGAGGGAGCTGAGTCTGGTTCCGGGAAGATGGGTAGGATTTGAATGGTTGAGGTGCAAGAATAGGGTTCCTTCTTGGGGAGTATGGAGTGTAGAACAATGTGTATAGAAAGGGAGCAGGCAGGGGGTGTCAGTTCAGGATGAGTGAATCACAGTCATCCCGCAATGATGGTTAGAGTGTTAGAGTAACCGCAGTGAGCTCCTGAACCCTCTGAGTGGGTGGAGATACTTCAGATGGACAGGATGAGGTAAGGACCTTGGCTAGCAAGCAGGGGGCACGTAATCTCCTCAGAACAGGAAATAGGCAGCCTTTAGTGACCCAATGTGAGCAGAGCAGCCTGTTTGGAAGATAGAACTGTGATGGTGTGTGGCTTGGATTAGTGTGGACCTACTAGGGTTGGGATGCTGTGTTTGAAATGGGAAGACTTTTAAGGGAGTTGATTCACATGGGCTGGGAGGGAAAGGGGGACTTCTAGGAACCCTTTATAGACCATGGTATCAGAGGCAGAAGAGGAAGAATCCAAGTGTTTCTAGAATTTTCTACCATCAAGATTAGAATAACAATGGGAAAGAGAGTCTCAGGAGGAGAAAGGATTTGAGCTCCCTTCCCAGCTGAGCGGTGAGATGGTAGACCAGCTCGGGCACCAGGTCTTGCATAGAGACCGACTCTGGAAGAAGTTGGTGAGGCCTGGGGACTCGGGAACCAACATAGACTTCTCACAAATCATGCTCTTTACTTAGAACTTGATTTTGTGCTTTTTAGAAGATGAGAGAAAATGAAAAGCTTGCTGAATTATGGATTTCACAAGTGCTTTAAAAGTACTTCTCTCTTCCCCTCCTCCACATCTCCCTGGCGAGTTCTCCTTCTTCCTTCTGATCTACTACTTCCTCTCTTTGTAAACGGAGGGACACAGTAACCTCTCTTTCTGTCAGATCAGAAGATTGGCAGCGAAGGGATAGGCAATGTTCACCAGAAGACGTGACAATCCCCTCTGCGACCTTACCAGTGCAGTGTAGATCAGAGGGCTGGGGCTTCCTCTGGAGAAAAGCAACCATTTACATTTATAGGAGGAAATGTTTAAAGAGCTAAATCCTCAGCTCCCTGGACAGCCCTGTTGTTTGATTTGCAGCTTTTCTTAAGCAAAGAACCGATTCCCAGCAAGAGAGGAGCTGCTTGGGAGATAATGTGATCAGATGAAGTAGGGCTTGCAAACCTGGTAGACAGTGGGCTGGAGGCCAGGTCTGCTTCCCCTTCCATGGTTCCAAGCTTAGCCTGTGGCTTGATGAAAGTTCTTAAAAATGGTGAACGAAGCACTCAGAAGTTGAGTTTTCTTTGCTCCCCTTCTATTTTTTCCTCCCCTTCCAAAATGAGGATTTTGTTTTTACCTGTATTTACCTAGATTTCCTTAAACATTCATCAGTACCGAGAGCATCGGACTTGGCTTTAGATAAGACAATGTTGGGAGAAGAGGAAGGACACCAGACACTGATATTACCTCACCACCCGTCACACCAGGCCCTCTAACGGGCATTCTTGTTTAACTTTCATAGCTGCAGTTTGTAGGCATTTTCATCTCTGTCACACATATAAGGCTCTGAGGGGTGGGGAGGCTTGCCAAGGTTGTGTGACCAGCAATTGGCTGAACCAGGATTTGGTCCCAGGTTTCTAGGTCCAAGGATGCCTTTCTTGTTCCAAACTTGTGTCGCCTTCTCATTCCCATTAGAAGGCTTCTTTTTTTCTTTCCTAAAAAGACACCCCGTCACCACCACCTCCAAGGTGGGGTTGGGTGAGGATCTAGTCATTTTCTATCTGTCTCCTTTCCCGCTGTCTCCCATTCCCTTTGCCCCTCTGCCCTTTGTGGTGATCTCTCTTACTTCCTGCCACCCTCTCCACACAAAATGATCCGTCTTCTCCAACGTCTTTCTGTCCTAAGGTGGGCAGAGGAGCATGAGGCAGTGAGCATGAAGTCTTTTCTCCATGTTCTGTGACCTTTCCGTTGACCTTCTAGAGTCCCTGTTGAGGGCAGGAGGGCATACACTCCATTTTCACTGCACACACTTCCGGTTTTCATTTTGGTTGTAGAAAGACAGTGAATTAAATTACTACTGCTTGCAAGTCTTCACAGTGGATGTTAGCGTCAGGCGTTCGTACTGGCCTGCCCTCGGGGTTCTGACAGGATACATCCCTAGCTGTAGTCACTAGGAGTGCCTCCTGTGCACATTTACTATGTTGCCTGCCCACCTCCTATCTCTCTCTCTCTTTTCTCTGTCTGTCTCTCTCTCTGCCTCTCGCTTCTCTTCTGCTGCCCTTGTCCCCAGAGGCTGGTCTCCTCCCTCCCCTTCTCTCTTTTTATGTACCCTTTCCCTGAATAAAACCCCCTCCACATGAACCCTGTTGCATGGAACTTTTCTCCCGCGTGCCGCTTTTTCTAAATTTGCTTTTTCTAAATTACAGCAGTAGGTCCTAGGGAAAAAAATTATTTTCAGTGGCTACTTTGAAAGCTCCTTCAAGTAAAAATGAAAGTGTTTCAGTTTTGCCTATTTAGATGCCATGGCCAAGAAGAAAGAAATCAGTAAGAAAAGGAGCAGGAAGCAACCTTGCTCAGAGGTTAGCAGGTTCTTGGTATAAAAGGCAGGTAAGTGTGTCTTGCTGTGTGGACCTTGGTCTACTGTGTGTTTATTGCCTCTCCTGTAGCTCTTATATGTCCAGGACTCCCTGATATGTGGCCATTTTCACCGACTTCTCTCAGGTGGCTCTTCATGAAGACTTTGCTCCCTTGATATTCATTTCATCTAGATTTCTAAATTACAGCAGTAGGTCCTGCTGAAAAGTGAAATATGAGTTGGCTTCCCACAGGGAAGATGTGTCTATACTTTTCAAGGCCTGCTACTCTGGACAAGTCAGGGAATTTGCATGGCCGTGGGTCCTTCAAAAAGTCAGGGAATTTGCATGGCCGTGGGTCCTTCAACATCCTTTGGTTGGTTCAGCCTTCCAGAGGGATGTCGCTAATAGTGGTGATTTAGGCTAAAGAGAGCCAGCTGTGAAGATGAACTGAACTGATACGCATGGAACAGCCACTACCGCACTTGGCACATGGCTAAGCACATCATAGATGTCACTGGATTTATGGTCGCTGTACCCAGTTCACTGCCTATCACAGAGCATTGGGCTGCATGTAACAGACCCAGTTGAAAGTAGGTATACAGTAAGCAGTGTGCTGTTTCACCTCTGAGGTTGGAGGTCATGTGATTTTGTTCAGTAGCACATGACAAGTCTAAATACCCAGAGCCATGCGTTTTTCCACTTCCTCAGGGGCGCCAGCTCCTCCAGGCTACAGATAACTAACGACAGAAACCAGTCACCTTTACTTGGGCCACTAACAGAGTCTAAAAAGGAGCAATTGTTTTTCCCGTGTCCCCTTTTTAAGAAAAAAAAAAAAAACCACCCCCCTCCCAGTGTGTTTCCACTCATGGCTCCTTTGTTCAGTCTGCCTCACAGAAGGGTAACAAAATCAGTTCCTAGGAGAAATAATAGAATTTGCTCAGATTCAAATGTGAACATACACCAGAATTGCCAAGAGGACTTGTTAAAACAAGACATGGCTGGGCTCCATCCCAGAGATCCTGATTCAGTAGTCCTGGGGTGGGGGCTAGGAATTTGCAATTCTAACAAATCCCCTTCTGGTTTCAGGACCACATTTGAAAATATATTGGCTTAAACCTGTCAGTCCTAGGGCAGCTCAGGGATGCTCCAAGGCAGAACAGAGCAGAAGGTATACTGGTAAAAAGGAGGGATGCAGGGTCTCTGGTCCCCTCTGGCTTGTACCTTCTTGCAGCTTCCTCTTCATTGAAAATGGTCCTAGTAAGAGTCTGGATTACAAATTTGTCTGAACTGGAAATAGAAGGAATTTCTTTATCCTTCTGGTACACACATTATGGACATCAAACATTTTGAGTAACTGACCATGAGGTGCTGGAGGTGGCTTCTCCCTGCCTTTATATCTCATTCTTCTCTCTTCTTTACCAGAAATGTCAGTGCCATCTGTAACATCTCGTCTTTGTGTGTGTGTGTGTGTGTGTGTGTGTGTGTGTGTGTGTGTGTGTAGGTCAGAGGGCAACTTTGTGGAGTTGATGTTTTCCTTTATTCCTGGGTCATTGAACTCTGGTCATCGGTCTTCTATCATTGGGTAGCAAGAGCCTTTACCTGCTGAGCCATTTCACCAGCCTCTGCAACATCTTGCCCTCAGAAGATCAAATCTTTCATACTCCTGCAATGGGAATGCTTCTTGGGCAGAAGGTCCCCATGGCCTTTCTTCTGGAAGCCAAGCAGCCACAGCTTCAGCCATCAGAGAGCTTGGGGCTGTGGTTACTTCTAAATGAGCGCTCATTATTGATGCTAATTGAACTTAAAGTTAATGAAAAAGGATTATTTTACAGGGCTTAAGTCGAGGCCAAAATTGTTATTACAGGTTAATTATTCTCCTTAAAAGGGACCATTACAGCCATGATTGTTTTTTATCAGCATTTTCTCTGGTGCAGAGATTTCTTCGAAAGCAGATTCTTGATATAATTAGTCACCTCATCTAATTCTTAATCACCAATCATTTCTCTTCAAATTAAGGTTAATCAAAGGTGTATGGGTTGGATACTCTGCCTTAATTGCATTTGATCCGTTTCAAAGAAACTCTTCTTCTTTGGTCAGATATGTGGTCTATCCCTGTTTCTAAATCTAAGATCTGGCGGAGGCAGCCTAATAGAGAAAACTGCCTTGTGTTCTTACCCAGTCCTCCTGGCAGCGGGAAATGAGGACCTCTGGGACTGTGGATGATAGTGGGAAGGAGAATCCCTGAGACTGTGTGGTGGAAAACCTGCAATGCAGAAAATGGATCCTCTGCTTTCCTTCTTTCTCGGCCCATTCTCTTTTTTCTTCTCTTCCTCTCCCCTTTCTCCTTTTCTAGCCTGTCTCCTTCTTTCCCATTCTTCAGTCTTATTTTCACTTAAGTTCTTAATTCTGCCTTCAGGTCAGTCTTGGTTCATCTTCTTCTTCCCCTTTCTCCCTCCATTTCTCTTGAGTACAAATTTGCACTCCTGACTGGATGGAAGCGTGTACGTGGGGGTCTTGCTCCCAGATGCTGCTCTGGGGAAGTCAGCACAGACTGAGAGATAAGCACTCACTGCATGGGGGAAGGGAAGCTGGAGGGAAGAAGAGCCCTTGATTCCTGAGGAGAGCCTACAGAAGGACCGGCTCGCCGAGAGAAAGAGAAGGCTGTGGGAGTAGGACTGGGCTACTATACATATAGAATGAGGAAGATTTAATCAGCAAATCCCAGGATGACCCAGAGGGGAAGTCTCTAAGCTTGAGTAATGCACGCCTAACATGGTGGTTCTCCTGACTGGTACAGGAACCACCAAAGCAACATGCTAGAAAGGCTCAGGAGGAAGCGTGTTTTCAGAGGCCCTCAACCTTTCTTGCTACCTGTGCGGCCTGCAGTGATGGCCCCCATAGTTAGGAAGGACAAAATGAATACACAGCTTACTTTCTTTTTCCAAACACTTCAGAAGTAAGCTTCATTGGTATGTGAATGTCTATCCTTTCTTTGTTTTGCATGCTGTGTGTGTGTGTGTGTGTGTGTGTGTGTGTGTGTGTGTGTGTGCACGTAGTGCGAGGACAACCTTGAGTATTCTTCCTCAGGCATTGTCTACCTTCTTATACCTTATTTTATATTACTTTATTTTTAATAAAGTTTCAGTGGGGCTAGAACTCAGCCGGTAGTCTAGGCTGACTGATGTTGAGCCCCAAGCATTCACCTGGCCCTGCCTTCCCAGTGCTGGGATTGCAGCCCATACCATCATGTAAAGCTTCCCAGGGATTCTGGGTGCTGGGCTCGTGTCCACATGCTCAGAGAGCTCTTTTCCCAGCCCTCCTAACATTGTAAAGGTCACTAGTTCTCTGCCTCTGCTTATTTATGCTTGTTACCCTTTGTCCAGAGCCTCCTCTAGGCTCCTCCTCCTTCTCTAGACGTAGTTGCTATTGTTTATGGGTGTTCTCCCAAATATTTTCCATGCTTTGATGTAGGATTTGTAGAAAACTATTTATATGATACAACAATGACCGCACATTGAATGCCCACAGCTGGTTTTTATTCTTCACAGGATAGCTTAGGGGTAAGCAAGTATGTTCCCGAGAGAGCATGCATATTAGCTTGGCAGGGCTAGCATAATCAAATGCGACAGAATGCGTGGTATAAGCACCAGATTCTTATTTTCTTATAACTCTCGATGCTAAGAAGCCAAGATCAACATGCCAGCAAGGTTTCTTTCTTCTTAGACCTCTCTTCTTGTTTTGCAGATGCCCACCTCACTACAATGTCCTCACATGGCCTTTGCTCCTTCCATGAGTATCGCTGGCATGTCTTATGAAGGCACGAATGATACTGGGCCACTCATTTCACCTTAATTATGACTCTAACAGTCTTATCTCCAGATATGCTTCTGTGGGGGATTAGGGCTTACACTGATGTATTGGGGCAACACAATTCAGTCCATAACAACACCCAGTCTGTCCCCCTTCTGTGGTGTATGAAGGCATTTACTCTTTTCTACTTGGGGGTAAAGTTTTCTTTTGTTCCTTCTCTAACTTGAGGAAAGCTCTCTATATGTCATATTTATGTGAAGTAAGTTCTAAACTCTTCTATGCTGCGTTTCCTGTACCATGCCGTAACTCCTTTACAGACACCCATTTCCTGTTTCATGCTTCCCAAGGACTGTAAGCCCATGCCTGGGAGGAGCTAGTCACCTCATGCTTCATAAAAGCTTATGAGGGCAGGTCTAGTGACCCAAAAATTTAATTCCAGCTACTCAGACTGCAAGTTCAAGGTCTGCCTGGGCTGCAGAGTTTGAGGCCAGCCTGGACATTTTAGCACAACCCTGTCTCAAAATACAACATAAAAAGACAGCTGGAGCATAGATCCATAGTAGAAAGCTTGCCTCCCTTCCTTGTTCTGAAAGAAGAGCCGGTGAGCCCAGCGTGCCTTGTCTGAACTCTCTGTGTCTACCCGGGATCCACCGCCACTCCCACTTTTCAGCAGCACAGAACCGTTTATGAACACTGTCGGAACATTTAGTCAGTATCCCTTACTTCAGGTTACAGATACCCATGCTAGAACATTCTGGCACCAAAACAGATTGTTCCAGATATTTATATAAGGCCAGAAAAAGATGCAAACCCCTAACCAGTACCAGCGTCATTTTTCTGGTCCCCGAGAACCTGGATCACCACGGCATCACTCCTGTGGTCTTCCTTTTCCAGAGCCCTATTGGCCAAAAGAAAGCTGGCTTAGGAGAACTGATGGCTAGCTTATAAACTGGTAATTGACCAGACTGAGGTTCACAATTAATTGGTGAATTCAGATGGTTAGGGCTGCCCTGAATTAAGCTACTAAAAAGACTATTAAAATGCAAATATTATGGAGAAAGACTAAAACAAGAAACTATAGCTAGTGAAGCAGTGTTCATTTACAAAGCCCATGGATTCTTTTCTACATTATTTAATCAGTTGTGCAGTATGTCTCTGAAGACATCAGTTTAGAGCACAGCCAGGCTGTGGTGTAGCTAGCTCACAGCCATACAAAGATCCTGGAAGCTACCCACTCCTGCTTCCATTTTCCATTCTTGTCTTCTTGCCAAGCCATTCAGTCTTAATAACTTCCAATTCACAGCCCATTCCCTTTTAAAGGAAAGCGTTGTCTTTTAACCCTTGTTCATTTCTGGAACCTTTCACCATGAAAAAAGATTTTCTAATTGAATCCCCATTCCCTCCAGAGTGGGCTGCCTTCTGATGTCACCCATCCTCAGTGCAAAATGCCAACGAGGGGGCCATCCCAAGAAATAATGTCTAGAGCCAATTAAGGCTTTAAATCACATATGAGAATTAGAATCAACCAGTGGCCCTTCCATGTACTGCAGTAACTTCCATACTAAAGTCTTGCCCATCCCCAGGTGTAAGTGCTACATTAAGTTTTAAGACCTGATCAAAAATGCTTTGTGAGTAATGATGGCACCTGCTATTGAGACTGAACATAGGACAGGACATATCAAGATCTCACCATAGATGCAAATGGTAGGGTATCTGTAGTTTCCCTAGCTAAATAAATATATATTCTCTGTAGAGAAACATTAATACCCCCTACAGTGCATTTGATGATGATTGAAGAAGTATAAGTAAATGGATCGTGTGTGTGTGTGTGTGTGTGTGTGTGTGTGTGTGTGTGTGTGTGAAGCATCACTATTCCTCACAGATATTGGCATTTTCTCCGTAATGCAAAACAAGATGTTTGAGAATTGAAAAGAAGTCTGGAGTCAAATAAAATACTGCATTTCAAAAAGTGCTCAGAAATAAGAATGCAACATTAATACCATCCTTTCACCATGAGTTGTAAATCCTATTTTTTTCTGGAATAGAAGGAAAAAGCCCTGGCTCAGAAGTCATGCCCCTTGGCTTCTTGCTGATCTCTTAGCTCTGTTATTGACACTTTTAAGAGAGAAACACTATCAGCAAGCTGAACTTTCGTTTAGCATATATATATATATATATATATATATATTCCCACCAATGACCCTTTGAAGGGAGTAGTGTCACTAGTTTATCATTTCGCAGAGATTTACAGAGGTTATCACATGCCTAGGATCTTGCTGCTTCGGATGGAGTTGGAACCTGTGCTCCAGACACAGAGATTCCCAGCTTCTGCTGACGGCCACCATGCTGGTCACCAATAGCCACCAGCACAGCCACAGAGACTCTGCGGTGAGTCCCAGAGTGTGCAAACCAGGCCTTCCGCATCGCTTTCCTAGATGCCCTGATATTCTGTACTGTGAGAAAGGCATTCGGATCCTTGACATCACTTCCTGCTTGAAAATTTATGATCATCTGAACTGTTTGCATCGCCTTCTCCCCTCCTTTTTAAAAATATTATTAGTCATAGCCTTTTATTAGAGAATGCAATGAGCCAGGCACTCTGCTTAGGGCTTTTATGGGATATTTGAATTTAGAATCCAGTTCAAGAGAGACTAAAAGATGGAACAGGAGGGGCAGAAGTTACTTTGGCTGAGGTTATTCATCTTGTACCTGCTGAACTGGGATTTGAATCCAGCTCTGCCAGCCTTCTGCTGTTTCTCATGTAGACAACTCGTTCAGGTTCTGCTTGTGACATTTCAAAACTTCTGGTCATTTAAATCAGCTAAATTCTTATCATTACAGATGTCATGGAAAGAAACCTATGTTACTGGCTATGCTGAAGCCCATACAACCCTCTGTTTATAATGACCATGACTGCATGCAAGAGTATTCAGACCTGTAGAGAGCGTAACTCCTGGTGTTTGGTGTCTTTGCAGCAGGGGATGCATGTTGGAACCTTCCTAGCATTGAGAGTTAGCGTTTGCCACAGTGAAGTCATAGTAAATCCAACTCAGGAAGATGTTAGTGACAACAATAGCAAGCTTGAAAAGAGCTAATATTGAACTTTTTATAGTTTCCCAGGACGGTCTGCACCCGCTATCTTCATTTGATAAGAAGGGAAGCATAACGGAGTGAGTTGGGAGCCTGCAAATCTACAAAACGATACTGAGCCTGCGAGGAGATACTCGGAGCTGCAGGAACAAGGGGAAGGCTCACTGGTTGGGAGCAGACAGGCTTATCTTTAAAGATGTGATCAGGAAGGCAGCTGAGCGGTAGATAAATGTAAAACGGCCCATGAAGCTGGGGATAAATAGAGCAGTATTTCTCTGAATGGAAAGTAGCTGAAATTCCAGGGCTAGGGGAGGAGGGTAAGGGCGGAAATATTCAGATGTTATGGCCTGAGAGAAGTCTCCAAAGCTGTCAGTAGCAGGGACAACAATGGCACATTAGGAGTGTCTCAGAATAGACGAGGCAGTAAATGGGGGGGCAGTTATGGTCACTGGAAGGCACTGCTGTGCCCTAAAGGAAAATGGGCCAGAGGAGGTTGTAAAGCTTGGTCAGCTGGGCTCTGGGCACAATGAATTTGACTGTGTTACCTGTAGAATGGCTCAAAAATTCAACATACTCTCCAAAATGGGCTTGCGGGTGCGTCCATCATTCTGAAGATTGGCAAGTCATTCTCTCCACCCCCAAAAGCTCATTTACAGCAAAACTAAAGTAAAATAAGAACCGTTTTCTGAGAGGTAAGAATGCATGTGAAGGAGAGCAGAGGCTAACTCTGATTTCGTCAATGTACTCAGAGGCCACCTGGACTCGAGTGAGCCTGGATGCTGGCTGGTGGAGATGGGCTCTCTAACTCTCACTTCCGTTACCTGTCAATCATGTCATGAACCTGCAGTTCTTAGCTTCCAGGTTGGCTCAGCCTCAGTTCTGTCATCTGTAAGGTGGAGACAACAATAGCTCAATAATTGCTCTTAGACAGTCTGTGTAGGGTAAATTGTCAGGGCTGGTCATCCAGGAACCACAGTCCGACAGAGAACAAGCATGGCCCACAGTTTTCACATGGTGTCGTTGCACAGACAGTCATGCTTTTGGTGTTTTTCAATAGTTTCAAGTATTAGCTTTCATTTATTTATGTTGCTGGTCAATGCTGTGGGAAGTTGCTGTCTCATTCTGTGAATCAGAAGAAGGGCAACACTTATCTTTTTATTTTAATTGATGGATTGATTGATTTATATTGATTTTTGTGTGTGCA
Source organism: Dicrostonyx torquatus (assembly GCA_028555095.1). Classification (NCBI taxonomy): domain Eukaryota; kingdom Metazoa; phylum Chordata; class Mammalia; order Rodentia; family Cricetidae; genus Dicrostonyx; species Dicrostonyx torquatus. The sequence continues at coordinate 143,094 of JAQHUG010000318.1, forward strand.
CAGATATGTGGGAGTGCTAGCATACCTGTCCTTGCATGCATGTGGAATCCAGAAGGTGACCTCTGCTGTTGGCCCTCACCTCCTGCCAGGGAGGTCTCCATTGTTTTTCTATTACATGTACTATGCTAGCTGGATTGTGGAGTTCTGGAGATTCCACTGCCTCCAGCTCGCATTTATCATAGACATGTTGGGCTTGCAAATGTATGTACTATTTGTTCAACTTTATGTATGTTCTGCAGATGTAAATTTAGGTGCTCAGGCTTACATGGCAAGTACTTTTCTCCACTGAGCATCTCCACAGTCTTCCTAAGATTCAACATTGTCATGGCAAAGGAAAGTAGTGCAAGGAAACCCAGAGGGTCTTTGCATGGACCTGGTACATTGTCTCCTTTGTGCACATTGCAGTGGGAAAAAGCTGAGAGGCCAAGGCCACCATCAGAAAGACAATGAATAGCATCCTCCTATGGGAGGTGATCGGACAAGAGTTCCGTGTATGTGAGCTCCCAAGGTGCAGTGGAAGAGCAGAAGGTGGGAGAAGCTGAGCAAGGAAGTCAGGACTGTGAGGGACTGGCCCATCAACTGAGACAGTGTGCTTGATCTATTGGGAGCTCATCGAATCCAACTGGACCAGGACTGAGTGAGCATATGACCAAACCGGAATCTCTGAATGTGGCTGCTAACGGGGACTGACTGAGAAGCCAATGATGATGCCACGGGGACCTATCTCTTCTGCATGTATTGGCTTTTTTGGGAACCTAGTGTATATGGATGCACACCTTCTTAGGCCAGGATGGAGTAGGGAGGGCCTTGGGCTTCCCACAGGGCAGGGTACCCTGCCCCCTCTTAAGGAAGCAAGGGGGAGGGAGGAGGGGTAGTGGGGGAGTGGGAGGGCCTGGGACAAGGGGAGTAAATGTGAATTTCTTTTTTAACAATAAAAAAATAAAAAAAAGAGTTCCGTGTATGAACGTGACTGTATGTAGACGATCAGGTAACAGGAACAGGTTGACTCTAATCAAACTGCTGTTTCCTGAAGCAATGAATGGGATCGGAGAACAAACGGTTGATAAAGCTTCTTGACCTTATGAAGAGAAGAGCAGGCTGTCAGGAGGACTGTGCCTAGATGTTCTCTCCTCCTATGCTCTCGGGTTTAGTTCTACTTGAGCTTTACCTATTGCTTGTTACCAGCCTCGGGTGACTTGGAGTCTGAACTGATGGCAAGCCGGTGTCTCCCAAAGCGGTTGGATGCAAGTGCTAACACTTGTTTCTCAGGCAGCATCAGCATTCAGTACTTTCTTATAGTCCTGACGGTCCTCCACAGAACCATAAGATGTTCTTTATGGGCCTTAGATTTGTCCATTTAAAAGTGAGATATGGTAGAGGGCTCTCTAAGGCTATTTCTAGTTCCTATGGTCTATGGCCATAATGATGGGACTAGTGGATAGGAGGTGTGCCTGAAATACTAGGTCTGAAACTCACTAATGTACTTAAGTGTCAATCCCAACATTATATTCACTTAGGACTTATTACTCCTATTATTGCAAATGGACAATTGCCATTCAACATCTTCTTCTGGTCTTCTCTTATCCCAGGGTACTCATTTCTCCTACCCTAATCCTTTTAAAATGTCTAATGTGAGGACTACAAGGCATGCTTAGAGTTTGCCTGGCTGGTTCTTCACTTTCTTGAAGTAGATTTATCTTTACCCACCAAGGACAGATAAACAGTATGATATGACAGGGGCATGGAAGAAGAGGTTGAAGGGTAAGAAGTCCCGTCTTCTAGTGCACCGGGGTCTGGGAAGGTCGCTCGGTCTGTAAAGTGCTTGCTACTTAAGCTTGAGGACCAGAGTTCAGGTCCTGAGAGGCCAGTGTTGCAGTTCATGCTTCCCATGCCAGCACTGGGGAGGCAGGAAGATCTATGGCACTTGCTGGCCAGTGAGTCCAGCCTACTGGGTGAGCTCTATGCCAGTGAGAGAGAGCCTCTCAAAAATGAAGGTAGAGGGTGTCTGAGGAATGACACAAGGTTGAGATCCAGCTCCCACACATACATGCATGCATGTGTACCTACATAAGCACCATAAATACATACATATGTATACATACATATATACAAGGAAAGAAAGTAAGATAAAAGAAAAGGAAGAAGAAGATAATGAAGGAAAGAAGAAGAAAAGAAGGAAGAAAGGAAGGAAGGAAAGAAAGAAGGACGGACAGATGGACGAACCTCACTAGCTTGTAGAAATGCATTTAGGAATCTACGTGTTCAAGCTTGTTTGCCTAGGTTACACCCGATTGTAAGACACAGCCCTCTTCTAACGACATAACAGCCTGACTACTTGGGACAGAAATACTTTCATAAACAGCTAGACCGGAATGCAGTGGGGCAGAGGGCATAGCTCATGGGGTCTTAAGACTGGGAGCAGCTTGTCTTTTCTCCTGATTGTAGATAATCGGTGCTCAGCTGCGAGTATGAATGGCCTGGAATTCCTTGTTTAGGAGACCAGAAGCTTCTGGACGTACATTTTTCCCCCTAGCCTTTCTCTGTAACATATTGTAAGCATCCCACTGTCTTGTTTTATCAGCTTGTTTTCACAACACAGTCCGCAGGAGCCATTTGTTCTTTTCTTTTAACAAGCTGGGGCATGAAGGAGGTGAAAGGAAAGGACTCCTTGGTCTTCCAGGACTAGGCATACTAGAGTCTGTCCTCTGCAGGGCCCCCTCTACACCTCCCCTACTGTCTCAGCCCTGCTTTTATTCTTTCTCTCTATTATCTCCTCCCAGTTTTTCTCTCCTCCCTCTGCGAAGAAGCCATTGTAAGGCTCTGGAAACATTTTGTTCCTTTCAGGGCTTTAAAATGTTAATGAAGCAAAAAAGACAGAACTTTCAGGAAGGAGGCCACCAGACTCATTTTCTATTCAAAGTTATCTTTCGGTTAGAATTAGCCCCTGCCCATTGGCCTTCAGACAGTGCAGCGACGTGGATGTCCCCACCTTTGATTGAAATGCAACTGCTCACTTTTATTGGCTCGATGTATTGAGACTCTCCTTAGGAATCCCCTCGGCAGACATCTCAGTCAAAACAGCTAGCATGGACATCTACTCTCATAGCAACAACGAGGTCACAAAAGTCAGAAGTCAGATGCCCTGAATGACACAGCAATGGCTGCCTCCTTCCTTTCTCCCCTCCCCTCCCCCCCCTTTCACCCTTCCCTTTTCTTCTCTTTGGTTTGTTTTAAGGTAGGGTCTCATGCCATTCAGGCTGGCCTCAAGCTTGCTATGTGGCCAAGGATAGCCTTGAACTCCTGATGCTCCAGCCTCTGCTTCCTGAGTTCTGGTGTTCCAGGTGTGTGCAACCATGCTTAGCAGAATGATTTTCTGATCATGAAGAAGCCGTCTTAGTAACTTGCTTTTAACACAGTATTTTTTTTTTCAAAAAAAAGTGGTTTTTGAATGGAGGGTAAAAGACTTTAAAATTGTGGGTAAGAGGGAGCTCTTTTGGGGAAATTAATAGGAATTCACAGACACCTTAGGTTTGACTTCCATGAAATTAGAGTGCACGAGAGCTAATTAGGCACACTGAAAGGAAGGCTTAATGATTTCGTTCAGGCAAATTGCCATATAGATTTCAAGACCACTGCTACCCATGATCCTCTGCGTTGGGAGGGTGGTTCAGAAGCTGAGTGGCAGTCTTTGAAGTTGGACACAGGGGAAAGCCTGCTCTCATTTTGTGTCTTATGAGGATAGTCTATGACACGTGATCAGAATTCTGGAACTGCCATGTTGCACCTAGGGACTTGTATCTCCTCAGCCCCTGCTCTGGATTGCACAGCTCCTCAAATCAGCAAATAAGTGTTCATAAGTAAAGTTGCATTAGCACTAGTGGTTAGTTAAAACAAAAGACACCTTTTTTGTTTTGTTTTGTTTTTGTTTTTTGTTTTTTTTTTCTAAATTGGACAATGTGCTCCATGTCCCCAGGTCCAGCTTCATATATGGGAACAACAATGATAGCTACATTGTTTCTCCAGAGAGCTGGCATCAATAGTTACTGGCTTAGTCACTAGCTGAGTCACAGATCCTGTCTGTACCCTTCACACAACTGTTTTGGACTCAGTGTCTACCTAAAGCAGATATTGTGGGGGAACGTACCCGGAAGACTTTCTGATTGCCTGACCTGATGTCCTCATTTGCCAAAGGTTTCCTCCTGTAGCCATTTTGGAACTCCCTTGTGACATCTAAACTCAGAGAGTTGGGTTTTTTGAAATGAAGGTCTTTGAACACAGCAGCCCTTCCTGGAAGGATGAGAAAAGATGGGCTGGCTCAATTTTAAATTAAAAGGCTTCTAGAGAATAAGATAATCAACAGAAACAGTGAGAGACAGGTTATTTATTTATCATTTTGATACAATGGACGATATAGTATGATAGCTCGGCAAAATAGAAAAAACCTTCCTTATTCAAAATTGATAAAGTAGTGATGTTAATATCAGCAATATTTGGGAGCTAGCTGAGATGTCGAAACCCAGGCCCAACCTCGGACCTATGGGATCAGGCCTTGAACCTGATTGAACCTGAGTGACCTTGGGCCCAGGCCAGAAAGAGCTGTGCAGTTTTCTCTTGGCTGCTTAAGATAATTGCTTCAGCAGAATTCAGCAGTCACGTGAGACATTTGAGTAGTCCCACTTGGAAAGACAGTTTCGGTTCGTAGTCCCAGCTAAGTCCCGACTTCTAGACATCTTGGTAAGATGAGCAATCCGATGAGTGAAGCTGCCTCATGACCCTGGTGGACGCCACACGGAACAGAAGAACAATGCCACCAAGCCCTGCCTGGATTTTAGAACCACAAAAATGCATGAGAGAGAATTAAGTAAAGAACCGTTGATCAGGAAGCAATATACCAGGTGAAGCTAAATGCCCAGGGAAAGCCCTGGACGGAATTATAGTAGCGATCTGTGGAGGGAGGCAGAGGGTAGGCTGAGATAAGGACGCTGTCCTCTTCCAAATGTGGGTGCCCCACCGCAGTCCCCCTCCTGTCATCATGACTGTGTCAGCACAGGATGACTGCCATTGAGAATTTTAAAACTCCATTAAGCCCCATCACACTCTGAACTCAGTCCCTCCTTTTGCTCCATCAGCTAATTGTCATCTTCATGTGTTGTAAATGTGACACTGAGATCAAGGGCTATAGAACACATCTAAGATGGACCAGGAGGGAGTGAAATTGAGTCTTCTTTTGGTGGCAGGAGGCTGAGGTGTATGTGTCCTCAGACCTGACAGAGGGCTGTTAACTAAAGACACTTTTTCCTCCCTTCCTTCTGGGAGGGAATGGGCATGGCTAGTGCCGCCAGTCCAAGTCTTTCCCTTTTTGATCAAAGGGATGATGAAGACTAATTTACAGATGACTAGAGATGCTCTAGGTTGTCAGGCAATGGACTCAAGTATAATTTTGGCCTAAATTGAAAATTCCGTGCTGTTCTGGAAGGAGTAGGTGGCTCTGAGTCTGGACTTTACCCCTGTGAGCTTCAGTCACTCAGCTTCTCTGTTTTTGGGTTTTAGAAGAGAGATGGACTTCAGCTAAGCACCCCATGAGTCTGGCCTCATGCTGGACATTCCTCTGTGGGGAATGCAGGGGCAGACAAGTTAGGATACCCTCCCTTAAGAACTTGCTTCGAAGTGTTTGTGAACATCACAAGGCAAGGGCCAGGACTGGTCATCTGAGAAGTCCAGGTAACATCTCAGGAGGTGACTTAATGTGGTCATTGAACTGTCCAATAGGATTGAAGGCTTAGGAGTTAAGACCACTTGGTCCTGTAGCAGAAGAAATGGGTTTGTGTCCCCGTACCCACATGCTGGCACACAACTGTTTGCAACTCCAGTTCCAGAGGCTCCACACACCCTCTTCTGACGTCAGTGGCCACCAGGTGTGCGCATGGAGCACACACAGTCACACAGGCAACACCCCTGCAAATGAAATAAAAATAAATGAATATAAGAAGAAAGTGGAAGAAAAGAAGGCATTCAACAGACAGGTGAGGTGAAGACATTTAAAGAGAAAGCCTAGAGAGAGACCAGAGTGCGGGTGATTTCTAGTTGGATGCTTGATTTCTTTGTTTGACCCACTCCTGCCTCTTTCCCTCATCCATTTCTTCCCCTTCCTCCTCTTTATCCCTAGATTCCTTCTCTTTCCTTTATCCTTCCCGTCTCCTTTCCTTTTGTAGCACTGGGAATCAGGTCTTCTACCTGCTGTTCAAGTTCTGTACCACTAAGCTATATCTCCTTGGTCTTTTGAGATAGACTCTTACTGTACAACGCAGGCTACTGTGGGATCTTCTTGCCTTATGCCCTGCATTACTAAGATCCAATGGTTTTGCCTATGCCCAGCTCTAGTCTTCTTATCGCCATACTTTTGTGTCTGATTCCCACAGTTCCGGAAGGTGTTTTCCCTCACGCGAAGGTTTGTCTCAAACTTATAATCTTTCACAGCCTCTTCCACTTCATGCAAACTAAGACATGATTATGTCGTAGTTTCACGAAGAATCCCATTTCATGCACAAATCGGGTAGCGCTGTGGTAGCATGAACATTAGTCTCTACCAAGCTGCAAAAGGATTGGGGATCAGGGATGGGTGGGTGTCGCAAAACGTGGTGTTCCTGTCTCCTAGGACTCCTGTGACATTTGGGTTGAGGAAGAGAATCTCCATTGTTTCTCGAAATTGGTGGGAATAAAAATGACAGGAATTAAAGAGTTAAGACGAGGGGAAGTAAAACTCTGAGAGGGTGATAACTCATTGGGACCTGGAGAAGGTGAAGGAGCTAGGGCTAGGGAATGGGGAAAGTTTCACAGAGACTTAAATAAAAGGTAGAACTCCCCCCGACTCCCGTCCACAACGGACTGGATTGCCTTTGCAATCTCATCTGCTCTCCCAGTCCCAGCCTTCTCTTTTATAAACCTCAGATCAGCCTGTGGAGGACTGAGGTGGTCAGAGCCTGTTGTGTCATGATGAGCAGACCCTCCCATGGACCCAAAAGTTTGATGAGTCCTGCAGTGTGCGCCACGCCTATTGCTCCAAAGTCAGAGCAGTTCAGCCCCTCTCTCTTCCTTATTTCCTGTATGACATAGGACTCCTGCTCTTTGAAACTTGGTGAAAGCACCAAGCCACCAATCAGAAGAAGGAAGAATGTAATTAATGATAATAGCCCGGTTTTAATTATAACGATTTAGCAAGTTAGCAGAACAATTCCAGTAACACAGTGTGGCACTGAATGGGGTGGGAGCAGCCTGCTGTTTCCTGGAGAATTCGCAGTGTGTCCCTGGAACTTTGCAAGACTCAGCTCCCTGAAATGGGAGCTTTCCAAGCAAGTGAGGGCTAAGAACACTACATCCCCCTTTTCCACCCCCTTCCAACAAGGACTTTCTTCTTTGCTTTGCTCTGCATCATTTGCACGTACTTCTCTCAGGAACCAGTAGATCCCGAGGCTACACTCTTAACTGTGGACATTTATTCTCATGGGATACCAGCAAGATCCAAGGCATGCTTGTGTTACGGCTTTAATGTGAAATGACCACCTAGAGACATATGTGTTCAATACTTGGTTTTTAGCTGGTAGCTCTGGTTTGGAAGGCTGTGAGACTTTTAGCAGGCAGAGTCTCGATGGAAGACATGGATCATTGACAGTGGGTTTTGTAGTACAGCCCTGCTTCCTCTCTGTTCCCTGACTTCACATGACCCAATATGATGGACCAACCCAAAGATCTCCTCTGCCTTCTTTGCTATGATTGACTATAGCACCTTTAACTATACACCCAAATAATCTCTTTCTTTTTTAACTTGTTTCGTGTCATGTACAGCAACAAGAAAAAGAAACTAAAATAGCTTGTGAGAGGCCCTTTGTGGAGATACCAACCTGTCTTTGGCTCATCTCTCTGTCCAGGCCATATCTGGAGTTGTGGCAAATTAGCAGTGGAAGGGACCTTGTGAACTGAAAATTCAGACAATTTTCCAAACATTTTGAAGCCAGAAGAACTGTTCTCGCTGCAAGGGAAGAGTTTTTATTGGGTGGAACACAGAGGAAATGTGGCCAGTTAGATGTTATGGGAAGTGAACTTCTGTTCTTCCTTCCCAAGCATGCGAAGTCATAAGCCCACGTAGGCCATTCCTTCAACTCAAAATCCATCTCTAGGTGTCTGGAGAGCCACAAAGTAGGTGTTGGGGATATCTTAGGATTGGGAAGAGTCAAAAATTACAGGCTTTAGGCTCTGGTCTATAAGTAGAGTCTTGCTGCCTGGGGCACCAGCTTCCAGCAGCACAGGGCTCAAAGGACACATAGAAGCACACATCTACAGAGTAGGCATCCGATGGCCTTTTCATCTGAGGGGGTAAGGAAAAGACACCCACACATTCTCTCGATGGTTTCCTTTCTCTGTATTTCTGGATAGAAATAACGAAAGAGAATATAGAACACAGAATAAAGATGTTTTCCTCCTACCTCTATCTTTATTCTTCCTTATTCTCTCTATTTTTTTCTCTACAGCTTATATGTGCCAAGAAAATCTTTTCAGCAATATAGTAATTACAATGTGGTTACATTCTGTTTTTCAAGTAATTGATTACAGTGAAATACAAGTAAAAAACAGGTTTTTCATTTCCCTTCCATGATTTAACATTTTACATATTACAGGTGAAAAACAAATTATCTCCAAGAACCCACATATATTCATACCCAAGCAACTTGTTATGGATTAACAGAGTGTAAACAGGCAAGTTATTCTCAGCCATTTCTTTTACTGACAGGCTGCATGTTGCGCTTACAAAGAAAGGACCAATCACTTTATTACTTATCTTGGAAGGCAATCTTATAAGATATCTTAAAGGAATCACGGACCTGAGTCACTCAGCTCTACTTTCAGTCTTTAGGGTACATACCACTCATCAGTACAGGATATCAGGAGATTGAGGGCAGAAATGGGTATAAGGAATGAATCATCTCTGATTACTAACCAGTCTTCACATGGAAAGTATTAGCTAGTAATAACTGGGTTGCTTTGCTTTCTGATCCCTAACCTCAAAGTAATTATCAAAATATCTTAATCTAACCTGAGGTCACTCTAAGGCTTTGTTTGAACTATTGTGCACTCCAAAACCTATGAATACATCTCCCAACCTTAAGATGAAAAGAATTCGAGCCTACCTAGCTCCTGGAACTCATTTTTTCTTAGTTATTAACCTAAGCCTATATGACTTAGTCTATGCGGCTCCTCAATGGAAGCTCATGTGTTCTAGCTGTGTGACACTTCCTTGCTTTATTTTTTTTTTATCTTCTGCAGCCTCTGCTTAATCAGGAACAGAGGCAACATTTTATCCTACCTTTACCTATGTTAATATTTTCCACTAAATTAACCTCTATCATAATTCCTTACTATATTTATTGAAAACCCTCAATCAACAAAATTCTACTTAAACTAACATCATTATTGTATAAAACATTGCTTCAGTTAAGCAGTACAGCTTAGCAGGAAATCATCTTCATAATAATCCGTAGGTTAAAAATGCCCACCAGGACGGGATGTTTCCATGAGATAAACACACTACATTACAGGCAGTGGGGAATCTCCCCACACCCATTCACGCCATGCCAGAAAAAGATGGCAGCAGCAGACGTGTGAAGGCACAGAAGAAGCAAAAGACACTCTGGGGTCTGGGGTCCATGCCTACCTGAGATTCACCCACCAGGGCTTTGTTTCCTGGTGGGGCCGATGCCCTAAAGTTGATTGCTGTATGCTGCTCCTCCTACATGGCCACTGGCAGTAGAGGGTCTATAGCTTTCATCTACTTCTTAACAGGGTCTGTGACCCATAATATTTAAGAATCACTGCTGTGATTACTCATGGCAATTACTCAGCAAGTCAGTGAAGAACTCTGGCTCCTCCCACCCCAGGCCAGCAAATTGACACCATCCTCTTGACTTCCCCTAAGCTTTTCCAGTGATTTCTACATCACAGCTCATTCTGAAATGGGCACAGACAGATTCAAGATAGAAGCTGGCAGGAAGCAAGAGCACAGAGCGGGCAGGAGAGGAGTAGGTGGGTCTTTTTGCCATAGCCAGATTTTCTCTGAGTGATGACTAAGTGGCCTTGTCATTAATGAGGCAGACTTCTCCCTAAGGATGGGCTGGTAGAGAAGATGGCATTTCCCTATTCTCTCTCTGAGAAGACAGCAGCCCTGCATAGATGTAGAAGAAATTTGCAAGATGGAGTTCTTAGCTGTGCTTTAAACCTGCCGTGGGACATTGGCTGTCAGAGAAAACCATCTTGGGTGATAGAGTTGGATTAGCATCTGATGACAATGAAGCAATAACTCATCCCTTTGAACCACTTCAGATGGCCTTTCTTCTCTGTGATAGATCATTCCACGTGGCTTCAGTCTGACATCCTAGTGGGTTTTACAGGGAACTGGTTGCTTCTTGACACAGTACATAAAGTTTTTCCTAAAAGAATAACTCAGGTGTGGCAACCATCCTTCTTCTGACTCATAAGTAGGCCTGTTGTCTTTGTTTCAAAGAATGGTAGCTCTGTGCTTTGTAGGCAGCGGGGTGAAACAAGTACCCCATCCTTTGCAACAAGTCGGATGTACTGTTCTCTGGAAGACGTACCTTTGAGGGTTACCAGGATGCAAGTGGAAGTGTGGGATTGGTTTGGGGGAGAGCAGGCATTAGAATAAGGACTTGAAACAGTAGTTTAGAGCAGACTGCCAACTCATAGAGTGTCTTGGAGTCAAGGGTGAGATGAGGATTCCACACAAAGCTAAAGTCCTATCCCAGCCAAGTTTGCAGGTAGTTCAGTGACACTCTGAGGCTAGCCCCACCTCAGTGGAGGAGCTGGATGTTAATATGTGCTCATTGTAAACGCCATATCTTGTCAGCGACTGCCACTTTGAGAAGGAAGGACCACTTTAAAGCAGGAATATTCCCTTAAACCGTCTTGTCTAAAGAGGGGGAAGTTTTCCCTGTCAGAGTATATCCAACCCAGGCTTGTGGATCAGAGGAGGGATTTTGTTCTCTGGATCAGATCTGCATCTTGTGGCAACCTCAGATTGTTTGTGGTTCGGTCACCTATATGCTCCCAGCAAGAGAGAGCTCAATGTCCTGGTTCTGAGTTCATAGTGTTTGTGATTCTAGAGTTAGGGGATGTTGGGTGGAGTCGCCTTTCCTGAGGGCCTGCTTCCTGCCCAGTGGTGCTTCCTGCCTTGTTTTCTTCCTACTAGGTTTCAGCTTGGCCTCTCCCCAGCCGGCCTGCTGTTCCTGTGTGGCCTTTACCTCTGGCTCATCTTCCTGCCCTGCTCTTCAGACTCCTCACTACATCCTTGACCGCTGGCCAGGGGTATTGCCTGCTGTCACCTTCCCCTTAGACCTGGTAGTCCTATACCTCACATCAATCTGCCATGGGGCTCCATAGTCACCTAGCTATGTATTCTGCTCTACCTGTGGCCACTAAGCCAACCAAAATCTCATGCTTTCAGGGCTTTCCTCTTTAATACCATGAAAATGGTGCTCCTTCATCACCATGACTGGAAACTCATTCAACTCATTGGAACTTTCCAGGCCTTGGTAATGATCTGATCCCAATGTATTTTATTCCGTTTGTCTCCAACAACTAGGGCACAGTTAGGAGAATGGTAGGAAACCACCAGGTCCACCATTTTCTGATCTGGTGCTTGTATCTCTCTCCTGAGTCTGGCAAGGAACCCAGAACCCCACTGATACTATCAAAAGCAAAGCCAACTGCGGTTGTATTAGAAAAATGCCTAGAAGGACAGTCCAACATGTTTGCCTAGGAACAAGGGTTAGTAAACAAGACTAGGTTTGACGTTTATAGTTTGTAGACTATTGAAGCTCAGACGAGCCATATGACCTCAGGGCCTCTGTGCCTTAATATATAAAATAGAGAAATTGCAGTTTTCTAAGGTTAACCCATACAGTGGCCATTGTGCTTCCTGCAAGGTCTGGCTTGTCAGAGTTTCCATTGTTTCCACTGAGTCTCCTGGAGACCTAATTTCCAAAGCCCCTAACTTCCTCCTTTGTCTTTTCTCCGATTTCTGTGCCTCGCCCTTCTCCACAGTGTATAGAATGCTGCAGCTCCGCACTGATATTTCTCAGAGGCAATCAAGTCCCTTTACAAATGGTAAACAGGTGGTTTCTTGGTAAACAGAAAGCTGTGGGCTTGATTTATCCTGCAATCTAACAAAATCAAAGAGACAGCTTTTGATTCCCTACAATAGCAGCCGAGCCTTTCTTACTGAACAATGTTCTTCTCAGCATGTGTCCCAAGTTGGGATGGATGGGATAATGGGCCTACAGATTCTAGAAAACAGGTGGGCCCCTTAGCATTCTGTTCTAGTGGTCACGTCTCTTTTGGATCCAGAAGTCCAGGGGCCCGAGCAGAAGGAAAAGGACCTTCCATTCCAGTGCTCCTCTGGGGGTCATGTGTCAGCCAGTCATTCTATAGGGGAGAATACCCCCCTGGATTCTTGTCTAAAAGTCACAGGCAGCCATATGGAACACCTCTCTTGCCTTGAGTCCTTGTTTAAAAGCCAATGACAGTTAGAATAAGTCAATATATACCTGGGAGTGGGAATTTACCTAATTTGCTCTTCATTCTGTGAAGCTGTGTACCTTGTGAGGCCTTGTGAATTCATCCCATAAACAATGGACTGGCCTTCCTGCTGAACGATCAAATGAGCGGTTATTTATTCAATAGCTACTGTGTGCCAGGCGTTGTTTGAGGCAAAAGGGATAGAGCAGTGAACAAAACAGAAACAAAAATTCCGTGCTGCTGTGGCATTAACGTTCCTTAGGGAGTGCTAACAATAAGCCAAGAGATTCATAGCAGGTGGTGATAAGCATGGAGGGTCACGAAGCTTTGGTGGAAGACAGCAGGTGATAAGGGGTACTTGTTTACAGAGGATGAGTAGAACAGGCTGTTGTGACAAGTTGACTTCAATGTAGGTAATAGGAATGGTGTAAGTGACAGAGCCATGCAGAGGAAGAGAGCTTTAGATTAAGGAGTAGCAAGTGCAAAGGGACTGATGCATGAATCTATTTGCCCCACATCAACATGCAGTTTCACTTTATGGACAGGATAAAAATACTGGGTATTTATTATTGATCCATACATGTGATGCCAGAGGAGCCAAAGGAAGCAGTGATCCTAAATAAAAGATTTCTGTGAGCTTCATCTTACTTAAGATATAAAGGTGCTGGGTTAGATCAGTGCTAAGCTTTCTAACCTCAAGATCCCAAGTTTTACTAGGAGTTCCGGGATGGTAGGTGGTGCAGGAGAAGGTGGGATCAAGGGTCTGTGGAAGATGGAAGCACAGATGAGAAAATCTTATACAAGAGGCACAGCCTGAGAGCCAGTTCAAAACAGAGGTGAGGTGTACTTCCACTGAATACTCTAAAGGAAGACCTAGTCACCTTTGTCACCATCACTATCATGTGTGTCATCATTAGGCTACTTACTTGTCTTGTTGCTGTGACCAAGTCCTGGACAAGCAACAACTTAAGGGAAAATGATTTATTTTGGTTCACAGTTTGAAGGTATATATAGTCCATCACGGTTTGAAGGTATATAGTCTATCATGGTGGGAAAGGCTTAGCAGTATGGTTCCATAGTGGCAAGAGCCTGAAGTGGCTATTACATCTTCAAAGACAAGGAATCCGAGAGACTCAGGCTGGGCTATAACCTATAAACCCTGCCTCTATTCCCCTGCTTCCTACCCTATTCCTGCCAGTTAGATCCCATTTAAAAATTTCTATAACCTTTCAAAAGAGTGATAGCAGTTAGGAATCATGTGTCTAGACATGAAACTGAGGGGTACATTTTACATTCAAACTGTAGCAATCATCATCTCTGTCATCACCATGGTCACCATCATCCTCTTCATGTCCATCATGAACACCACGACAGCCAGCACCATCATTACCATTATCTTCATATCCACCACCATCACCACCGTCATCAAATTCATCACCACCACTTTTATCACCACCATCATCTTCATGTTCATCATTATCGCCATTACATTTATCCCCATCACTGTTAGCACCAACATCATCACCTTTACTATTGTCAAATCTTGCCCATCATCGTGGCCTTCATCACCACTGCTAGCATGTAAAAGAAGTTTATCATGCTCTAGATGTTATTCTAAGCAGCATCTGTATTTATCTTCTTTAATACTGACTACAATACCAGAGTTCAGACCATTTTAAAGATTAGGAAGGTAAAGTAACCCAAAGGCCATCTAGTGTATAAAGTCAAGGGAAAGGTTTTGGGAAATATTATTTTCGGGCATGTTACTTTTGTGTATGCTGCATTTGATTAACTGTGAAGCTGTGATTCCTTGCCTGTCTAAAACACCTGATGGTCCTAATGAAGAGATGAATGGCCAATAGTGAGGCAGGATAGGCAGGGCTAGCAGGCAAAGAATAAAAAGAGAGGATGAAAAGCAACAAGGGAGCAACGAGAAGAGGACATCAGGGCCCAACCAACCAGCTACACAGCAGAACCAGAGAAAGAAGCAAAGAAAGGTATACAGAAATAGAGAAAGAGAAAAGCCCAGAGGCAAAAAGTAGTTGAGTTAATTTAGGTTAAGAAAAGCTGGCAAAAAAACAAGCCAAGCTAAGGCCGAGCATTCGTAACTAAGAATAAGCCTCTGCTAAGATTTATTTGGGAGCTGAGTGGAGGGCCCTTCAAAAAGAGCCAAAAGAGTAAAAAAGTTCACACAATAGAAGGGAAGGAAGAAAATGGTCTCAATAAGAAAACATTGTAGAGAGTTCCAGAAGTCTGGAATGAGATCTTCATGAATGTGTGGAGCAAGCAGAGCCCCGAAGAGGACATCCTGGGTGGCATCAAGCACAAAACTACCTTGCTCTTGAGCTGGGGTCAGCTATGCAGAGGGAAGCAGGCTGGTGTGAAGTATGAAAAATAATGGCTTCTTGGTCCTCAGCCACTCCTGACAGAGCTGAGTGGAGACACCCTGTGGTTCCTATATTGGATGTAGCACCATACTGTGATAGGTCAGGAGCTGAGCCTGCAAGATGCTGGTAACCACCCTGGCAGCTGGTCAGGAGAGAGGATTGACAAGATCATCTTCAGTGTGTGCTACTTCCAACATGTCATTAACCTGTAGATTGGAAAGCCCACCCAGAAGGAGCTGGGGAAGGCAGGTGAGCTATATATAGGCAGTCAGGCATCATTCAAGATGTGTGATCTCACTTTGTGACTTCCTTTCATACCACACGCTAGTTTGCTCTTCCAAGTCAGGAACCCAGGAGTTGTCTAACCTCTTCTACCTTACCCTAAATATTCTATAATTCTTTTCTTCACTCCATCTCCTTCTTTTCATTTATTCTATCTCTGTGAAGCTTGCCTCTTTCTTCTTGTGTGCCTGGACCAAGACCAGGGAATAGAAAAATCTTATTTGTTCTTCTGTGGCATGCTTATTTCACATGTGTATGTGTGTTTGTGTGTGTGTGTGTGTGTATTTGTGTGTTTGCATGCACATGTACGTAGGTGCATATGACATAAAGTGTGTGTAGAAGTCAGAAGACAACTTGGATGTCGATCCTCATCTCTTACCTTGTGTTTTGAGGAAGTGTCATGTTTGCTGAAATATGTACCAGGCTGGCTGAGCAACAAGCTTTGGCGTGTGGCAAGGGCTGGGGAGCTCTTGTCTCTACTTCTCACCTTGCAGTAGGAGCATCAGGGATCATAGATCCATCAAGCTTTATGTATGTCTTGGGGACCCGAACTTAGGTCCTCACAGTATAGTCAAAGCATTTAACCCACATCTCTTCAGCACACTGAACATGCTTTAAAGTTTATCAATGTTGTAGATGCACCGATATTTCTTTCTTCTACATTCAAATGGCATCCTTGATCTATGTCTATATCTCACTTTGTTTGTCCATTCATTAGTTGATGGATATCTAGGTTATTTCCATCTTTTGTTTACTGAGAATAATTCTGCTCTAAACATTTGCACACATGTCAATTTTTTCAGTTCTATCTCTATGCACTTATTATTTTAATTTCATTTTGTGTCTGTGATAAATATCCTGACATAAAGCAATTTAAGGAGGAAGAGTTTATTCTGCTTCTAATTCTGACTAACTGACAACCAGCAAGGGCTTCTAAGGAGGTCCACCTCGGGGAGGGATGTTGAGCTGAGTTCACAGGTGTTTGCTTCTGCAAATGCTCCTCCAGTGTCATTCACAGAGACTCTTCTTACATGGGAATTGTCTATGCTTGAATGTACAGGCTACTCTTTGTTTCTCTTAGGCTTTTTTTTTTTAAATAAATGATCTCGTCTGCATCTCTCAGTTCACTCGTGGGAGAACATGCATCATGCATACCTCTCTTCTCAGCAGGTTGAGGAATAACATTGGCTGTGCACAAAGAATTGGGAGAGCGTTTGCACAATATCAACAGCATGTCCTCTGAAGGCGGGCTGCTGGTGGCTCTTCTGCCTATGGCCTGGCAACTGCCTTAGGCAAGGGCTCTAGCAATGTCCTAGACTTAAAACATCTGACTTTTTCTGTTGATTTTGAAATTGCTCTCAAGGGGGAAGGAAATGTCTGATGTTATGTGTCTGATATTTCACTTAGTCCCTTTGGGTTCAGCTTGTCATTGGTAAGGTTTATTTCAAGCATGCCAGCCTTTGTCAAAGGAGCAGAGGATTTTCTGTACTGAGCTTAAGTTGACAGTTGTCAAGTCTTGCTTGGTTCTAGGTGATGGGGGAGCAGTGGGAACCAGTGAAGGATATCACAGAGAAAGAAATAATTTTACGAGCATCCAAAGTCAAAATAAGAATCATGCAAGGTTTTTGTGTGCTCAGATCCCTGTGTAGTGGGACTCACAGGTTTGCTCACACCTCCTTTGACTGGGATCAGTAGATGCAAGCTTTGGAGCTGGGTAATGTCTTAGAGACCTTATTAGTATTACATTAGAAATGATTCTTATTAGATGACTTGTTGCAAGACTGATCCTTTATGGAACTGGTACTTTCCCTTCTGTTTAGTGTGGGTCACACCCAAAGGACATATTCCAATGCAAACTAAACTCCCAGGATGCACAGGGACCTTGCTTTGCTACCCAGTGGCTGTTATTTCTGGGAGACACTGCAGGACCCAAAGATACGTTGAGGCCTAGAGGGGAGGTGATTGTTAGGGAGAGCCACTACTCTCTGAGTATTGAGGAGGCAATGGGTGCTTTTGTTGTTTGGGTGATGGATCTGTGTCATGGAGCACAGGAAGAGACGTCAGCTCCTTTCACCCCTTCTTAGTTCATCTGGAGTTCCCCGGGGCTCACCTGATTCATCCATCTGGCTTCCTTTGAGACTCTGTGTTGAAAGAGAGTTCTCTCCCTAGACCTCTACTTTCGGCTCGTTCTGAATTCTTTTTCTAGACTGATCTCTACCACCTTGATCTGCATCACTGACTTTTGTTTCCCCTGTACCTTTTGCCTCTGACTTGCAATAAACACCCAAGCCCAGTGCTCATTTAGTGTCTTCATTACCACCGAGAGTTTACCTCTACAGCTGCCAAGCACTGGAAGCTGGTTCCGCCTCAGCATCTGTTGCTCCCAGGGCCCAGGCTGACCTCACGTGCGTCAGACTTTGTCAGGATCCCAGCACCCATCTTCCCTCTCGT
This sequence comes from Dicrostonyx torquatus, assembly GCA_028555095.1. NCBI lineage: Eukaryota > Metazoa > Chordata > Mammalia > Rodentia > Cricetidae > Dicrostonyx > Dicrostonyx torquatus. Next base: position 160,796 of record JAQHUG010000318.1, read on the forward strand.
CACTCCCTCATACCGGCTCCACATGTCATCCTGGCTCCAGGTACGGTTTTTGAAGTGTGGCAGGGAAAAGGCAGCTGAAATCTTGTCATCAGATTCTGGGCTTCTTATCATTAATCATGACAAATGATCCTTGGATCCCTTGCCTGTTTGAAATGGGAGCCCATAAGCACCACACTGTCACTTTGATGAAACGTCAGTACCAGTGGCCAGAGCCGCAGTGCTGAGTGGCCAGCATGAGGGCCTTGATTCTTGAAGAGCATGTGGATTCAACAAGTGAAGGAGTCCATGTACTCTAAGAGGTCCTTGGGAATTCCCTGGGGTGCGTCCAAGGAGAGATGTTCTACACCTCCTAAACTGCTTACTGAAGTGAGAACAAACCTATGTCAGGAAGGAAGAACCGTTAAGCAATGCGTGGCCATCAAAAGCCTTAGTAACTGGCCAGTCTGCCCACCTTTTCATCTGCAATTGGGGTCTGGAAAGACTACAGGGTGGACTAGATGTCACTTTTCTCCACTGTCCTCTTCCCAGACCTACATTTGACAAACAAAAACGAAAAAGGCATCCATTCTTTTGAATTGGGGTGTGCTACGACCACTTTAGTTAGTCCCTTGCCATTGCTCTGAGGTCTCTTTTCTGAAAACACCCAGAGCTTTGTCAAGAAGTGAGTAGGTGGGGAAAGTGAGATTTTCGTGTGTGGGTGGGCGAGTGCATGTAGCTTATCACACACAGCGTCCCTGCAATGTAATTAATGATGCTCAGTGTAGGAATGAGGCCAGGCTCAGGGCTTCTTTGACAGGAGGGCGAATCAGAAGGTACACCTCTCTATGGGGCGTGCTTGCTGCTCTTCAGCTCATTAAAACTGATACTCGGCGGCATGTTGATCACTTTAAAATTTTTAAAATTTATTTTATTCATTCATCTGTGTGTGTATGTGTGTTGTATATGTTGTATGTGTGTTGTGTACACACCTATCATAGTGCGTCTGTGTATGTATGGGTATCAGAAGACAGCCTTCAGGAGTTACTTGTCTTCTACCGCATAGGTTCTGGGGGAGCGAACCTTGGTCATTTGGCTTGGCAACAAATGTCTTTACCCACTGAGCTCTGGTTTCTTCTTTTGTTTTTACAAGAATCAAACAACTACAACAAAACCCTAAGAAATGTATAAAGTAGAAATTTACCAGTAATTCCAGGAGATGTTTATGGTGCATTGTCTTGGACATTTTTCTTTAAAGAAATATAAATATATTTGCATACATTTATTTACTTAAAACTTGACTACATTTTCCGCATCATTAAGAACTCTTTGTAAACAAGACTTAAATAGATACATAATGTGTCTAAAATGAAGATAACATGATTTGTTCAAGTATTCCTCTAATGGTATGAATTTGCTGTAAATGGTTTTCAAATACTTTTGTTTTTCATGTTGCCAACTTACTTCATCAAAGGTTTGCAAAAGTAAATACTGTCAGCAGTGCGTGAGGCTGTTTTGGCCAGCACACGCCTTCATTATCATTTGGCTGTTATTACAGATGGAGATCGTTATTACCTCATTAGTATTGTAATTTGAAGTTCTCTGATAACTCACCGGCTGGATATTTACCATTCGGATTTTTCTCATTTAGAATTTTTCTGCTTGTGTCCGTTGCCCATTAGTCAATTGGGATCCTATTGTTTTTGTGTTGTGTGTTTGCTATTTGCTCTTTGGTTATAATCTCTGCTGCAGATATTACTACACACTCATTGTCTTTTAATATTGCTTATAATTTTTGTCACACAACCCAATCTATTAATATTTCCTTTTGTAATCTTTTGCTTCTGAATATGCAAAATCTTTCCCTGCAGGAAACAAAATCTACTTTGAGCCCTGGTTCCCTCACTGTTTCGCTTCTCACATCCAGCTCTTTGAATCATACTGAACTTATTTAAGTGCTGAATGGAAATTCTCTTCGGGAATAGTTAGCAGTTGTTACAATATCCACTTTAGGGAACTATGCCCTTCCTTACCACCATGTGAGACTTAAATATTACCTGAGTTTGTTTCTGTCTGTTTCATTTTGATGAGCTCCTTTGAGACTCTTGGAGAGATAATAGTTAGGGACCCTATAGGTACCTATGGAAGATGGTTCATGAGACACATGGAAATCAAAACAGCCCTTGATTATTAGCTGAGGCGATGACTATTAATATAGTCATTGCTTACAAAGTGGTTGCATAATAAACCACTTGAACTTAGAAGCACCAGTAAACATTTTGTTATACCTATGGACTATGAATGTCAGAAGTTTGTTAAGAGCACAGTGAGCATATTTTGTTTCTGTTCCACAACGTTAGGGACTTCGGTTGGGAAGCCTCAGTAGCTGAGGTGATTCGATTGATGCCCGAGAGTTGAACCTCCTGCAGGTTAGTTGACTCTTGCTGGTTGATGACAGTTGTCTGCCAGGACCTCAGCTGGAGCCAAAGAACAGAGTTCTTCTCTGTATTCCTTTGCCTGGGTTTCCTCACAATGAAATGTTCAGATGTCAAGAATAAATGTCTAAAGATCACCAGGGAGATGTTTTCTGTCTCAGCCTCGGGAGTTATGTAGGATCACTTTAGTCGTAGGGACAAGTCTGACTAGAATTCAGGAGGAAATGCTGAACTCGCTGTTTGGTAGAAGGAACATCAAGGTTGCATTGGAGGGAGAAGGCATGCGATAGGAGATACTGTTATGGCTGTCTTTAGATCAGAGGTCCTCAGCCTGTGGATCACAACCCCTTCAGGGATCAGACGGCCCTTTCACAGGGGTCAGATACCAGACATCCCACAGATCATATACTTACCTTACAATTCATAACAGTAGCAAAATTACAGTCATGAAGTGGCAACAGAAATCATTTTATGGTTTTGGGGTCACCACAATATGAGGAGCTGTACTAAAGAGTTGCAGCACTAGGAAGGTTGAGAACCACTGCTTTAGATGGAGGTATAGTTTGTCTGAGTGGAGAACTCTGACAGGCAAGACTAGGCTTAGACTACTTCTGCTCAGTGTTTTCTTCCTGCAGCGAGCCACATGGCTCACTGCCTCAGTAACTTCAAATCCTTGCTTACCGTTACTTTCTCAGTGAGCTCTCGTCCTTCTCCACTATTCAACTTTGATCTTGTTCACATTCTGAAGCTCTATGAGCCTTCCTTGCTTCGCCTTTTCTTCAGTAACCTTTATGTGGCATGCAACATATCTGACACGTCATATAGCTTACTATGTCTGCATTGTATGTTATTAATAACATGTATCTGTTTCTCCTCTATAATCTCTACAAGGGATGAGTCTTCGGAAACTAGATCATTAGAACATCCCCAGGGACATGAAGATCAAATTTAGGGCCTCTTGTTTTACATATGAGATGCTTGAGGAGCCCATAATAAAACATATCACCCAAAGTCATACAGCACCATGACTGCTTCAAGATACAAACTTGGAATCCAGGAAGCTGCATTTACAGGCCTCCATTCCCTTCCCATGTAGCAGTTATGTTAATTTGTGGCTCTGGGCCACTTCTCAGACCCTATTGTCTTTCCCTTTTCCCCAAATAAACAAATAAAAATCCCAAGTTGAGACCTGAGAGCCCTCAAGCTGTCAAGGACAAAGCGACCTTATTGCAATTCATGAATTGGTTAAATAGCACGAATGTGGCGACAAAATGGTTGAAGACCTCTTTGGGACAAGTGAACCTTGTAATTTGATCAAATTCTCATCCAGAAATACTATTTCAACTATTTCCAATGCAGGAGTTACACAGTGAGCAAGACTATTTGATATGGTTCTTCCACGCTACCTCCCTCAGCTCCAGAGGAGGACATTTTGAGAGTCTCAGACTCTTCCTTTAAGGACCAAACTTCTTTGAAGGGACATGCAGGCAGAGAAAAGAACTTTATTTTACCTTGTTTGAGATGCTATTTGCACTCTGAGCCTTGACAAAATGGGGATTAGCTTTCTAGAAGAGTCCCCTCAAACAGTGGCATGCTGTTGTGGGACCGGGAGTTTCGCAGAAGGTGGAGTGGGCCGGAGGCTTTCTTCATGGAAGCCCATTAATCCTTCCACCACCTGGAAGCTTCTCTCCAGTGCCAACTGGATCATGAATTTTATCCTTCAAATACTGAATATATTCTATGCATTTCAGCCAAAAGGTAGAGATAGGCTTGCCTATAGGTTTCTGAAAGAAGTAGCTGTGCGTAATTTGGATAGGCACTTTTGGGTTCTGTGCACACTGTCTGTCAGCCACTGATTAGCTTAGCAAGGAGCCCTGAGGAGTCTTCAGGGGATATTTGCATTGTCCCCTTGGCTCAAATAAGACTTTTGGAGTTTCCAGTGGTTGAATTGGACTCCACCTGGCTCATTTTCAACAGGCCTTTAAGGCCTTTCCCTTCAATCCTGTTCCTATTTCAGTATCTTTCAACGCCTTTAATCACCGAGTTCTTTTTATCTCCTAACTGTAATTCCTCCTCATGTAGCTTCTCTTCAGTCACTGCCAGGCCCTAGGAAATCTGCATATCATAGTGATCAGCCTGGGGCACAGGGATAGAGAGCAGAAGTTTAGCCTGTAAATAGAAGTAGAGTTTAAGCTCCTTATTACCATAGAAATTAAAAATTCTTCCACTCACAAGCAGGTTTGGTCCTTAGACAGGGTCCACTAAACCCGCTGGCTCCTAGTAGGCTATGAGAGCTTTGTGCCTGCCACACACTGAGTTGGCACCATGCTCCAAGAAACCGTGGATGCTGCCAGCTCCTCCTGCTCCATCCCCCAGTGTGTTGTGTATTGTGTTCTCCAGTGCTGCTGTGCAAACACTCACAAGGCTCACTACCCATCCTTTCCTTCCAGTTTCCAGAGCCAATGGGAGTGAGTTTGCTTTCTGAAGCTATACTAGAGATGAGGAGGAGGAGGAGGAGGAGGAGGAGGAGGAGGAGGAGGAGGAGGAGGAGGAGGAGGAGGATCTTCTCTAAGGTTGGTGGAGGGGTAAAGAGCCTCATCTTTCCTAAGAGGAAAGAGGAATCTTTTTCTGAACCAGACAGTCTCTCTATGTCTGTCTGTCTGTCTGTCTCTCTTCCTCCGTGTGTATGTGTGTGCTTGCATGCACATGTGGAGTTCAGAGGTCAACAACCTTGGTTGTCTTTCCAACTTGGTTTTTGAGACAGGGTTTCTCATTGCCCTGAGTCTTGCTGACTAGGCTGAGCTGACTGGCTGGCTAGTCAGTGTCTGGGATTCACCTGTTTCTGCACTGGGATTATAAGTGCCTCCTCCACGCTGGGCTCATTTACCTGGGTCCTGGGGATTAGATTCAGGTCCTCATTCTTGAATGGCAAACAGTGTATCCATGGAGCCATTTTCCCAGTCCATGTTCTTGTCTTTCTTTGTCCTGAAAGAAAAGATACTGATGTTGTGTCATTCCAGACATTAGAGACAACTACTAGCTTAAACCATCAAACTGTCAAGTCCCTCGTGCATAAGGATGAGTGCCAGAGACAAGCCTGAATAGGCAGAATACAGACTTTTTCCAGGGACCCTAAGGCCCTATGATAAATGCTTTGAACATCTGGGAAATGGGTTTCAGGTTTTGACTCTTGCCTGCAAAATAGTCTCAGGCAATAGCAACAACATCAACAATACTACTAAGCCTTTGAAGTACTGTATGCCACATAGAATCTTAGATTAAGTCCCACATCATCCACATAAATTTATCCTTGCAGCTTTCAAATTCTCAGACTAGACAGACTTTTTGTCAGCTTAGCTCTTCCTATACCACAAACCCAAACCCTAGACTTAGGTAGCAGTTAGAGGGAACTTAAGAGAGGATATCTGAGCAAATATAAGCCAATGGTTCTCTGCGATCTTGGGATAGAAGAGAGCTGTGGGGGGTAGGGGAAGGTGAATATAAGAAGAGAGGGTGAATCCAGGAGTGTCTGGAATGCAGGTTTCTATGGCACTCAGGAACAGCTGAGTGTCAGAGGAAGCCAACCAAGTAATGAGAAATTAACACGGCGGACTGGAAACACAGGAAGGTGATGGGGTCCCTGGGGCTGCCAAGGCCCGAATCCTGTGTGCTGTGGATGCCTGGCTCGCTACCTGTTCTTATGTTCTGTTAGGCAATGTGTATCCTAGCAAATCTTCCCTTTGGGCTGGAACTGGTGTGAACTGGATTCTAAACCAGTGTGACCAAACTCTCAATAATACATTTCTTTTGTTCAGAGTGGGGCAGTAGTCGTCCTGGTTTTCAAAGGTGCTTAGTAAGCTGTTAAAGTTTTATTTAAAACCTAGGACACTGATAATGATGACAGTGACCATGATGATTTTAATTAATATAATTACACACCAGTAAGAAATCTATATCATCTAGAAAATATATAATGAGAATTTCCCCGTAGAGGCCAAATGATACTGAGCTTAGCTGGTGTCAGATGGAGGAGTCCTGGGTTTGGTGTTGATTTCCATTGCTTTAAGATGACTCTAGTGCTAGCCTAGAAACTTGAGCTCAGTGAAGTTTGAGCCTGAGCAAAAGAATGTGCTGGGTTCCCTGTTTCCTCTTAACAGAACTCCATGAAGTATTTCCCTAGGCTCTCTCCTTGGTCTTTGTCTCCTTCCTGCTCCTGGCAACCTCATCCTAACTCTGACACCACTCTCTGAACCAGCTCTGGCCATATGCTCAGAGAGAACAGGATGCTAAAATAGAAAGTATGTATGCCTGGAGCAGGTTGCCTTAGAGTGGCAAGGAGGTCCCAGAAATGTTGGAAAGATTTCATTGAACATGACCTCCCCACCTCCCCAGCTACCAGTTCTGTGGACTTAATTGTTGACTGTAGAGTTCTGCCTTGGGCTGACAAGGACAAAGCCATTGAACTCTAGCTATCGGCCAGAGTGTGGCTGGGACAACTTGGCTCTGACACCTTTGATGGATGTCAGCCCCGCCTGATCTCTAGTGTCCTTTAGGGGAGAGCCTGAAGGTGTTTGTCATTGCCCTGTGATTGGCATGGTGAACTGCTATTTCTACACACATCTCTTATAAGAAAAACACTGCTCTTTCTTTAAGAGGACACGATCACACAGGCTGTACACCTTCTTGTCATTAGACACCCAACAATGGGCCCTTTCAGTAATGTGAGGAGTGATGTCTTTCTCCCATCTGGTAAACGTAACCTTTCTTCCCCTTTCTTTGCATTCTTTGCCTTCATCATTAAATGAGACAATACAGTGGAGAAACACAAGGTGAATGCATGCGCTTACCCGTTTATTCAACAAATGTGTACTGACTATATGACAGGAGCAGGATTTATCAACAAAGTGGTAAAAGGGTGTAGGTTCGCGATACTACATGTACTATGGTCCTGTAGCACCTGTACTATGTGTACTACAGTACTTACCACACCTGTAGGTACAACCTGCAATATGGGGACATTTGCAAGGGCCTGGAGATGAACACACACAAACACACAGAGACAGAGACATGGTCTATCCTTGAATTCCCCAAGAATGCCCACTTTATTGTGTTCCAGGGCAGCTTATATAGGGATCCTTAACTGATAGCCACATCCCAGCCAAACCCACCAGAAACTACTCCCCTGCCATCAGGAACTCCTGAGGGTCTCCTGCTCAGAGCAGCCGCAAACACAGGAAAAGAAGTTGTTTTTCTCAGAGCAGCTGCAAGCATAACAAGTTGTTTACAAGAAATTCAGAGCCTGGGGGGGTCCACCATCCCCAACAAAAGAGAAAGATATGATGTCAGGTATCAGGATGGTGTGTATCACAGGGTAGGAAGAGGCAGATACACCACTGCAGAAAAGGACATAACTGTGTACTGAAGTTAGTGCTGTAGAGGAAACAGACCAAGAACAGGAAGGGAACAAACAGAAAGTCTCAGAGAAAGCAAGGGGTACTCTCTCACCAAGGCCCCACACAGGGGGATCTGGGCCTTTCAGAGACAGTCTGGGGCAAGTATATGGGAGCAGGTTAGACAGTCACTGTCAGTTACCATGATGTAGTGCAGTAGATATGGGGACAGATATGCCGCATGTGCGGGTAGCCAGGGACAGAACAGACAAGTTGGACAGGCATGGGTCCGAATCCCAGCTCTTCTGTATGATCGTGGGCAACCACTTCATTTCCTTTGTCTGTAAATCTGGAAGTGGAACTGCTGGGTCATCCATGCACCAAGCTTTAGTATTGTAAGGAACCTCTCCATCTTGGTATAGTGGCTGAGCTAGTTTACATCCCACCCAACAGTGCACATAGCCTCTCTCTCCTCCTCCTCGCTGACATCCTGTCTTTCCTCATTTCTGGAATAGCATCATGCTTCATTAAGTTTGCTGCTTCAGTATATACTGGAGTTTGACCTAGTTGTTTCTCAATACATAATGAACTGTATTTAACTTGATCTGTAGGCTGCCGCCTAGTTTTGTAATAGGTAGTCCTGCTTCAGCCATCCACAGAAAGCCATCTATTCAAACCATGTTCAAGTGAGGCAAACCCAAGTTTTAAGCCATCAGCAACCTTTGTACCTCACTTCCTGTTTCTGTCCATAAGCATAGTTCACCCGTGTGGAAGCCTCTGAATCACTCTGGGTCTCTTCTCGTTTTGTAGGCTCTCCAACTCTCAAAACTGTTCCTTGTCCAGTTCAATTATATTCAGGGTAACAGGTCTAAAGTTTTTCTCTTAGCAGTAGCTAATCCTAAAAGGCAGGAGGTGATATTTCATTGTGACTTCCATTTGCATTCCTTGGCGGTTAGTGATGTTGAGTGCTTTTTCTTATACCCATGGCCATTTGCATGTTGTCTTTTGAGAAATGTCTCTTCAGGTCCTTTGCCCATTTTTAAATTGGGCTATCTATTTTCTTGATATTATGTTGGTCAGCATCCTTAGATATTTGCATTTTAACCCATTATGGGACACACGGTTTATAACTATTTTCACAACTCTTCATTGTGTTTATGGTTTCCTTTGCTGTCTGTCAACTTTTATTTTGGTACAATCTAATCTATTTTTATTTTTTTGCTTTTGTTGCCTGTACTTTTGGAATCACATCCAAATACTCTTTCCTTAGACAAATGTTACAAAGCTTTTTCCTTGGTGTTTTCTTCCACGAGTTTTATAGCTTTGGGTCTTAGGTTTAAGTCTTCAATTCCACTTGAGTTGCTTTTGAGATGAAAGACGTAGGCGCAATTTTATTTTTCCCTAACCCCACAGTTGTGATTGTGCGTTTTCCCACCATAGGTTCTCAGCTACAAATGTAGTTTTATTTCTGAGTTTTGTCTCTGCAGAACTGGTCTGTGTGGTTTTGTGCCGTATCATGCTCTTCAGCCATTTGGAAGCACACGACAGTGTGGAACAACTCGAAATTATCTTTTCTTTGGTTCTGACTTCTGCATCAACCCATCCCCTCCTTTCATCCGTGCATACAGTCTTTCTAAGGTCTTCTTGGCTCGTCCTGTGGAACTGTAAGCCCTTAGCCTTTTCCCCTCAGAAATCCGCTCAGATACCAACTAGGAGTGAGATTGCCAAATCTCTGCCTGGTGCTTACCTTTCCCAGGCCGCACCCTGCATCTCTCAACTCTATGTTCATGTCATGGTTTGAATACGAAATGTCTCCCAGAATTCCTCTGTTAAATGCCTGGTCCCTGGAATGGGGCCCTGTTTTGGCAGGTGGAAATTTTGGGCCATGTGTCATGTATGGAAGAAGCGGGTCACTAGGTTTGTGACCTTGAATGGCATTACTGGTCCTTCCACAGTCCCTGCTTTTCTCCGCCCTCTTTTACTGCCACGTTTCTGTTGCTCTGATCCAAGTGATAGGCCATGCAGTGGTCTAGAATCTCTGAAGCTGTGATCTGAAAGGAACCTTCCCTTCATTAAACTGCTCTCACGCTAGTTTGGTCACAGTTGTGGCCAATCAACTGTCTGTCCCTACTAGAGAAAGTACTCCGGGAACTCCCTCCCCGTCCATGTGACAACCCACCTTCTGGCTCTAGGCTTCCTTTTCACTCAGGCTAGAAATCTGGGGTGCAGGATGACGTCTCCCACTTTCTCTCCCACGTGCAGACACTCCTGCTTTGGATTTGAAAAGGAATTGTTTGTGTGCGTGTATATGATGTGGTGTGTGTGGCGGGGGTGGGGTGCATGCATCTGCGTGACAGTGCAGCTGTGATCCTGCTGAAGGTCGCGTGTGGGGATCAGAGGACAAGCTCTGCGTCGGTCCTCATCTTCCACCCTGTGGAGTCAAGGTCTCTTGTTTGTCACTGTCTGTGTTGGGCTAACTGGCCCACAAAGGTCTGTGGATTCTCTTCTCTCTACCCCCGGTCTCCTGGTAGGAACACCGGGTTTGCGGAAGCCTGCTCCTGTGGCCAGTTTTACACGGGGTTTGAACTCCACTGCTCCTCACAGTTGTATGTCCCGCGGTTTTTCCACTGAGCCAACTTCCCAGGTTCTATTTCTGTTTTGTAAATCCCTTTGTCTGAAATGAACCTGTCTCAGGTCCTTCCCTCCAGCCTGTGGTTTGTGGTGATTTCACCATTGGATTTGAGTGTCTGCCCTGTCCTCTCTGTTGATATGAAAGCATACGTTGAACTACATGACAGTGACATTAAGGTATTTTTAATGTTACCTGAGAATGATTTGTTTTCCATTTCAGCCTCGAGTGGAGTCTTTATAGACATTGCTGAAGTCTGATTCTCAACTGCAAGCACAGGTTCATCTCCTGAGTCTTTTATTCTTTTTTTTTTAATTTCAATATATTTTTTAAAATACTAATTAATTTTACATCTTGGCTGCAGTTTCCCCTTCCTCCTCTCCTCCCAGTTCCTCCCTCCCACCCCTTCTGTTCCTATCCTCAATCTGCTTCTCCTCCATTTCTGTTTAGGAAAGAAGGGTAGCAATAAAACATGATGTATGTTGCAGTAAGATTAAGCACCTCTCCATGTATTGAGGCTGGGCAAGGTGACCCACTATGAGGAGTAGGGTCCCAAAATCCACTAGAAGAGTCAGAGGAAGCCCCTGTTCCCACTGTTAGGAGGCCCACATGAGGCCCAAGCTACACAACTGTAACATCTATGCAGAGCGTCTAGGTCAGTCGCATGCGTCTTCTATTCTTCCATCTGTTCTGGTTTGGGTGGTTGTTGCTTTGTTTTGAGACAGTCCCCCACAGACACTGACTAAGTCCATGCTGCTCTTGAACCGATTGTATAAATGAAGATGACCGTGAACTGCTTTCTCGTATCTACGTCCTGTGTGCAGAGACCACAGTTGAGCACTATTCTCTAGGTTCTTTCAGGCCCATGCCAGAATTGATCACTCGCTGAACAGTATCTGAGCCTGACTTTCCACACAGTGTCTTCCTGCCATACCTGCCATCTACATGGGGTGCTGTCCCCAGAACATCCCCCTTCCAGTGGAACAAATCCAACTTCTGACTCCCTTCCTCGCATCCTTCCTCATCATCCATACTCAGATTTTAAATGAGATGAAGTAGCCATTTTCTGAGACTGTCAGAAAGTTCAACTGCATGGGGCCCATCCTCCCTTCAGCCCCCTGTTAGAGCATGAGATGTGCTTTGGGGTCTCAATTATCACCTCAAGGGATGCTCCTCATCCATAATTGCGTGCTGTTATCCATAAAACGCGACAGCACCTATGATTCCATTTATATAACATGAAAGATGACAAAATTATAGAGCTGAGAATAGATTAGTGGTTACCGGGTGTTACAGATGGGGGTGGGAAGGAGGCAAGTGTCTTTGTTAAAGGGCAGCGGGTAGGTTCTTCGGGTGGCGGAAATGTGTGTCATGGCTGTGGTGGAGGGTACAGAAAGTGATTCACAGGGTAAAATTGTACCAAACTAAACACAAACACGCATGGACATATAAGTACAACTAAAGGTAGGGGATTCTCAATAAGGTGGTTGGATTGTGTCCATGCCAGTGCCCTGGCTGTGCTATTTTAGTATAGTTATCTACGATGTTACTGTTGGATGGAAATGGGTAAGGGGGGGTAATCATAGGATTTCTGGATTATTTCTTACAATTGCATAGGAAGCTACATTTGCTCAAGACAAAAGTTTAATTAGCAAAACGTTAACGCTGTCGTTCTAACATTTAGTGGTAGTTGTTGAGCTGAACCATTTCATCTTTCAGCCAATTAGTATCAAGTATCATCAGTTAGTAGCAGTTATTAGACACTTATTATCCACGCAGTAGATTTCATGGGAGTCCTGTTCACTTAATGACAGCATGTTCCCACTTAATTTCCAGAATGTACCCACGGCCTCAGCTTCTCCCGTATTCCTCTCTCATGCTGTGGGCATGGTTCTGTGGGCATCAATTATATGCCCAGGGTGCTCGAGTCTGTGAACTGAAGAATCTCAATCATTTTGATGGAGTTTCAGTGTCTTGTGACTGTGTAAAGGGCTCTTCCTGGTCCCTCGCCATGAACTTTCGCTTTCTAAAGCTCATGGGATAGACACATACTCAGCCACAGCCATCATACTTCAGCACAATCAGAATGGGATCATTTGTTTGGTTTGTATCCCCGTTTTCCTTCCTTTGAAATTTTCTCCCCCAAGTTTTTAATGTGGAAACACATTATATAGGAGTCCTCCAGGTCTGGTCTGAGAAAAAGTCCCGGGTGAGTTCTTTTGCTCTTGAGTGATAGCTCAGTCTAGATTCTGTAACTGAGGAGCTTAACAGTCATCTCCTCACAGTATCAGCCACTTCCCCTTTAAAAACCAGACACCGGTCAGCCATTGCTCAGGGCCACATAGCTGGCAAGTCATGGAGCCAGAATTCAACCCCCAGATATTTCTGAGCTTGGAGGCATAAGTCTTAAGCACGACTCAGTTCCCCATTTTTCTCCTTCCTCATTTGGAGAACATCAACACATTAATCATGCAGTCACCTCACACCTCAGTTAAGAAGAGACGTCGTATCAGTAAAGAGAATATGCATATTTCAATTGGAAGGATCCACAATAGTGCTTACTCAATGTTTATGTAATTATCATGAATTTAAAATTAATGTCATCTGAATAAATGGGGTCATATATTAAAGAAACAAAACATGATCATTAGGGTACTTTGGGGTTTAAAAATTTGATGATTCTATACACATAGCCAATCACAGGGAAATAAACAACTGAATAATTGAAGAAGACTAGATTCGATCAGGAGCATTCTCAGCACCCAAAAGCCAAACCTTCCTTAAGACAACACAGGCTGTATCTCTATCTGTCCCATCTTCTCTGATTAGAGCACATCTTCTCTGATTAGAGCCACAGGCTCTAATGCAAGAACCACATCCCTCCTTGTACACACGTTGTGAAGGGAGATGTGGAGACAGCTGTCAGTACGTTGACTCCTACTCATTAATTTTTAGGAGATCTTCTGTTAATTTTTCCTAAAGTTCAAGGGTGTAATCCTTGGATGCTGACCAATTAATTAAAGGTTATATATAGACCTGTTAATCAAAATTCTCATCGTTACATTTCCATATCCCCAGGGGTGTGAGGCAGCCATCTTTTGATAGAAGGAAGAGAGGGACGCTCTGCCCCTGTCGTCCTCCACAAACGATCGCAGTGCTGCATAGACGGGGACACCCGTGCACTGGGGTGGCGGTGCTGAAAAACAGAACCAGCAAAGCCCAGGGTTCTTGCAGGCTTGGAGCCCACGCTCGTTACATGTTCTTTACCTATGAGTCTCTGTGTGTTCAATTAAAGAAAGAAGAGAGTGTTTTCTTAGGGGTGTTTGGGAGATTAAATGAGACGGTGGAAGCCAGAGACCAAGGTGCTTGCCCATTCCCTGATTAATTACTGAGTTCCTTTAAATGCCAGATTCAAACCCACACACCAGGAACACAATGGACTGTGTCATTTACAGAGGAAACAAGAAATACATCATTCCCGCTTTCACAGAGTTCAAGTTTAGTGGAGAAGGTAGATACTATATTATACACTTGTCAAGAGGATGGACCTTAAAGGGGAAAAAGAGGATCATTCTCACAATGAGTGCTTTTACCATAATAAAATGTACACACATTTAACTACAAGACCTATACTCAATATTGATGTAGATACTAGAAAAGCATTTAGAATACCTTGTGGCATAGAGGTACTATGTAAATAATACATATATAAATAAAAGATGAATCCAAATGTTATTGGTTTATTTTAAGGGAATATTTGCAGACGCTGGGAGATTCAGTTGAGACATTTAACTTTAGGATTACTATACTAAAGTTGGAAACTGCCTAGGATGTCTCACAGTATGTGAGCAGGAAAACAAATTATATTAATCCCCAAATGATGGTGTGCACAGAAATTATTGTATAAGTAATGTACACAGTGAAGGCCTCTTTGGAGTGGCAATTAAATTGACCAGTGAAGACCAAGAGAGACCTGTCCTGCACTGGGTGGAGAAGGGTAGGGTGTGGGCAGAAGAGGGTAAAGGCTGTGCAGAGGAGCTCAGCAATCTGAACAATGAGCTTCAAGTGAGGAAAGACTGAGGGAGAAAAGAGGAGTAGGAGCCAGGCAGCTCACTTCGTGTTGGTCCCTAGGGCTATGGGAAGGGGCACGATTTTATTTAAAGTTCAAGGGAAGCCTTTTGGGAGGATGAAGTGGGTAGGTGACATACGGAGACAGCAGAGGACCTGTAGCGGAATGGAGAACAGGTGGGGAGGAGAGCAGAGGTGGGAAGCAGGGTTCTGGCAAGGGATGATGGGGCTGCATGGCTGGCAGAAGTGAAGGGGACGTGGCAAGTGGGTGAGACTGGCTGGCACGTATCGTTACAACCAATATCACTTGCTTCCAGGTGAGTAGCCAGGGGAGAGAAGAGAAAAGCATTAAGGATGAAGCCTGGTGTTTTGGTTTGAGTAACAGGAAGGATCAAAGTGTCATTTGCTAGGCTAGTTGGTGGAGCCAGGGTGCTTGGTGTGGATGGAAGGAGCCAGGGAGAATGAATGGGAGAGGAGGGGCCCAGTAAGCCAGGGTCACTGCAAGTGCTGTGGTCTTTTTCCTTTTGTGGAGGCATGTCCCTGCTGACGAGGAACCCATCCTCATGACTTACCTCTCAAGGTTTTAGCTTCGGCAGATAACTTTTTCAGGGTCACGGTCCATCACCAGCAGCAGTCAGATATACCCATTGGGCTGCCCCCGAGAAGTCTTCAGAATCGAGGTAGACAAAGCAGGGAGGAGTGTGGGATTTGGGGTGCTATTTCTAAAGGAAGATTCTGCCACCGGTGTGGGCTTCTGAGAAACTAAAACTGCCACAGGGGCATGTGCAAGGCTCCATCTCCAGTGCCCAAGGAAACAGTGGTTCAGCTGTGGTCAGAGCAAAGGGAGAGCAGGGGTAGGAATAAGTGCAGGAACACAGCCAGGTGCTGTGCCTTGTAAACCTGGGAAAGACCTGGGAGTTTATATTCAAGTCAATTGGAAGCCAATAAAGGGTTTTGATCATGGAAGGCCCTTTTCTGGTCAATAACATGCCATTGTAATTCTAAAACATTCCCTTACAACCCAATAAAGGCAGTTAATTGTCTTAATTAGAGCTTACACTCTAAAAAGGGGAGGAAAAGTCAGGATATAAGTGCCGGGCTAATCCATGAATGCATATTAAACACTCATTACGTGTTTGCCTCTCTGCTAGGCACAAAAAGATGGGAGGAGGGAGTCTCCTTCTTCTGAGGGGCTGGGCAATAAGACCAGCGGAAGGCACATGCAGGACCACCTGGGAGGGATGTCAGATGTTTTCAAGGCACGTGTCCAGTTGGAGGAGGACATAGTGAGGAAGAAGGCAGAAGCAGAGTATAACCTGGAGCTTTTCTGCATCCTAGGTGGATTAGGAAAGCAAACTTGCTGCGAATTGCAGTTCATTCTGGAAAGACCTGGAGTTAGACTGGGCAGGTGGGTCAAGACAAGTTTGTCCAGCAAGGCCTCAGAAGAGGAGACCTCTAACCTGGATCTATAGGCTGCAGACTATTTTGACTTAAATGAAGCCATCTTGGAGGTTCTGGCCAATGGCATTGCTAGAAGAGCACAAGCAGGGAACGGGTTGATGCCACTTTCTCAGTTACTACCGATGATTGATCACTCTCCCTCTTAGACTCAGGGTTATTGCTAGAGGCAGCTTTGCTCTTGTTTTCAAGGCTTCATTGAATCATAATAGCCATAGAAAAGACTCATGAACCATAGAAAATTCTCATGGCTTGAATGTACAGTGCAAACTTTCCCCAAAACGAATGTCACTGTGTCACTCTGAAGATGATGAAGAACCAGGACTTCTCTGGCACCCAGTTCTCCCCTTGTCTCAGTCCTTCTTCTAAGAGAATCACCATGTGGCTTCTGATTCCATCCTTTTTGTGGTTTCTGGCTTTCTAACACTGTGTGAGTGAGGTCCATCCTGCCCGTGCCCACGTTTGGAGCTTCTCCATTCGCACTGCTGTTAGTATCCCCTCCTCGAATGCACTGCGGTTCTTATCTGTCCAACAGTCACTGGACAGGTTTGGGTAGCTTCTAGTCTGGGACTAGAATTTCACTCTGTTTTGACCTTTAACTCAGGGCTTCCTTTTTAGTTTGCTCATACTCCCCTTACTGTTGCTAAAGTCACCCCTAAAATTAACTGCTCTATTGCGTGTACATTTGGCAAGGGAAACAAGTAGATAGTAATACTGAATTAAAACAGAGGAAGAGGAGATGAATCAGTGAGAAAAGCACTTTCTGTGCATGAGGAGGGCCTGAGTTTGAACCTCCAGTACCTTCGTTAAAAAAATAGTCCATGGCGGTGCGTGCCTGTAACCCCAGGATTGGGAAGTAAAGCAGGTGGCTCTGGAGAGGTCTCTGGACAGCCCTCCTCAGAAACAGTGAACTTCAGGTTGAGTGAAACTCCCTCAAATCAATAACGGGAGAGAAACAGGAAGACAATGGACAATTTCCTCTGACCTCTTCACATGTACATTGACATTGACACTCACATGCGCGCGCACACACACACCCCTCCCTCTCTTACACTGGAAATCCAAACAGATAAGGTGGTAGGGCAATGCCTCACCAGAAAGGTCCCTTCTTCCTCCTCCTTCTACCTTTTCTGTCATTAATCCCGCCCCACCTCCCTGCTGAGAACCGGAGCAAAGGGAGACTACTGCATCCAGGTTCAGTTGCTGACAGCTAGGTACCAACAAAACTCAGCAAAGTGGATTGCTCTCAGCAGCCCACGGAGGGCGGAAATGAATCTTACTCATTTTAATAAATGGCTTGGTGTAGGCACTTGGTAAATGTTTCTTGAATGAACGCGTTTCAAATAAAATAAAGTTTATATGTTGCCTCTGAATCTACGACATGTCAGGCAGGCCCTGAAAGCAGCGTGTTATGAAGCTCTGTGGAGGAGCTTTTGGAAAATGTTTGGTGGAGCGCTTCAGCATGAGCCTGGCGTCTCCGGCGATTTTCATATAACCTTGTTAGATAACATCTCACTCATATGCAAATGGAGAAGGGATTGCCAGGCTGGACTGAGTGAGCTTCCCAGGAAATCATGAGTCCTAGGATAAGAGGGGACATCCAAATTGAGAAGCTGAGCTCTATTCCATACTTGTAACAACCACAGGACTGATGTCAAATGGGTCTTCCTTCCTGATGAGGCCTGGTGAGAGAGCAGAGATGTCAGAACTGAGGAAGGCAGGGCTTAGACAGGTGGAGAATGTAGGGTGGTCCTGTGAGGTGAGGCACAACTGGAATCCCCTCCTCTTGCCATCCTGACGAGGAGAATGCAATAAGGAGGCCTGTAGGCTCTCTGAGGAGAGGAAGGTGGCCGCCCTGGGAATGCAAGCTTCAAGGATCCTCCTGTGGCAGAGAAATCCAGCCAGGGCTTCTGAAAGCATTGCTACACACTCCAGAATCTCAGCCAGCTGAGCTGCCGCTGAACTTTCCAGCAGCCTTAACCTAGACATTCATGTGAACTCAACGTCCCTCCCAAGACAGGGTCTTAATTTGGGTACTAAGGATGGTCCCTCAGGATAGGGCCCTGCGAGGACCTTAGGGCAAGGCTGGCCCTACCTCATTCTCTCAGCACCTATTGCCAGGTGGAGCCATAGGCAGCACATTCTTGAAAATGTCCTTCCGAAGACTGGAGAGCTTAAGCCGTGCTCCCCAACCTGGGTATCCCCGACAACATGTCCATTAACATTTATTGAGATTTTTAGCAGCTAGATATGAAAACGCCACACAGAAATCACTGCAGGCTGGCAACCAGGCTTTGGCACTCTGCCGCAGCCTGGTGATTATCTTGAAGACATTAGGGTTTGAAAACCCACATCTGCACGTATGTGTTTTATGTCTTCTGTTAAGCTTAGCCCAGTGGTTTCAGGCTTGCTGCATAAAGCCTCTCTGAGGAAGATGTTGACAGGAAGCAAGCGGGGCTGCCCTAGGCAGTCAGGCTCAGGGTCCGGGTGTGGGGTGGGGATGGTTTAGAATCCCTGTGGTGTCTGCATTCACTCTCCTCTGAGATAATCAGAAAGATGCCTCTAACTCCTGTCCCTCATCCCTGCCGCCCTAGGGACCCAGTAGCACTGCACATGTGTAGCCTCTGCAGAAACCTAGAGGGCTATCTTGGTGCTTTTAAACTTTTCAAGTGATGAACTGATCCTCTCTGTGGGAGCTGGGAGTCTGCTCCCCAGTAGGTAAGACAGCTCCCTTCCTCGGTCCTCTTATTTTTCCTCATCATCCTCCTTCATCCCTCTTCCCTCGCTCTTTTTCTTCTCCATCTGCCTCATTGCCCCCTTTCCCCACACCCCATATTCTGTAATTCATCTTTTCTCAACCTCATCCAACCCCTGCCTTCCTTGTTCCCCACCACGTGTCTGTCTGTCATTGTGGTTTGAACTCTTGGTTCCTCCCGCTGGCTGTGCTGTTTGGGAGGGTTCTGACATATTTTGGAGAGGACCTTTGGTGGAGGAAGTACATCGCTCCAGGAGGCCCTCGATGTATTTATAGGCTGGCCCATTTCCTGTCCCTTGTCCTCTCCATGACTGCAGACACAATGTGAGCAGCTGCCTCTAGCTCCTTCTGGCATTCTTCCCTGCCAGGATGAACTATAGACCTTTTTAAATTAAGCCCCGATAAACCCTTTCTCTCTCAAGTTGCTTATTGTCAAGTATTTGATCACAACAATGAGAAACAACAATGGTCACCACATAACAAATGTAGCATGTTTGAGCCCAATTCCTGGCACAGGACACTAGGTAGAAGGTTGATTATAAATGGATGGATACTATTCTTTGGCTGCACAGAAACATTTGCCTGCTTTTCTTTTTCCCTTTTTTTTTTTTTTTCAATCAAAGGCACTTGGAAATAGATTGTCATGTTCACCTTTCTGTCTTTTTCATTATTCCCTGAAAGTACAAACTCAATTTAGGCTTTCGTGAAAAATGAAGAGCATTAGCCCAACCTTTGAAAATTGCTTGGTCAGTACTTCCTGCTTGCCTGTACTTCACGGTGCTGTCATCACTGGGTAATTATAACATTAAGTATGTACCTGATCAGCAAGTTGCTTTTAATTAAAATCCTCTGTTGGTTTCTTAGCACCTCATGACTTCTGGAACATTTGTTCATCTCTTTGGGCTGCTGGAAAACATTCCAGAGTCTGTGGGGTGCAGCCACCCAGGGGCCCGGTGTCAGCGTATCCCTGCCCATCATCTCCCCTAACCTTCTCGGTTGCATCTTGCCAACAGCATCGTGAGCCCTTGTCATATCACCTCTAAAGGGCGAGGCTGCCTGTCCATAGGTGACAAGGCAACCCATTCCCAAGACTGAGATTAGAGCACTTAGAGTCATGGGCTGAGTGTGTGGTCCAGGCTGTAAGCACTAAGTATAAAGCCCTGGAGAAGTCTTCTTTCATGAGGCAGATTTTGCATGAACTTGGAGGGGGAAACTAGGTTTAGTCTTGTGCTAAGGGAGCCCTGGCATGAACCGGATTGCAGATGCTCTATCAGAGCTCTTAGGAGAGTCACATGCCCTCAAATCTGCTCTGAAGCTCTGTTACTGGGAAGTTCCCCTCGGCCAAAGACTTCTGAAAACCTTTGAAAAGTCTGAAAGAAGTTTAAACTATGTTTAATTCTTCAAGGTTAAAAAAGTGCTGCTAAGGACTGGCGAACTCTCTAACAACAGTAGCAATTTCAATGATGTTCCAAGTTCATTTAGCACTGAAACTTTGTCTTCAGAACTCCGGTCAGCATGCTCGGGAAGCAAAGTCCCCAGAGAAGAGCAAGCAGGGGCTGGGACACATGAAGGGCTCAGTTGCTTCAGGCTTGGATTTCCACTGGAGTGAAATGCCGCTCGTGTCCTCCGTCTTCAAGCTGATGATGCCCTCCCATGACTCAGGCCACACTGAGTGTCAGCGATTTCCACTGGAGTGAAACGCCACTCGTGTCCTCCGTCTTCAAGCTGATGATGCCCTCCCATGACTCAGGCCACACTGAGTGTCAGCTAGCTCTACCTTTGTTGATTCTGATTCACTTTGCTTTCTCTCCCCTTTTGAAGCAGGGCAAGTGAGCACCTGGAGATAGGGGGCGCATAGACATGATTCATAACCCAGATATGGCTAGGATGAACTGCTTAGAGGGCAGCACTGTGTGAACTCCCTGTGTGGATCTTTTTAAAGGATCAACAGCCCACATGGGGGCCTTCTTAGGAAGTATAGTGTGTATGTATAAAGGCAAGGGCAGGCTTTCCTTAGGAGAGCTGTGTGTGTTTATCGTGTGTGTGTGTGTGTGTGTGTGTGTGTGTGTGTGTAAGGGAGAATGAGAGAGGATCAGGGCAAGAGTGATGGGATTCTCAGCTCTAGTCTGCTGTTAGCAACATAAAGACATATTTTCTAACTTTGGGTTCTAATTTCTATGCTGGTGACAGTGCACTTAGTTGTCAATCACTTTAATGGTTCTAAATTTGTCTTAGACTCATGGTTTGTAGAGACAAAGGACCTTGGTGAGAAATCGTCTTTCCCAGTAAGGACCAGGACAATGTTTCCTCTACTGGAAGATCTTGATTCCTTGTGGAATCTAGTGACCACTAGGGACCTACTCCAGGGGGAAAAGCAGAGATGGCTATTCAAATAATACTCCACTCATGACAACAATGGTTTCCAGGCCTTTTGGTCCCTGGTATCTTTTAGACATAATATACTCAATAACATTTCTTTGAATACTACTTAACCCCCCTTCATTTCTCCCACTGCTCTTAGGATAAGGTATAAGCATTCCTCAAAATGGCACGTCCAACCTGGAATGACCAGCTCCTAGGCCCCTCTTTCTAGCCTGCCTGTCATTCCTCAGTCTTTCTGCCCCTGATTGCTACCAATCAAGCTGGGCTGTGTTTCCCTAGAACATTCTTATATCTTCACTACACCCTTGCTTCCCTTGGGGCCTCTTTCTATGCCATTCCCTCTGGCTTCCTCCACTACACAGTATGCTTCATGGCTTCATGAGGGTGTGGAGTCATTCACTGGTAACCAACAGATGTGCTTGGCACTCTGGAGGTGACCAGTGGTAACCATACGTGGTTTGAGTGATGATCTTTGGTCACAAGTACTCGATATTTCTCATAACTACCCATTATGGTCCCATGGCTTCTGGTGGCTTTTGGTTTTGATTGGTGACAATTTACTGCTTGTGTCTATTTTACTGGCAAATTATGTCTGTTTTACTGGCTTTATCCTTCTCTGAGTAAATTAGTGGCAACTTCAGTCTTTGTGAAGCTGTTGGCCAGGCCTCTCCAATGTAAATTCCTGTACTGAACCCATCCACTGTAGACTGGGACTGCATTTGCCTACCCCTAGCCTGTAGGGCTACATGACAGCTATATCCATCAGCAAGCATACTCATAATCTCATTTTCATTTCCTTCTGACAGTTTTTTAGGCCCCTCACAAATTAAGACGTTGAAGATATGAATACACTTAGATACGTACCACTCTTATTTAAACTTACGATTAAAATTTCATTGCAGTGAAAGGATGCAAATTAGATACAGCTAAAGGAAAGGATAATGTGACAGCTGGGAGTGGTCCAAGCATGCAGCTTTTGAGTAATATAATATTAATGTGTATTAATTGTACATACTAGGGTGTTAAAATGTGGCATTTCCATATATGTACCTAACATGCCTTTACCGTATCTACATGCCATTCACCCTATTTTACTTCCCACTGTCCCTAGTCCTGTTGTCTTTTGCTAGTAGTCTATCTTCTAGGCAAGGCTGTCTTTCCCCTCCTTTCAATTTTAGTTTCTTCACATGAAAGAAAGTATTCAATAATTATCTTTCTGAGTCTGGTTTATTTTGCTTAAAATAGTGACCTCTAGCTTCATTTTTTTCCTATAGCTGCTATGATCTCATTCTTTTTCATGGCTGGGGAATATTCCATTGGCACAGATATATTTTCAGATGAATGTAGATATTATTTTATTTTGCGTATGTGTGTATGCCTATGTGAGTTTATGTTCCACATGCATGCAGGTACTGGCATAGGCCTGAAGGGGGCATCAGATTTCCTGAAGCTAGAGTTAAAGGTGGCTGTGAGCCACCATGTGAGTAGCAGGAGATGAACCCAGGGCCTTTCAAAGAGCAGTAAACTCTTAATCGCTAGCCCTCTTTCTAGTCCCCCACACCACTTTTGAAATGAAGTGTGTGTGTGTGTGTATGTGTGTGTGTATGTGTGTATGTGTAGTAGGTTGAGTATAAGCAGGATAAATTAGTACTAATTTCATTTCACTCTATCTGGTAAAGAGGGACACAAGGACCCCAACTGTGAGCTCCTTTTCCAACCCACTCCACTCCCATTTGCCTCCTATTGAAGAACACCACCTCATAATATCACCATTATCTGAGTGTTAAGCCCAAACATCTTTCTACACACTTTTCCCATACCTGCTCACCCTGTGCTTGCTGTGTGAGTGCACAGCAGTGAGAAGCTATAAGCCCTCCCTTCGTTTGCTGCACCCTTAGTGCTGGAGAGTTAGTCCATTCTTCTGAGTCCCCCCAGCATCCTGCCACTCAAACACCATTGAGCTCCTAATTCCCAAGAAGCAACTCACTTTGCACCTGCAACAGAAATATCTGGGTAGAAGCTGGCCTGAGAAGGGAAGTTCCTGCAGCCCCAGAAACTTAGAAGATACCACCCTGTAGCTGAGATCACCATGAACTCTGGGCAAGACTGCTTTGGCAAAGAGGAACTCTGGTTGTTCATGGCTTCCTTTGTTCTTCCTTTGTGATGTGGTAAGCTCCAGAGTGTGTTTCACTATAGAGGATGCTGTAATCAGTTGTTGCTTTGTTGCCATGGGCAGTGTTCTGAGTTTGCCCCGTCCCCATAATCACAACTAATGCAGGAGACTCCTCCCCACCAGCCTGTCTGTCACTATTCATTCTCTCTGACCCTACCGGCTGCCAGTCTAGTGGGTTGTGCTCCCTAAAACATCCCTATGCTCATCATGCTCTTGTGCCTCTCAGGACCTCTTTCTACTGTTTCCTTTACTTGGAGAATGAAAACTTGTGTGGTGGAGGGAGAAAGTCCATCATCATGTGAGAAAAGGAACAAAGAAAATGGATGTGATTGGGTGGCTTGGAGCCCCAGAATCCAGAGGATCTAGAGACCATAATCACACTTAGATGCACTGCCCAGCTTCTGACATCCTGAGCTGTAACTCAACTTCCTGGGGAATCCTTCCAATAAGCATCTCCTACTCAATATAAGTGAATTTCTGTATATATGGGTATATCACTCAATACAAGTGAATATCTGTATACATGGGTATATCAGTCAATACAAGTGAATCTCTGTATACATGGGTATATCACTCAATACAAGTGAATCTCTGTATACATGGGTATATCACTCAATACAAGTGAATCTCTGTATATATGGGTATATCATACCCATAGTAACTTAGCTATGTTGCCTATGGCATTTCAGATGCCTAACATGAGATACAAGTTGGATTTGTCTTGCTAACATCTGATGAAAATTCGCTGGAACAAAGAGAGGAGGAATGAGGGAAAGGGAGAAGAAGGAGGGAGAAAAAAAGAGGAATGGGTTGGAGAAGACATGACCTCCGTGCTTGACATCCTCTGTTCACCGTGCCTAGGGTTAGAGTAAGGGACAAGGTGAGTCAGTACCTGCATAGAGACAGTTACTGGCTGAGGTTTTCATGAAGAAAGACCAGACAAGCCTTTGATTCAGAGCAGAGTTTTGTTTGGGGATTAACTAGCGTTGATGTGTATTTTTGGAAGCTAAGAAAATGGAAGTATATTTCCCCGCCAGCTCTGCCTGTTTGAATTTGGCAAACACAGATTTTCTCCCTTCCCTTTTGTGCTTCAGATGGCACTTGAAATGAGCAGCCTGTGTTGTTCAGCACAGCTCCCCAGGACTCCCTGAGCACAGACCCCAGCAGAGGCAAGTAGCCTGTTATTACCCAGAAGGCCAAGAGAGGGCTCCCAAGAACACTAAGCAGAATTAGGAGGAAGTCACCCCCAGGAGGTTCTGATGGAATGGTAGCCCCTCAAATGGTTATTTCGTATGCTGAAGGGTGGGACTGGACTCAGAAGGAAAAGCACACAGAGGAGACCACATTCTCCATGGGAGGAGACTTGGATTCGAATGACTTTAAGATTCCTGCTGCACCCAAGCCAGTATATGGAACATTCTTCTGGAGTTAGCTGGCAGGACTTTCTAAAACACGTGTGTGGTGGATATGTTAGAGTCCTGACTGTGTTCACTATGGCATCTTAGAAAAACAGTTACCTAATGTTTCTAGGAATCATTCTGCCTAGTTTTAATTGCTCTAGAGTGAAGCTGGGCGGTGGTGGTGCACGCCTTTAACCCCAGCACTTGGGAGGCAGGTGGATCTCAGTGAGTTCGAGGCCAGCCTGGTCTACAAAGAGAGGTCCAGGACAGCTAGGGCTGTTATACAAAGAAACCCTGTCTCGAAAAAACAAACAAACAAAAATCTCGAGTGAGACTGGAGTCATGAGTCTGGTTTTCTGATTTGCCTTGTGAAAATATGTCGTCTTATTATTTGTATGTGTGTGCATGTGTAAAGGTCAAAGGACTACTTTGTAGAGTTAATGTCTATCCTTTCACATCAGTGTGGGCTTCAGAGATCAAATTTAGGTCATTGAGCTTGCATAGCAAGTGCCTTGATCTGCTGTGCCTTCTTGCCAGCCCCTCTAAGAGCTTTTAAGTTATAACCTTTTGTTACTACAATTTATTGTGATTAGATTCAGGAAAATGCATCTTGATTATCACTAAAGGAGTTAATCCCTATTCTATGATACCAGCCTAACAAAATGATTCTGTTATTCTAGCAGTGGTGGGAAGGAGCATGCACTTTGATGACCAGTGAGTTAAGACAGAATGGAGGAGGTGAAAGGCAATGGTGGTATGGCTGGCAGGCAGATTAAAAGCTTACTCTCACCCTCTACACTGCCCCGAGTCTCGGTGTCTATATAATGCCAGGATAACCCACGTGGCCTTGCCTGCTCGGCTTCATTCAGGTCAGCTAAGAGAATGCAATAGAAATGCTTTGCATACTCTGCGATGTCCACCAATGTCCATCTGTTAGTAGATGCAGTAAAATAGTGGCCCATGCTCATTGACATGATGCGTGTGGATGTCTTAATTTCCTTCTTTCCCGTAATTAAGATTCCACATAAACCACGTTGTTGGTCACCATTTCTCTTGGAATTCTTCAACAGCAAACAAGTTAGCAAAGAGATATAGAAATGTTCCTGAGGTGCCGGTTTAGAATACAGGGCTGTCCAGGAGTCTGAGCAGGGTCAGGTGATGTGTCGGTAACACTGCGATGATGTTTGCAGGAGAACAAAGACTTCGCGTGATTCATTCTGTCTGTGACTTGTTGCTGGAAGGTTTAGGAATACAAATTTCAGAACTGAGAGCAGAACCAGAGTCATGCAATCGGGTTAGGTATTCCTGTCTTCACGCATATGCTGACAAGTACCTATTTGCCAAATGTGGTATCTACTGCGAGGAGGCAATAAAAGATGTCTAAGACATTATTCCTCTCTTCAAGGAACACTAAATATCTTGCCTGTTGTTTAGCAAACAATGTAAAAGACAGGGATAGATAGATGTTGGTTCTGTTTGATACATGTGATGTGTGTTGAGGAGACTGTAGTCACACACCCACCAGTCAAGCCCAAGATTGGCATTATCTTGAGCTAGGTTTTTTGTTTTGTTTTGGTTTTGGTTTTTTTGCTTGTTTGCTTTTGTTTACCGAACCTTGGTTTCTTCTATCAATTTTGCCTACCTTGAAGGGTGCTGTAAAGATTAAATGAGCTCCTGGTGCCAGGTGTGTGTGAAGGAAAACTCACAATTGTCTTTGCCATCATCATGGCCGAAGCACAGCACCAAGTCATGTTGTGGTTCACAGGGGAGGTGCCAGGAAGCTGGCAGTTCAGAAGGAGCATTCCTGAAAGGCTTTGCGGGCAAGGGTCCTTCAATCTCTTAAAGGCTAAGAGGATTTGCCATTGGCAGAGAAAATGAAAAAGGTCATTCAAGAGGGACACAGTGTGGAGGGGCACAGCAGAGGAAAGGGGCAAAGAATGTGGTGTGTTGGGAATGGCAAGACAGCCATTTTTGCTGTGAACAAAAAGCCCACGTTATGATCTACTTAATGTATTCATCTTGACTTGGAAATTTCCATAAAGATATCTTGCCATGTCTCTCTGTGTACGAAAGTGACTCAATTATCCTAATGCATTTGCTGGTCTGAATTGGAAGGCGGTTATGTGGAATCTTGACGGTGGTAAAATTTGTTTTCTAGAGTTCTCAGCCACTTTTAACTGGTTTTCCATCTCACTGAGGTCTCCTACCTAACCCATACCCCAGGCACCCAGGACATTTATATATGCAAAAAAGACTTGTTCATTTTTTTAACTTTATAGCTAATGTTTTGATTAAAGAGAATTTAGGACACACGAGAAAATCTAGCTTCCATGAACTGCCGACCCCCCACCATGGTGTTTGAGCCAATCATCTCTCAAACAAGTCTTAGAAAATGAATTTGTGCTGGAGGGGGGAGTTTTCAATGTGACATCATTTAAAACCCTTTATAGCTTTTCAGGTACAGGAGTTCAAGCTAACTAAATGGAGAGCTATAGGAAAATTTTAGGCATCAGCAGGTATAGACGGAAGTCATTTTGGGACACAAGAGTGATGCCAGTGTGCCCTTAAGACACAGAAGTCTATCACACACAAGGTGCTGGGTTCTGAGTTTTTAAAATATTACTTTAAAAGTATTTTTAGTGAAAAATAGTTTTTAGTTTATGAAAAGCACTTTTTTGTGTGACTTAAACCTTGCACATACCTGTATGACTCCCTCTCCTAGAGACAATATTTCTGATAGCACAAAAAAGTTCCTTGTGCCTTTTGTCTATCATCGGCTCTATGCAGGCAACTGCGTTGTTACTTCTGCTGTAGGTTCCACACACCTGTTCTAGAATTTTATTTAGTAGGGTACATGGCAGGGGCGGCCTCTCTGTGGTTTCCTTCACTCACTGTGACTTCTGGAAGGTTATGTGTTGTTCTATCAGTAGGTTCCTCTTGACTGCCGATTAGTATGTCACTGTGTGACTGACTAGTCCACCTGTAGACACACTTGTGCTAGTGGAGAATTGTGCTACTTCTGCCTTGTATCTATTAGGAACAACACAGTTCTGAGTGTTCATGTATGTTCTCTTGTCTCTATCATTTCTAGGGACTGTATTCTGATGTGTCCTGGTAGAGTTGTTGTTGTATGTATCATGCTTAGTTTATGTTGCGCTCCTTAGATCGGCACACTTGTATTTTTCATCAAATCTGGAGAAAGACCTCACTATTACATCTTTGCATATTCTTTGACTCAACTTTGCCTTTCTGTGGTTTGTGGGTGGTGCAGGAGAGTGAGCTAAGTGCCTTCCATGGGCTAGGCAAACACGCTCCTAGTGAGCCATATCCCTGGCCCGGTTGACTTTTTTCTCTTTCTGTTAGTGTTAGTGTGCATGACCCACTACTGAGTAGTCCTTTGCTATGCACATGCTTAAGTCCCACACCTTTCAGCTCTAGCCTAGCTGCTTCGCAATTCCCACCGCAATTTCCGTGCTCACGGAACAATTTCCTCTGCAAGCCTGCCCATCATTAAGTCCACTCAGGATGCTCTTGTTCTAGGTACTGGGTTTTTCTCCTCTGGAATTGCAGTTTTCTTCTTCTTCCTTTTTCTATGCTTAGTCTTTATCTATCACGAGTCCTCTTTTCTTTCCCGTTAAGTTCATATTTTCCTTCAATATTTGAATATATTGTAATACTACCTAAAGTTGTTGACTATTGGCTCTTTCTTTTTCATCTTTTCTGGCTTGGTTCTGTTAGCTGACGTCCTCTGGTGATGGACTACATTTTCTTACTTCTTTGCCTATCTGACAATTTTAAAATTATGTGCTGGACATCACTGATGCTGTATTATTGCATGTCTATTTTGTTATCTTTCTTGGTAGATAGTTGGATTTTTGTTCTGAAAAGCAGTTCATATATTTGTGAATCAGTTTGACCCCTTGAGACTTATCTTTGAACTTTGCTAAATATGGCCTAAGAAAGGGTCATTCAGGCTTTCTCCTAGTATGGACTTCACAGGATTTGTACTACATCTATTGAGGAATCTCCACTGTGGTGGGGGAACACTGTTTCCCAGTCCCATGTAGTCAGCTGTATCATGAGATACAAGCTATAACATGTAGGTGAAGTTTTCTGTCCCACCAGCCAATTTCCAAATAACAAAACTGAGACTTATTATTAATCATAAATAATCAGCTGATCACTTAGGCTTATTATTAACTAGCTCTTACATCTTAGAGTAACCCATATTTCTTACATATGCTCTACCATGTAGCAGTAACTTTTTCCATTCAGCATGTTCATCTCCTGCTTCCTCTGCATTTGACAGGTGACTCCCCATGACTCTGCCTCTTAGTTTGGCTCTCCCACCTCATCTCCTCCTGCCTACCTATTGGTTGGTCATCTCTTTATTAACAGCGGGAGAGACACATCTTCACAGCATGTAAAAGGATTATTCCACAGCAATAATAGATATAGAAACTGTTACTTTTCATGTATATTTTCCCCACTACAAATGTTCATATAAAGGCAGAGACCTCCACATGTTGCAGCTGTTTTTGCATCTTGATCAAATAAAGTAAGCTGTAGATTCCTTTGGTGAATAGAGAAACCAAAGCATTGACCACAGGTTGCCCTGACTCTCTCTATTACAAACCCATGGTAAAAACTGGCATAACAGCTTTGATCGTCAGTTCTCGGCACTCCAGACAACAGTATAGTCTCTAACAGAAAGCACCTGTGATCGAATTAGAGAAATAGGTTGAGGGACTGGAGAGATTGCTCAGTGATTAAGAGCATTGGTTGATCTTGCAGAGGATCTGAGTTTGGTTCCCAAAACCCACATGGCAGCTAACAATGGTCTGTAACTACAGTTCTAGGGGACCTAATGCCCTCTTTTGACTTCCTTTACTGGACACATGTGCTGCACTTTCATTGTATGAAAACATTCATACAATAAATCTCAAAAAACAAATAAGTTGTATAGGATTGTTTTGGCTATCCTGGGCTTTCTGTTCTTCCATATAAAATTAGTTATTATTCTCTCAAGGTCTATGAAGAATTTTGTTGGGATTTTAATGGGGATTGCATTGAATCTATATATTGCCTTTGG
>JAQHUG010000318.1:191873-341669 GCA_028555095.1 Dicrostonyx torquatus
CATCTTAAGGAAGCAGGGGGAGGGCGGTGGGGTAGTGGGGGAGCGGGAGGGCCGGGAACAAGGGGAGTAAATGTAAATTTTTCTTTTAACAATAAAACAAAAAATAAGTTGATGGTCAAGGAAACCAGAGACAAGAGAGGGATCCCAGGGATTTAGGCTTTGGTTCGTCTCAGTTGTCACTAGTGGATTCTGTCCCTACCCAGGGATTAAGACAGTATCACAGTGCCCTCCATGGCTAGATGGACCCCCTACTAGTTGACAGCAGATGGAAGCCATTTCTAACTGTTGAGTTATGACCAGGAGAGCTGTGTGCCAATTCTGGATACATACCCATTACTGGCAAGAACATTCCAGAGGCTTTATTTCACCTTGGCAACCATCAGTGTTGAAGATGGTGACTCTCAACCTGAGACTCTGGGCGTCTTAGATGAGCAGAGACTTCTTTTCTTTCTTTCTTTTCTTTTCTTTTTTTAAAAAAGAAAACAAACTATCTTTTTTTTAAAATTTTACCAATCCTAGTTCCCATTCCCTCCCCTCCTCTCATCTCTTCCACATCCCCGCTCCTCACATCCACTCCTCACAGAAGGTAAGACACATTGCTTTGAGGAAGAACCAAGGTCTTTCCTACTATATCTGGGTTGAGCAAGGTATCCATCCAAAGAGATTGGGTTCCAAAAAAAGCAGTGGGGATAAATCCTGGTTCCACTGCCAGTGGCTCTGCAGTCTGCCCCAGCCATGCAAACTGTCAACCACATTGAGAGGGACTAGTTTGGTCCTATGATGGTTCCTTTCCTGTCTGGCTGGAGTTGGTGCGCTCCCATTAGCTCAGGTAAACTGTTTCAGTGGGTGTCCCCATCATGGTCTTGACCTCTTTGCTCATATTCTCACTCCTCCCACTCTTCAACTGGACTTTGGGAGCTCAGCCCAGTGTTCCACTGTGGGTCTCTGCCTCTGTTTCCATCAGTTGCTGGATGAAGGCTCCATGGTGACATGTAAGATATTCATCAATCTGACCCAGAGCAAGGCCAGTTCTGGCACCCTATCCTCTATTGCTTAGGGTCTTAGCTGGGGTCATCCTTGTGATTCCTGGGAATTTCTCTAGTGCCAGGTTTCTTGCTAGCCCCATAATGGTTCCCTCAATCAAAATACCTCTTTCCTTGCTCTCATCTCTGTCTTTCCTCCATCTCGAATATTCCATTCCTTCAAGTTCTCCTCCCTCCTCTCCTTCTCCCTTCCTCTTTCCCTTCTGCCCTCCCTTCTCTTCCCCCACCCCCACGCCCCCAATTTTCTCAGGAGATCTTGACTATTTTCCAATTCCAGGTAGATCTATATATGTTTTTCTTTGGGTTCACCTTGTCACTTGGCTTCTCTGGGGTCATGGACTATCAGTTCATTATCCTTTGCATTATAGCTAGTATCCACTTATGAGTGAGTACATACCATGTTCACCTTTCTGGGTCTGGGTTACCTCACTCAGGATGTTTTTTTCTAGCTCCATCCATTTGCATGCAAATTTCAAGATGTTACTTTTTTTTTTTCCTGCTGAGTAGTCCTCCATTGTGTAAATGTACCACATTTTCTTCATTCATTCTTTGGTTGGGGGGCATCCAGGTTGTTTCGGGGTTCTGTTTATTACAAATAATGCTGCTATGAACATAGTCAAAAAAATGTCCTTGTATGCCGGGTGGTGGTGGTGCACGCCTTTAATCCCAGCACTTGGGAGGCAGAGGCAGGTGGATCTCTGCAAGTTCGAGGCCAGCCTGGTCTACAAGAGCTAGTTCCAGAACAGGTTCCAAAGCTACAGAGAAACCCTGTCTCAAAAAATCCAAAAAAAATGTTCTTGTAGTATGATTGAGTATCCTTTGGGTATAATGCCCAAGAATGGTATTGCTGGGTCCTGAGATAGGTTGATTCCCAATTTTCTGAGAAACCACCATACTGATTTCCAGAGTGGTTGTACAAGTTTGCATTCCCACAAGCAATGGAGGAGTGTCCCCCCACCCCACATCCTTTCCAGCATAAGCTATCAATGGTGCTTTTGATTTTAGCTATTCTGACTTGTGTAAGGTGGTATCTCAGAGTCGTTTTGATTTGCATTTCCCTGATGGCTAAGCACGTTGGAGATTTCCTTACATGTCTTTCGACCGTTTGGGATTCTTCTGTTGTGAATTCTCTGTTTAGTTCTGTACCCCATTTTTTAATTGGATTATTTGGAATTTTTATGCAGGGACCTCTTTTCAAACAATGGACGGGTAATAAGGAATAGCAACAAATCACCACTGTCTTTCAGTCCCACTGAGATTTGGAAGGAAGTTGTGTATATTCACAGCTTTGACTTAGTCTATCCCAAATGTGATACAGGTAATTATGATGAACGTTTTCTATCTTCAGTTGGTTCCTCAGAAGCTGAGCCTGAGATGAGAATCAACGGACGTGTGAATTTGTTTCAGAAATGTTCCCAGGGGAAACAGCTAACAGAGTGAAGAAGCAGAAGAAGAAAGGGAAGAAGCTGAATGAACACAGAATCTTAAGAAGACAGGATCTTAAGGAGCTCAGGCTGCAGCTTGCATTCCTTACACAGCAAGGGACCCCTTGGAGATGAGTTGTCCTTGGTGTGAACTCGATGCTGCTCTAGCTCACAGCAAGATCAGTGCAGGGGGCTGGTGCTGGGGAGAGGGCTCAGTATGTAAAGCGCTAGCTGCACAAACAAGGACTGGCGTTCAGATCCCCAGCACGTATGTAAGGGTGGTAGCATGCACATAATCTCAGAGCTTGGGAGGAAGAGACAGGGGACCCATGGATAGCGAAATCTATAGATAGAGCAAGCTAGCCAACTGGACTTGCCAAATCAGCAGCTCTAAGTTCAAGAGAGAAACCCTGGGTATATAGGGTGCAGATGGATCAAAGAAGACACCAGCATAAATCTTTGGCTTCCCCATACAAACACATGTGTGCATGTACACTTGCTTATACCTGTGTGCCGTCACATAGGCAAGCATGCATACACACATACATGCACCACACACACACACACACACACACACACACACACACACACGAGGGGTGTAGTTATTGTCTACATCAGCCAAGGTTAAGGAGGGAGGGTGTTGCACACAGAATGGAAAGGGTTAACCCTCCTTAGAGAAGTACTAGCATGGTCTATACTAGCAGAGGAGAAGAAACAAAGACTGTACTTTCTATGTAATGGGGAGACACACAGCTTCTTATCGCGTGTAAAGATACCATAGAGTGGACGCACGGCATTGTTGAGGATTCAAATACTAGTGGCTGCAGGAGTCTACATGCAGCGTTCTGTCTCCCCGTACCGTTCTATCTTAACTGTCCCTACAAGCTCTACAGACTGAATTTTACCTCCAAACATTTCCATTTTCTCCCACATGCTTGGCCTCTGAATCAACTCAGAGCCAAAGAAAGCTTTAAAATTTACCTTTGGCTCTTGTTATTTATGATTTTGCTGGCAGCCAGCAAGGTACTCAGACCTGTTTGCTTTACTTTTGTATAGACATGGGTCAAAATTGCTGGTTTCCTTATCACCGCTTGATTTACCCACTCACCAGCCAGCCTGAGTGATGGCTGCCTCTTGATTTGGTGAGATTGCCAGGCTTTGGAGAGCCCGTCTAATGGGGCTGAATGATAACTAAATAACTTATGCTACCTTTGTGTTCTTTTGAAAAGTGAGGCAAATGGAATTCCGCTTGCCACGGTGTGGAGGGAACTGGTGGCTCTCTTCACTGCAGCCGATGGTCAGGTTTGTGCTGAGGGAAGACCAGAACCGATGGTCAGGTTTGTGCTGAGGGAAGACCAGAACCGATGGCTCTGGGCTTTGTGTGTCTTGCTGTGAATATTGCTACAGGCCTTCAAAATGAGCTGCACTAAAGTGGTTTGGAAGGAGTTGCTGGCGAGAAGCAGAGAGAGAGTTACGCCGCTTCTCTTCCTCGGCTCCTGTGCTCTGTCTCCCCAGGCTTACATCCACCTTTGCTTTGTTGCCATCTCTGGGTGAAGTCTGTCCTGTGGCCATCTTGTTCCTTCCTCGTGTCTTTTAATTGATAGGACATCTATTCTATTGGCTTTGTAGCTGATGTCTAAACAGACTTCCCTGTTAGCTTTGGAAAATCTTTCCTGTGCCCACCCACCCTGTCTAGTTACCACATGTTAACAGGGCCCTCATTCTGTACAACCACTTCCTCTAGAACATTCTGCCTCCAGCTCTGTCAACCCATTTACGAAGATAACTTGTTCAATCAGGTGAAAGAAATGGACAAGATTAGATACTCTGGCGTTGTGCCAAGCCCACAAAACAGGACAGATTACTTACCTCTCTTTTTCTTTCTGAGACTGTAAGCACCATGCAGGCAACAGAGCTGATGTGTGTTTGACTCTTCCAGGCAGGAGGAACCATTTTCAGATTGGTTCCCAGCAACACCGAATCAGAAACCATGGGTTTTGTCCTCCTAGAGGTGACCTGGCTGGGTATAGGACGTAATGGCCCTGGCTTCTGGAGTGGAGCACTCCAGGTTTAGATCTTAGGATGACTTTAATAATGCCTCCAACTTCTGTTTGACCTTGTATAGTTTGCAAAGTGTTTTGACATCCCTGTCCCAATTTTCTCTTCCTACCTACATGTCCTACTGACTTTTCAAGATTAAAGTGGGCTCTCTAACTTTCGAGAGTGAGGGCCGGGTTGGGCTGAGAAGCACAGTCAATCATTCTGGTGAGGACATCTATAGGGTCTCCTGGGACAAAGGCCTCAAACTACCGCCATCTGGAACTCTGAAATAGGTTTGTAATTTTTCTGTAAAGCCAAGGCCATGCACTTTCTTTGCTGCTCAGAGGATGCGTTGGAGACCTGGATTGTGAACTTAAGACTGTGGTTTACTAACCCTCTCATCTTGGCTGCATTCTGCATCATTGTCAGGGTTTTCATTTGTAAAGTGGGGTTTAAACATCTAGAACAGCAGGCTGGGAGGAGAAGATGATGCAGTCAGCTTAGCCTGACCTGAGTTCAAATCCCTAGCATGCACATTCAAAGCTAGGCATGGTAATAAGGATCTGTAATCTTCCCACAGTGGAGGCAGAGACAGGAGGATATCTGTGGCTTGTTGCCACTGAGTCCCACAAGTCGGTAAGCTTTAAGCTTAGCGGGAGCCTCTGTCTCAGAAAGTTAAGGTGGAGAGCGATGGAAGATTATCCCAGACATTGCCCTTTGTCCTCCATGTGCAACTATGCACATAGGAATACTCACACATAAAAATCACCCCAAAACATGCAAGATAGTGGTATCGATTAGACGAAGCAATCATGGGACGCGTGTGCACAATTCCTGGCACACAGTAAGTGCTTTATAGAAAGCAGCTGTTATTCTGTGGATGGAAAGATGGTTGAGAGTAGGGTTCCTTTACTATGTCCAATGTCAGCATCCTTTAGACAGTTCTGAATGTAGAAGACCAGTGACATTGACTTCTCCATGCCAACCAGTGCAAAGCCACACTGGAAAGCTTGGAAGCCCATTCTGTCTGGGGACTGAGCATGTGGAGGCAGCCAGACTTTCTCTTTTCTCTTCTAGATCCAGGGCCAAGTGTCCATCCAGTCTGCTACCTTATTCAGGTAGAGCTGTTTCTTACACAGTGTAGCAGAGGGTGATGGAGGGAGACATGGGCATCAGGATACGGGGTAGCATTGTCTTTCCATCCTTCCTGTAGTCAGATACCTGGGGATTCCATGTCCCCCAGTAACCCCCCCCCACACACACACACTGCTTTTCTCCTGGCCCTCTTTCTTCCTCTGTTCCCTGCCTCTGTTGAACATCTTCTGAGTGTCTCATAGCCAAATCAATTCTGGAATGTCTTCCAGACCTGAGCTCAACTGCTACTATCTCAGAAGAGAAAGCCTCCCTAGTCCCCCAGATTCTCACACGTGCTCTCATAGGAAAGCCACAAGTGCATTTATTTCTCTGCCTACTTGATTCAGTTTCTAGGCTTTGAGGTCCATGGGAGTGGGCACTGCCTCCCTCAGAGCCAGACGTTTGTCAGATGCTCTTCAGGTGTTGGCAGGCTGAACGGATAGACAAGGGCATGGGTGAATATTGTGAAACAGGTGTAGTGGTCTGGGGGGAGGCAATGTGCTAGAGAAAGAAGAAATTAGCTACTTACTGGCTCCGGGTAGCTGTACACAGACACTCTTGACCTCTAGGCAAAACACCCACAGAGTGTGATGATGCAAACTGGAAAAAGTAGGCAGATTAAGTGTGTGTGTGTGTGCATCCTTGTTTGCACATATGAAAGTGACATAGCCCACACCACTCCCAAATACAACCCAGCTCACACTTCCCAGCTGCTGTTGTTTGGTTTGTCCTTGTGACAGACTTATTCTTCTCTTCTCAGGTTACTTTGGTTCCATGGACACATAGGCTCTGTGTGCCTCTCTCACACCTGTGTAAGAGACTTCCTGTCAGGGGCCAATGTTATAGGACTCCCGCTCCCAGCTTTTCTGAAGTTATCACCCGCTAGCTCTATATTTTTGCTTTCTGCACCGCCCACCCGTTCCTTTTCTGCCTCTAGTCCTATGGAACTGGTGTCTAAGCATCCTGGATCCCAATCCAGGCTCCTTACCGCATTGAACAAGATGAGCTACAGAATCATCTCTTGCTTGTCTGACTCCACTGAGAAGGCAATGCAGATAAGAAGGCCTCCCTCACAGTGTGGCAGTGAGTGTCCCGACTGTTCTCCTCTATGCAGGATGTCTTCCCTGTTGTTGGGGGTACATGGTAAACTTGCTAAGCACACCGAGATCTTGGAATGATAAGGTACCCAGATAGAGTATGTAAACTCCAACTTTCCTAACATTGCTAGAATTAAGCATGTAATGAAAATGGTTAGCCTACTCAGGAGATATTGGCCATTAACCCAGACAGATGCTCACAAATAATGCCTTTGCATTCACTGTATAATAATGAGTGCTATTAAATATGAATGACCTCATTTGTCCTCCTGGCATGTATGTCCCATAGAGAGTGACACATATGTATATCACCATTTAGCATCTGGGGAAACTATAACCCAGACAGGTGAAGTGATTTTTATCCACTCCCAAGGTTAACTATTAAATATTGAACCTTGAGAAGGCATTGTTTTCAGAGAACTTGTGCTATAAAAGCTGTAAGTTAGTTTGAGGGTAGGACTAAAAGCCAAAATTCCAGGACTGATCCGAGTCAACAGTGCTGGGGTTGGGTCAGGATGGCCCACAGTAACACACTGAAAGGGAGAGGAGTGGAGGAGCAGCTAGATGCTTGACCGGTGGTCATTTCTGAGCAGGGAAGAAAACCACTCTCAGTTTAATGTATGAATCTCCTGGGGGTCTGGTCCATATGCAGATCCAGTTTCAGAAGGCTGGTTTGAGGCCTGGGACTCTGAATCTCTATGGTGATGCTAATGCCACTGAGCACTAAATCATGTAAGGCTTCAGGAGCTCTGGGACAAGACTGGAGAAGACCTTGAACCAACATGGCTTTTCTGCCTGAAGTCTCCTTTGAAAGCCCCAGATCCTCTTCAGTGAGTTCTTCTTCCACACAGTGCTGGCAAGG
The DNA here is from genome assembly GCA_028555095.1 of Dicrostonyx torquatus. Taxonomy (NCBI): domain Eukaryota; kingdom Metazoa; phylum Chordata; class Mammalia; order Rodentia; family Cricetidae; genus Dicrostonyx; species Dicrostonyx torquatus. The sequence goes on from JAQHUG010000318.1 coordinate 199,474, forward strand.
GATTCTCTGCTATGCCTAGATTCTGGAAACTGACTAATGGTTTTCTTTTTTTGGTCTTAGCCCATGTTAGGTACTTTTTTTTTTGAAGATTAGAAAATTTTCTTTCCTCCAATGATTAATTCCATCGAAAGGGAAGAGGACTCTTTGCTGCTGGTGTCTTTGTGAAGGATAAAGCATGTGTTTGTTCACAGTGTTGAAAGAAATGATTGAAAATAAGCTTTCCTGGAGGTGTTTACAGCCAAGAGCTCCGCTAAAACATCCACTTCACAGTGAATAGAGGGGGCGATAGGCCACACAAACACTCTGTCTTCAGCGTGCCAGGGCCAGATCTACACTGAGCTTCTCGGCAGCTAGTGGCTCCATGCCACTTCAGTTTGCCAAGGGAGTGATGAAGGATGCCCAGCCTGGAGAGCAGAACCTTGGGAGAGACAGAAAATTATGGCATCGACTTAATGGAAATCTCATCTCTTCACCCAGAGCCTGACAGCTCTGCTACTCCCATCATCCCAGAGCACTGGCTGAGATAGTAGCTCCTGAAAGGAAACCAAAAGTCAATCAGAAAGAGGCAGCTTTGGAGATGAGGACCACACCATCCATGTACCGTCCTTGGGACAATAGGCTTCAGTGAATCTGGGACAGTCTTGCCTGGTACTTGAGGATATTTGTAACACTATAACTGAGTATTGTTAAGATGGATCCACTGTTCGCTGAGAATTATGTATTAGCTGTCATAGGTAAGAATTATGTTGGCCCTAGGGCTAATACACTGATACAAATGTGTGCCTATATTCTGGCCCTCTAGAAACCTGGGACAACTCTGAAGTATATAAACTCATTTGTTAATAGTCTCAGACTCTGTGGAGTAAGACGCAGAGTAAGGCATGTTCTTTTTCTCTTTACAACCACCTGGAATGCTCCCCACAGAGCTTCCTGACTTTGGAAGAGACATTAGCATCTATAAACTCAGGTTCAAGTCCCTGTGAGTACAGCTACACTAACCCAACCCTCTCTCTCTATCTTTCATCATACAAAGTGGTGGGTAGTTGTCTTGGGTTATGAAACCAGCTTCTTAGAAGAAATATTCAATTATCTCATGTAGGGCTTGAGCCTACCAGTTAAATCCCTGACCTTGCCTTGAGCCCACAGGGCTCACTAAGGAGATTGGACTGTGGAGGGGAAATAATAATCTGAAAATATCTTGTATGTGTAGGCTTGACAAAGAACTCATTACTCTAGAACAGTGTCTAAGATGAACATCTAGAGAGCAACGTGTCACCACCTTGGACTATAGGAAGCAAGCGTGTTTCTTGGTGGCAGTGTTGGTTTGACCTTCTTTGAAGGTCAGTGAGGTTCTGCGTTAGACAAGGGACCACCAACTAAGAATCGTGAATAATTCCACAGCCCCTCTGCACCTTAATTGCTGGCATATAAAATAACCTTACAGGCCTTCCCATCCAGCCCTGATAGTTTAATTTTTCTAGGCTTGGCAAGCCATGCATTCAGTGCTGCCCCTGAGCTGTGTGCTGTTCTGAGACCATTACTTGACGTCTCTAAGCTGCTCTAGTTTCCCTCTAGCAATATTTACTCTGTAGAACATCTTAAAATCATTACTGGATTGAGTCTGATTTCTTTCTTAGTCCCTTACACTTGGATTTAGATTCATGTGTTTAGAAACCAATCTCTTGAAAGCAAATCTCTCCAAATGTTGCACCATTAACATGTTGGTTAAATACCTTCGCAGTTTGACATCTGACTAATACTAGCATGGCAGGTATGCTGTGGAATCGTAGCCGTATACTTAGGTAAAAGCATTCCAAGAGCCAGTCCACTGTTCTGTTCCTCGAGGCAAAGAAAGCACACGCTGCTCACTACTTGGTCCTCATAGACAATGCATGGGGGTCTCAAAGAGAGGTGGGAGAAGCTGAGGCGAGTGAGGTCTGAGTGATTGCCCTAATTAATCGTGGAGGACAAGACAGACATTGCTCTGGCATTGGACTTTCTCTGGGGGAAGTGTAAGAACATTATTCTCTTCATTGCTCGCGCACCAGGAGCATTGGCTGCTGCTTCAAGCACAGGAAGAGTTGCATAAACATTTTAATATTGCATGAAGCTTGTATAAGACTGACTGAGTGTGTGAATGCTAAGCCCTGACATATAAAAAGACAAAGTGAGAGAGCCGCGTGAAGATCCAGGATCGTCTTTCTTGTTTATCAATTGGAGAGGCTGTCTGGAGAAAATCAGAGTAGCTTGGTGACTCTCATTGTAGAAATTTTGTGTATGTGTGTCAAGGTAATATATCAAAGCCAATCATATATCAAGCCTAAACACCAAAAATACTGCAGGCATATTTCCTGTTTTTAACTTGCTCCCCTACACACACACACACACACACACACACACACACACACACACTCACTCAAGTCCTAAAACCATAGCTACTCCATTTTTATTTGCCTCCAAAGGTCTGAGATTTCTCTGTCAGATTTCTCTTACACCACAGGAAAGACTGACTTTGTGGCTATTTCATAATTACGGTCCCCATGTTCTTCCTACAGAGCTCTCAGCCTCCCTGGAGCCACTGAGAAGATGACAGTAGGACAGGGTAGTCACAGGTGAGCACTTCTCACCTGGAAGAGCCCTCTGGGCACAGTTATACAGAAGAAACATACCTTGTTTAGCATGCAGTGAGCCACGAGACCTAGCCGGCAGTCCCTGGCCAGCCTCAGTAATAATTCTACACACAGCCTCCGGAGCATCTTTTGCTCAACTCTCTCTTCTAACTCCCATTTTCCAGGAAAAGCCAATGCTCTTTTGTTCTAATTCTATCCTTTCAGTATTTCCCAGATGCTTCTTATTTCTTCATCTCCATCCTGATGAAGTTTCTATCATGTCCTGTCTGGACTACCACACAGACCTTCAATCTAGTCACCTATACCTTCATAAGTGCAATACTTGGTATGCAACAGTGATTCAAACAAATAAAAATATAATTATATCACAGCCAAACTTAAAATTATTAGGTGAGTTCTTTAAGAACGTCTTTATATAGAAAATGTTGACCTTAACCTGAAGTGCCAAGTCCTCCTGATCGGCTTTCTGTCTTCTCTCTGACTTCAGCTGCTGTGTTCTCTGCCCAATGAGCCACTCATGGTCCAATGTTACTAACTCTCTTAACATTCTTTGAGTGTAGCAAGACCTCTCATTTCTCTGGATCTTCACACACCCTTTATGATATTAATTACTTTTTTGCCTCCCTTCCTTGAATGGGATTTCATTAGGGCAGGGTCTGAACCATGTCCCTCTTGCTTATTGATTTGGCCCAGCTCCTGGACTAATAAGAGATGATTCATATGTGGCAACTGAATGGTTGGACAGATGGAGATGTCAAAAGCCTCTTTCTATTATACATCAATCCATGTGGAATTATTGAATCTAAGGATAGAGATCCCATTTAGGAGACCTCAGAGTCATAGCAAACAGCTTTCTTTTGGAGGTGAAGAAACCCCAAATCTGATACTTCTCTTAAAGTCATCTAGCATCATAGACATTCTCTAGACTAGAACTAGAAGCCATCTCTCTCAAGTATCTATTCCAATAATTTTGTTTCACTCGCTAGGTCCCCTGCAGCCTATATTTATTGGATTCTAAACTGTAAAGATGAGAGAAACCCTTTTGACACTTTCTAAGCGGTTAACATGTCATAGAGAAAAGGATTTGCTTCAGGTTGGATTTTACAAACAGAGCAGACTGTCGAGAGCAGGATTGGACACTGCCTGGCTAGTGACACTATGGCCACGCTATGATGAGGTAACCCTTTGCCTTTTGATTACACAGGAGGCAAGATGACACTCCCAGCAGGACAGACCGCAACAGGCCATGCCACGTTCATGCTTCTGTCACCTTACCCCAGCTGAATGCTGCTTCTCCTCTCTCTGCCCTTTGTCTAATTACCCCAGGGTTTTAGTGCCCTAGGCTAGTTCTGAAAACTGCCAGGAGATGATAGGTAGCTGTTAATGATGAACCAAATTGAGATCCATGACCTCGTGATTCCAGACTTCCTTTGGTAGGGGAGACTTTGAATCGTCCGCCATTCTGTGTTCTTTCTTTTCCTTCTGCTGAAACAGGAGACCTCCTGAGTCTGGGAGCTGACTTGACTGGATTACTAGGGAAATGTGCATAAAATCCTTTGGGCTCCATCAGGAAAGGACCATGTAAATTCCAGATATCATCATTTTCTTTTCCTCGGCAGAAGGCCTGATTTCAGGTTTAGAAGCTGAGAAATGGGGCCCAACAAACCTTCCTGAGATCTTCTTAACTTCCAACAGGCCTTGTGGGCTATCAGGATGGCATGTGAGATGGCCACCTTGGAGTGCTCAATGCTCCCCAAGCCCCCTCTCTTTTCTCGTCATCTGCGGCTGTGGGCGGGGGGATGACTGTGGGAAGGGCAGCTCAGACAAGACAGATTTCCCACATAATTGTGGCTGACAGGCAGGAGATCAAGTTTCCCCTCCCTTCTCCCCAGTCCTGAGGACTGGGGACAGTAAAGAAAGGCTGGGACAATTCAATTTATGAAATGCATTCCAGAGGTCTTCCAGTGACTGCCAGGAAGATGTCAGGAGCCAAGCGGTCTGGAGTAACTGAGTACCCATGAACCGTACAGATGCGCTTTATCAGGACGATGGCTAAGGGCTGGGGTAGGTAGAGCCACCTCCCTTCTCATGCTCATTTGCAGAGTTGATGAGCCCTCCCAGGCCAGGATAATTGAACCTCAGGGATCTGAACTCACAGGGGAACTGAGAACCTCCTAGTCTTAGGTTCAGACTCTCTTCTGTAAGTTTGACCTCCTACCTTAGAGAAATTTGCTAAGTTTATTGTCTCCAGAGTCAAACTAAGAGGTAGATCCTAAGGAGAGAAGCCAGGGCAAACCAAGCTAGATCCTGGGTTAGAAAGGGCCTGTTCCTTGAGGCTCAGAGGGCAATCTCCATACCAACCTTTTCCCTGAGAATAGGAGGGTGGTTAGATATGAACCCAATTCACCATTTTCTTCCTCCACCAATGAGTGCAAGAACACAATCTATGTTTCTGCCTTTCCCAAGAGTTCCTACTGTCGCTCGGCTTGATAGCACTCTTTACCCACTTCTCTGCTGAGGCACTAAGCCAGGCACACAACCCCACCCCTGCCCAGCACACTCCATCTAGCACTGATACGCCATCTCTTTCTCCTCCGCCACACATCCTCACTCCCTCAACGCTCCTGTTCTGTGAGGCAATGTCTGCCTTGCAGGTAAGTGTGCTGTGTTGTGGTCCAAAAGAGTAGAACAGAGAGAAGGGAAAGGAGGCAAGGAAGAGAGTATTGGAGGAACAGCTCTGACTTTTGATTCCTCTTAGAAGTGCTGCTTAGGTCTTTCATACATACCAATCTCTGTTGTTCTAAAAGGAAGGTCTATTAAAGGACCCACCCATCCAAGGTCACAGAACCAGTTAGTGACAAAGCTAGGGTCAAACTCAGCATTTTCAGGCTTTAAAGTCTGTGAAGATTTCATAGGTCCTTGTCATCTCTCATGGTCCAGGACTTGCTTCTTTTTCAGCTCAGTCCCCACAGTTGGGCTTCTCAGAAGAGAGAAAGTGAGATTTTTCAAGGCTAATATGTGAGTTCTCTGCCATTGCCAAACAAAATGCCTCGAATTTATGTGATTTAAAACTTGGAACTTTCCCCACCTGCCAGAGTGTTGGTGAGTAAGGTACCTGGGAACAGCTTAGTGGGACAGCTTTCATAAGGTCATAGGCTTGCCCTTGGTCAGAATTGTAGTCATTAAGATCCAGTCAGAGATGGAGAAAATGCTTCCATGTGACTCCTGCACATGGTGTCAGTTCTGCAGTGTGAGCTGAGTTCAGGGCAGAGCGACTGTTCCTATCCTCAAGCCTTCTATTACCCAGTTCTGCAAGTGACACCCTGTCACAACCACTATATTCTAGTCATTAGGAACCAGTCACAAAATATCGATGACTTTCACAGAGAGAGGAATAAGAGCCTCCTATTGGAGAGAGAGAGCGCTATGAAATTATTTGTAGACATTTAAAGAACCCCATGTGTCCCAATATCCGAGATAGTCTACTCTTAAGGACAGAGGTTCTTCATTCCCATGCCCGGCCAGTGTGGGCTTTAGAATTGTCTATTGTCCACCTGTGTCAGGGACTAAGCCTAAGGAAGACACTTTCATTTGGGCACCTTATTGGCTGTGAATGGAAGCAGGCAAACAGTCTTCTGGAAATTTCTTCAGTGGATGACTGAGTGTGAGAAGTCTAGTTGCAGGAGCTAACTAACACTCTTAGAAGTAAGCCCTTTTATGTATCAAATCCACTACTGACCAAAAAAAAAATATTCAAATTTTCTGAGTGTTTTTGTTTTAACCATTTTAACTGTCTTGGCATACATGTATTTCCAGTCCTTTCGTAAGGTGCATTTGGTAGGTAGGTTTTCATAGCTGTGACCTTTTCCCTCTGCTCTATGTGGAGATACAGTTAGGACTAAAATCCCCAGATAGAGAGTCATCTCATCAGGCCCTATGTCAGGCAGTAGGAATGATATTTATTCATAGAAAGTCCTATGGAGGAAGTGGTGGTTCCTGGTACAGATGAGGAGACTGAGTCAGGAAGAAGTTAGAGATGGATTCAATTCAAACACGCAGCCAGATGCCAATGACTGTCTTGCTCATGCATAAGTCTTAATGACTTCACGCGTTGCTCTGAATGGAAATAAGCAACGTTTCTTGATTTGGGGGCGTGAATAAGAATCTTCTGGAATCTCAAGAACTTGTTAAGATGCCGGTTCTGAGTCAGAGGTACTGGGGTCTGGGAGTCTCTCCATCTTGGATGCTACACTTGGATAGAGAAAACGCTCTTCACCTCCCCGCCATTTCTCTTCCTGAAGGGGAGAATTTCCCACTCCTTCCGGACTTTAGAATCATGCAGGGCTGACTACACCTTACACTCAGAGCTTTGGCTTCAACTGGGCCCCATTGCCTTTGCAGGGATTTGGTGGTTTGCAAAACATCCCAGGTCCAATTCTCTGCAGGTAGGGTATAAGAATAATAAAGCCCAAGGGCATGACTCTGCATAGCAGTAAGGCCTTCCCTGTAGTTCACCCTCTCTGGACCACAAGCTCCAGTGCCCACTCTAGATGCCAGGACACCCCTCCGCCTAGACTTACCAAACCCCGAATCTGAAGCTGGGCTGCTGACGGCATGCGGGACAGAAGCATTGCTTAAGCAAGGGCGTATTCTTCGAGTGCTAATGGGCTGCCTTGCTGGAGGGGAACAGCAGGTGCTGAGGATTCAGGCTCCCAAGCTGGGCCCCTGTGGGAAACGTACACTGATCTTGGCCAGTGTGCATTGAACATGCAGTGCATGCGCAGCCCGGGCTTCCTCTAACGTCTCTTTTCGCATAACACTTTTTGTTTTCATTATGCCTAAATTCGGTCTGCCCAGAGAGTGTGATTAAAATGAAAACCTTGTTCTAATAGAGCTGGGTGCATGGAAGAAGAAATCTAAAAATAGGCCAAGGAAAGGAAAAAAAAAGAAAAACCTCAAGTAATATAATGACCAAGTTGGTTCAAACACATTCTTGCAGTCATTTCTCTCCAAGAGACAAAACAGCAGAAGCATCCATGCAGGTGTTTGTGTAATCCAGGTCACATCACAACTCCTCATCTATTTTACAAATTCAAAAACCCTGAGGAAAAAAATGGAAGCAAACAGTAATAGGAGATAATAAAGGGAATAATAAGGCTGCTTCCCTGCGTCGCACAGAGGTGTCTGGTGAGCCAAGAAGGCATGTGCAATGTGCTTTGTTCTCTGTAGAGAAATGCTGAAGGACAAGAGATGAAATACCGCCGCTGTATCACAAAAGCCCAACAAGGGTGGGCCGTCCACAATGTGGAATTTACTCTTTGCTTTCTCTGTAATCAGATAACCCACCTGAAGGGCTCATCTCAAACTCAGAGGGTGTCCCTGCTCTAATCCCTCAACCTAACTGAAGTTCTCCAGATGAAAATTCTAGAATTCCCTTCAATACCCATCAAGAGACTCTTTTCTCTGTATTATTTTAAGTTTTATTGGTTTTGTTTAGTGTGACATCTCCGCTGGCCTTGGGCAATGCCTAGGAGATGCAATGAATGAATGAATGAATGAATGAGAGTACCTCAGGAAGTCACAAATTCCGTGGGCTTCTGTTTCCAAACCAGTAAATCGTAGGGAAGAATTTGGGCAGATGGTCTCTATTTCATTTATTTATTTATTTATTTATTGCGATAGAATATCCGATAGAAATCTGGTTTGAGAAGATTTAGTCCACCGTTGTAGCTAGGGGAAGCATGGCAGAAGAGATGGCTGGCAAGAATGTGTATCTGGGACAGGTACACGTTCAGCAGATTGGGAGGCAGAGAGCTTATCCAGTAGGGGAGCCAGCCTATGATCCTCAGGCAGCACCCTACATCCTACATCAGTCAGCTAGGCACCATGGAAAAAGGTCACACAACTGTGCAAGACGACGCCACCAGATGAATATTGTATGTAAAGATTCTAGTCCCTGGGAGACATGTCACAAGCAAACTCTAGTGGTCTCTAACTGCCTTTTCTGTTTGTCCTCTCTGCCAGGGCAGTGTGTCTGTCTAGGCAGACAGCGGTAAAAGACATGGCCTCGCTTTGATGCCCAGAGTTCCAGGGAGGAAAAAGCCCCCAGAAAATACATCCTCCTGCAGTTGTGTTGTTTGTTCCGCTCTGGCCTTGTCCCCCTAATCACACCCACGCAATGGGATTTATAATCTGTCCTAGTTAAAAGTGAGACCCAGAAAAGCTGAGCTGTCCAGTTGAAGCAGGGAAATTACTGAAGTTATTAAGACTAGAATGTGGGTCATCCCTCCCAGGGTGACATACCTCCTCTTTGAGAGGAGTCTTGAACTCGCACGGGAATGGAGTAGAGCAATGAGTGGCAGTGTCCTAATGTGTTTGGATGGGCATGTGTTAGACCAACAACCTTTACCAAACTCTATGACCTTGGGCAAGCTACTAAACAACCTTCCTTTGCTCCCGTCTTGTCCCCTGTAAAAGAGGGCTGATCATTTCTCTGCTTCCTAAGATGTGAGAGTGTAATGAGTTAATACCCATAAAGTCCTTAAAACAGGGCCCAAAGCGTGCACTCAATAAATGTCAGCTCCTTATTACTCCCTCGCCTTCTTTCTCTTGCATATTCCTGTCTCTAAGTCTGTGCCTTTATTCATGAGCTTCCTCTTTATTGAAATCGGATTCCGCTTTCAAGGTTCAGCCCCTCATAGACCGTAGATCACAGCCTGTCAGGTGGGGAGGAGCCATATGGATAATTGAATCCAACCCCCTAATTTTACAGATGAAAAGTCAAAGGCACAGAGAGGCACATTCAGTTGCTCAAGGTCGCAGCGCTAGCTTGAGGTAGACCTGACTACAAACCCCAGAGGCTCCACCCTGCCGCCTGGACTCTCCTTCAGTGGCTGGGCAGCCTCCATGTGAGGAACCCCAACTGTCAGCTGCGCTATCATTACCCTAGTACTTGTTCTCTAGGCAAAGCTTTTTATTAAGGTGGAGCTACTGATTCTTTTAGGATCTTTTTTCACGAATAAACTAAATATAAAATATAAATAAAGGCTTTCCATTCCCCTTGCTGGCTATGTTGCGTCATACGAAGTAGGCATTCAGTGATGGCAATATTATGAATAATTGTGGTAGCAATTATATGAATAAAATAATTTCATTGACTTGTGAAGCAGGGGTTGCTTCATCACTTAAACAAGAGACTATGGTTCTAAGGAAGAGTTTCCCAGAGTTACTCAGCCAACAGAGGAGGTGTCTCTGCAAATGCTTCAGCTAGTCCCCCTTACTTGAATGAACGCACTTGTTAGGGACTTTGTCTTATTTATAGAACCAGAAGCCTTGGGCCATGTGTTATGAATTATTTTTGTTGTTGTTGGAATTTGGTTTCTGTAGTCCAGGCAAGCCCGAACCTTGTGATCCTCCTGCCTCAGCCTCCCGAGTGCTGGGATTGTAGGCAGGTGCCAGCACACAGTGAAAATGCTATAGTCTCAGGGTCTACGGTAATGACAGCAGGTTCACGATATTTATTTGTTGGAGAAGTTATTCCCAGTTTTCCCTGACGGCCTCCGCCCACCCCTGAAGTGTTGATTCTGTCCCCACACACAGATGCCATTGGTCGTGTGCCCTCACACACTGGCTTTCCAGGCTGCTTCTCTTTCTTCCTTGTAAAATGCAGCTAGGGCTATATTTGCCTCCTTTGAAATGCCTGATGATGCTTTGAGAACAGCCTGGGAAAGTCTGCACTGTGGATGCTTTAAACTGGGCTGTCACAGCCAAGAGAAAGTGGGGATGGGAGCTGCCTGGGGGCAGATGTTTCAGGATTACATCAGGAAGCAGAGGTTGGAGGGGATGTGGACAGGAAGTGGAAGGAGGCAACAGACTAACCTATTCCTGTTCCCTGTTTTCTTGATCTTTAATTACATCCTATTTCATGAATTAATGATGTCATTGCCGCCTTAATAAAATTCATTAAAGCAGTCAATTTCAGGCAGTCCTACGTGGCCTCTTTGGTGAAACTCACAAGAGGGATCTTTGTAACAGCAGAAGGCTTCCAAGGAGCGACCTTTTCCCTTTTGAGAGCTGGGGAGACTCAGAGCCCCGCCCTCATCTTCTAGGAGTGATCAACAAGACTTTCAACAGAACCATTCCAATTATGCACATTTCCCTTTAAATAAACCAGGAAGCTTAGTGACTGTAAAGAAATGCCAGCTACAAGGTTAAATCTTATCCAGACCTTAACTCCTATCCTCAGAACCCTGCCATTTGGCTACTATCATTCCAGTTGCACAGGGAAGAAAATTCAGGCTAGGAAAGCCTACCCTAATGAATATCTCCGTTATTTAACCGTAGAAGCAGCGTTGAAACGTAAAACTGCGGTATGAATATCTGAGGCCCTAGAGTAGGCTTATGGACCATTCTAGACTTTTGTGATTCTCTGCTAGCCCCTCTCAACAGGACAGGAATTGGACCAGGTCCATTGATTCATTTTGGATTAGAACAGGATGTCCCTCAACTTTGGACATTCTGTAATTCTGCGGCTTAGCTCCCACTCTCCTGTCATTAATGTCTCCAGACTGGTGGGCTAACCGGTTCCTAGGTACCTTTAAGGGCATTTAATTGCCCGTGATATTTACAGTTATCCTACAGGATGGGAGTCAGTTTCTTTCCAGATGGGGAAACTAGAGTTCAGAGAACTTTAGTAGCTTGCTAAAGTTCACAGAGCTAATAGACTAGACCCAGGATTTGGGCACAGACAAGTCTGACTCTTCCTCCTAAGGTGTGTGTGTGGGGGGGGGTACCCTCAAGGGTGCTACTGGACCAGCCTGAAATCATAGCTCCACCATCTACAGTGCAGTGTGACCTGGGAAAGCCACTTAACCTCCCTAAACCTCAGAGCCTCATCCATGAAATGGGCAACAGTAATAGTCACTCTTGCTCATTTTATGTAACTGTCTTACTGTCGCCCTGGAGTTAGCATACATAGATCGCTTAGAGCAATGCCTACCACTCATTGATGTGTTAGCTGTTGTCATTTTCTTTTCTCAGTGCCCTTAGCCCAGTGGCTCATAACCTATGGGTCATGACCCCTTCTGGGGGTCAAATGGTTCTTTCATAGGGGTTGTATACCAGATATTCTGCATAACAGATGCTTACATTACAATTCATAACAGTAGTAAAATTACAGTTATGAAGTAGTTACAAAAATAATTTTATAGTTGAAGGGTCACCACAACGTGAGGAACTATATTAAAGGGTTGCAGCAGTAGGAAAGTTGAGAACCATGGCTTTAGCCAGTATTCTGGCTCCTGGGGAGCTCAGTTACACATCTCTGTATTCTTTGTACCATTGTGGGGGAAATGTGCCCTGCATTCTGGACAGAGGTGGAAACGGAGCATTCCTGCTGCTACTAAGCTATCATCAGCCTTCTCAAAGGTTCTTTCAGCCGCAGACTTTCTGTTACTTGTGGCTGTGAACAGAAGCGTTCCTGTGAAGCTGCCTGCAGGACCGGCAGTGTGGAGGGATATTAGCTATGCAATTATGGAGTAAAGGGCTCCATCAGGAGGAAATACTGGTTTGCATGAGACTTGGCGCAGGCAGGTGTGCCAGCATTGAGTCTAGGCTACAAACCACAATTGCTACAGAAGGACACAGAGGCAGGAGCCCCCTCGGTTTTTAGGGAACATATATGCATAATCCTGTAGGTTCTAGGAGATTTATTTTCTGCTTTTTTCCTGTCTTGATAATGCAGTAGACTCTCTTGGGGGGGACATTGTCTCCTTGTTGTGGGTATGATAAGAATATGTATTCAGCCTTGCGCCTGACAGGGTTATTTCCTTAGCCCTCTCTTCTTCTGCCACCTCCACCCACTTCCTAATCCCCTTTAAGATTCTGTCTTTAGAGCAGAGGGATTAAAGTCTGTCACTTCTGCTGCACCATTTGTGAGAACTCCATGGTCATATGGAAATGGGTGACTGGTGTCTTCACCTAAATATAAGAAAGAACACATTGATGGGAGGAGACAGGGAGGTCAGAAGAGATACTGGGGTATCTTTTTTGATTTCTGACATAGGGTAGCCCTTAGCCCATTAAACAGTGTCTGGTTTCTTGCCTGGCAGTGGAGATACCATGATGGAGAAGGTAGTTTTCCAAGTGCAAGGCTCATGCATTGCACCCCGGTTGTGCAGACCCCTTTCAATTTCTCTCCACTAGGAGTTCCCTGCAAAATCGAAGCAATTTAAAAATGTTTTAAACCCTGAATGAAGGTATAAGTGTGCAGTGCCTGATCGAAATCATCTGTGTTTAGCAGGTTACCTCTTCTGTGGAGTTTCCATGATACCTTTATTGATCGGTGTTACCCATGGTGTTTCAGTGCAGACCATCCTCGTAGAGAAAATGCTCTACTACACTGCATACAAGTGTCTCGCCGAAGGGTTCCATTCTAGGCACTGCTTAGAGAAGAAAGACCAGGCCAACCAGCTCTCTGCTTAAGGACATTTGCAGTCCTGTCAAGGAACAGAGACTTGCCTGTGATATGACGTGAAGGGTGACACCCTGCACTGTAACTCCCAGGTCTGTCTTTCCAAGCTGATTGTGGCCTCCCTCGGGCCACAGATGTATCTCACTCATCTGCCTCCCTTGCCGACGGGAGGGCAGCATCCTCTTCAAATAACCCTTGTGTTCAGTCCTCAGCCCCATCCCATATAAAGGCGCTCATCAGGCTTTTGCTGGGATGGCTCTCTGTTGTCAGCACAGTCCTACTGACCTTTCAAGCCAGGATTTGTTGACCTGCTGCCATAGAAGTCAGTCCTGATCCCGAAAGAGTTGTTTCCCTCTGCCTTCATGCCATCACTTTTCTTGGCAAAGGCTTTGACTTACAGTGGAAGTGGAACAAGAGTATTGTTGAATAAACGGGACCGGTGTTTTATCGGCATTTACTAGATAACAGATCCCAGGGAGAAGGCATGGATCTGTTGTACACTTTTTAACTATAAGATTTTAGGTCATCGCCTCTCTTAAACTGCATGTATGTGCACATAAGATTGTGATTATAGATACAACGTTCAGCTCAGTCTTCCACATGATGTGTCATATATATGGGATCAAGGCAGGAGATGCTGTGACAGGAAGACCAGCTTAAGATGGAGATGTCCATGAAATAGCCAAGGGTTAGAGGTCTCCCAACTGATGACATTTTCCTACTCATATGGCACCATCAGCCAGCCTATGACAGAGACAAGTCAAGGGTTCTTCATGTTTCCCAGGGCTGCTGGTTTCTGGAGCCAAGCGCTATTGTGGTGTTGCTAATACATTCATGTGTGCTTGGAAAGGCAGATGGAGTATAACCTGAAGATCCATCATTTAATTTCAGGAATATATTTAGACGGAATATGTAAAGTACCTAGGGTACGTGGTACATCGGAGCTACTCAGCGGCTATTAGTAGCCTCAGGCTTTCCCCCCAGATTGGTGTATAGGCTTCAGCTCAAGAACCAGCTGTGCGCACCTCTTGGCAACTCAACTTAAAAGTTCAGTGGCTTTTTATTAGCTGCTAGAAATTGTGATGGGACTGCTTGCACCACAGAAATTGACAAGTGTGACGGATCAGAGCCAGCCTACCCTGGCTTTTGCCCTGCCCTCCACACATGGTTCTTGAGGGTTTGTCATCACACATCTGTCCTTGCCTCCTGCCCTCTGTGGGCTGACGCTGTATATACTTCTCTTTGTTATGTGTCCTGGCGACAGGCCCAGCATAGGGACCTGCTTGAAGGAGATCTGGGGGAGGGTGGCCTGGGTTGAAGGACTGCATGTGGGCTCCAACAGCCTTCCAAGTCTCATGCCCTCTCTGTGCAGCACTTGCTTCTCTCCCCATAAGTACCAAAAAGCATGAAGGAATTGATTTACCGCCTTCTAGAAACAGGGATTTACTGTGTCATCTTTCATATTTGCCTGTGTATTTTAGCCCTCCAGTCTTCCTTAGCTTTGTATTTTCTTCATTTTCCCCAGGCTTTTACTCCATTTATAGTATAAGATTACTCTATTAACATCACAGATCTGAGAACATTTGAATAGGGAGGGACTTAGACTTCATCTAGTACCCTGGAAGGTGTATTGATTTTTTTTTCTCTTGTGCCAGAGTGAGCCAACTGAAAGAGGCTGTCCTGTGTTTTGGATCTGCATCTCCATTTGAGCTTTGTGGGAATAAGAGAGGGGTTTTGTTTTTTATTACATCTGCCAAGGGCATAGACTTCAGGAGTTGGTGCAGGACAATCATCTATATTCTGTCAATTATATTTTAAATAAACACTGACTGGCTGATAGCCAGGCAGGAAGTATAGGCGGGAAAACCAGGCAGGAATTAGAGGTGGGACAATGAGAACAGGAGTATTCTGGGAAGAAGGAAGCTCTTTTCCCAGTCCTGGCCCATACACCGAAGAAGCAGGATGTGTAACCTGCCCTGCTGAAAAAGGTACTGAGCATGTAGCTAACATAGATAAGAATAATGGATTAATATAAGCTACAAGAGCTAAGAAGCCTGAGCTAATGGGCCAATCAGTTTATAAGTTATGGAGTCCTCTGTGTGATTTTCTTTGGGGCTTACCATCTGCGGGAACCCGGCAGGACAGAAACCCCAACAAGAAGGCCTCCATGTTACAAGGAGTGAGGACTGACTTTGTATATTCTGTGTACTTTCCATGACCTGGAATTCAGTCTACCTTTGGTGTAGGTAAGAATACTGAGTGTTGTTGAAATTACCTATGTAAAGATGTGTTACATTTGTTTATGTTGTGGGACATTACTTTATGTGAAGGTATGTTTTATTTGTTTTTGCCGCCTTTATTAATAATGTAAAGATGTCTTACATTTGTTTAACTGTATACAGATGTGTTGCATTTGTTTCACCTTGTCTGCTTAAAGCACCTGATTGGTCTAATAAAAATCTGAACTACCAATAGCTAGGCAGGAGAGGGATAGGTGGGGTTGGTGGGCAGAGAGAATAAGTAGGAGGAGAAATCTAGGCTCGAGGGAGAAAGACGAGAACACACCTGGGTCCAGAAGCCAGGCAGCCACCAGCCAGATGTGGAATAGACATACAAAAAGAAAGAAAGGTAAACAGCCCCAAGGCTAAGTTTAGATAAAGAGAAATAGGTTAGAAAAAGAGTGAAGCTAGGCCGAGCATTCATAACTAATAATAAGTCTCTGTGTCCCAATTTGGAAGCTGTTTGGAGGTCCTAAAGAAAAAGCCTGGGACAACTGAAAACCTAAAGGACTCTACAACTTCTCAAGAGTCATACAATTTGTAAGTCACTAAACTGGAATCTGAACCCAATCTGAACACAATGCCTTACCCTAGACTTCTACAATGTGTTGTGTTACTCTGAAGGAAAAAGAGGCACCAACACCATGGACCTTCACATATGCCAGAGCCAGGAACAGAGAAGCAGAGAGAATAGAGATGCTTTGACTCAACCTATGCTCAGCTTGGTCAGATGTGCTCCATGCATGATGCTTTTGTACCTTGGATTCCCCTCCTTGGCAAGATTCAGTGCTAGGTGAACAGGACACTTCTGATATGAAGCAAACAGTTCTCAAATCACATCCTGTCAGAGAATCACAGGACCCCAAATCCTGAAGGCTCTGTCTGTGCCTGACTACCAGGACCAGGGAGAACCCTATGGGAGGAACTATTAAATTGGGACTAATCCTTTTCTTCCAAGTAACAGATCAACCTCATGTGACCCAATGTCTATGCCATTTTAAACTATGTTCCCAGTTGGTGGTTTTCCTGTTTGTGGGAGGGATTTACCCCATCCCACTAAGTTCCAAAGGAAGAATCCAAGTGTGCCTTTTCCCTTTCCCCTGTCTTCCCTAACAGCCATGCCTTCCCTTTAATTCAGGCATGAGTGTCCCCCTTGGACTGTGCCAGGTAGGCACAGGAGATATGAGGGATCTGGATTGTTGTGTGCATGGGATAAGTCTTTCTCATGCTTCTTCACTCTAGACCACATGGTAGTCACCTTGACAGGAAATACTACAGATAGAGCATCTTAAAAAAGAGAAATTTCCTCGTGATTGTGGAAACTCAGGGTTCATGGCCCATAAACCATCAGAGTGGTTTCTGGTGTGGTCTTCCTGTTTGTACATGACCATTCTCATAGTGTCCTCATGTGCCATTCCTCTGGGAGATAGCACATGGGTAAGGAAGAGAGAGGGAGAGGAAAAGAGAGAGAGAGAGAGAGAGAGAGAGAGAGAGAGAGAGAGAGAGAGAGAGAGAGAGAGAGTTGGTTGTTTTTACTTTTTGCTCTTTTTGGGGAGCCCCCACCCAGCAAATAAGTACATAGAAATTATGGTTTATTTCTTGCAGCTTTTCTTAAATCATCCCATCTATCTTTTGCCTCTGGGCTTTTACCTTTCTGTATACCTTCTTTTATGTCTTACTCCATGGCTTGCTGTGTAGCTGGGTGGCTGGCCCCTGGAGTCCTCCTCTCCTCCTTTCACTCCCTGATCTTTCTTTCCAGATTTCTCCTCTTAGTCTCTCTGCCTGCCAGCCCCTCCCATCCTCTCCTGCCTAGCTATTGGCCATTCAACTCTTTATTAGACCAATCAGGTGTTTTAGACAGGCAAAGTTGCACAGCTTCACAGAATTAAACAAAAACAACATTAAAGAATGCAACACATCATTGAATCATTAACCAAATGTTCCACAGCATAAACAAATGTAACATGACTTCAAGTAATATCCCACAACAGAGAGATCTTTCTCTTATTACAATGTTCAAAGGCACAACCTCACTTTATCTTTTTATCTCCAAATATAGACATGATGAGGAGATGAGGAGTAGGGCTTGCACCTATGGGTTTGATAGAGAACCATAATAGATTTGTAATGTAAGGCTCAAAAGATGGTCAGGGTGGGCATTGTGACTGCAGTAGTATTAACATGGGGTCTGTGCCTCAGATAGCTCAGGAATTGGCCCACCATTACCATGCCAGTGAGTGTTGAAGCTGGAGAAAAAGTTTTTAGCTTCTGCCTCTTGTCATTGTTCTCCACGGTTCCCAGCTCAAGTCTAACCAAGACAAAACAAAACAATGCCCCCACTAGTCTTTTCTCTGCCTTATATCCTTGATAGCACTGGCAAGATGACTTGATGCCTAATGTTTCTTAAGGATACTTCAAAAGTGGAAAAGCAACACAATGCAAGTTATTTCTGTAAGAATACTCAACGGTACCTCTTTGATCACCAAGAAGTGTTTGAAGGTGCCTTTCTACCAATGTACAATCAATTCTTCAATAGACACCAGCTGTGTGCCCTTAGATTCAGTTCAGTTCTGAGACTATCTGCTAAGAGACAGTAGGTAGTGTGCTCAAGCCCACAGGGTCACCCCAAGGCATACAGCAATACAAATAGTAGGTTGACAAACAGCAGTGTCATTTATAGCCACTTCTGACCAATTGGCTGTAAGTCAGGGTTCCCACTACCCTCTCCTTGGGTTTAACTCCTACACTTGCATGTCTCACAGGATTTGGAGAAGCACATTACTTATATCAGCTGCTTATGATAAAGATATTACAAAAGACACTGGTGAAGAAATGGGAGGATGGGGTGTAGAATTTCACGCTCGACTGGGCTACTTTCTAGAAACCTCCCAGGAGCTCTCAGAGCCTTTTAGAGATTTTTATAGTGGCTTTATCACACCAACGTGACTGATTAAATCATTGGCCATTGATGTCTGATTCAACACCAGTCCCTGAAGAGCTTAACAAGGCTATGGATTTTTCTACTCCCGACTTACTCATTACAGCTGAATGCAATGAGCTGAAGGTCCCAGCCCTCTAATCATGTTTTGGTCTTTCCTGTGATGAGACTCATTCCAAAGTTATCTAGGAGCTGCCAGCTCAAAGAACTCATTAATATCCAAAATATACTTACCACCTTGAAGACTCCAAAGATTTATGAGTTTATTCCAAGAAACAGGATAAAGACCAAGCATATATTTCACAGTATCAAAGCCATCTCAAATATCCCCCTATAAAGAATAGTTTTGCTATCAATAATACTATGATTCTTCTTGTTAAATGTTATAATGTTCTTGGTACGTGTCTTGAACAGACATCTATAGATATAGTAGGGTGTCACTTTATTTCTGACAAACTGGCTATAAATTGGGGTTCCTTCTTCTTTCTTTAGGTTTGACTTGTATACTTGAATGTCTCATAGAATTAACTTTTTCACTTGGCATATAAAATAATATGTTTTGTTATGAGATTTTCAAGCATAGATATCATTGTTTGTTGCTCATATTTATCCCCCAGCCTCCTTCCCCATCACTCTCCTTCTGATCCTGCTAGCTTTCTTCTACGTCCCCAAGTAGATCTCTTTCTGCCCATATGTATGAATAGATCTATGTATATATAAATTAAGATTTTTTTCTAATAATATGTATGGGTGTGTATCTCTTTGGGTATGTGTGCATATGAGTAAGAGTGCCTATAGAGGCAAAAAGAAGACACAGATCTTCTGGTGGTTGTGAGATGTCTGGAATGGGTACTGGGAGATGGATTTAAAGCATCTTCAATAATGTATATGTTCTTAACCACTGAACCATCTCTCCAGCTCAATGTATTTGTATGCATTTATAAAGTTGAATCTGTAGGAGGAAAATATATGATATTTTTAATTTCTTATCCCTTTGTTTTTCTGATGTATCCCTTTAAACCCTTACTCTTAGTCCCCTACAGAAAAATTTACCCAAAATACCACCATATTGATAATACTACTCTTCTTTGTGTTTTTTAAAATCTATATATATTCATTAGATTCTTTTGTGATAAATGATTTGGGTTGGGAAATTCATAATTGTGTTGAGTTCTTTATCTCTATGACCTAGGAAGAGTCCAAAACCATGGACAAGTACAAGACCATGAAACCTAAACTGGTTATACACTGGATTGATCCTTTTCCTATGAGTGGGGCCTGTCTAGCAGGTGCATTGGTATTCTCTTCACAAACCAGCTGGCCAAGGTTGTTTGCTGTGTGCAATCTCCTGGTTTTACATATGTCTGTGGGAATTCACCATCGTTTGAATTCTGGGCAGAGCAGAAGGCACCACAAGGTCCTTACCAAGCCTATATAAAATACCTGAAGAGGGCCTCACTGGGGACTTTTGATACTCTCCCAAATGCTCTGAACCTGAGCACCAGTGGAAGAGGCTGTTAGAAACCAACCCAACAGTCAAGTACATCAAGAAGAAGCCACACCCTCTGTTCAAACAAGTCCTCACGAGAGAACTGGGCTATAAACAGAGTCAGGCCAAATTCAAGTTCGCATCTAGCCCTGCTGTCTAGTCCTTCATTCTTTCCCGTTCTCCTTTGTCCTAAAGAATTTTTAAATGACTTGCAGTGTTGCCACTTGTTATTTGGGTGACATTCCAGAAACCTCTTAACAGATTTCTAACTCGGTATAATGGTCTCTTAATAGTCCTTGTCAAAAACCATAGCTCCCTCCTTATAGGGAATAAAATAGTTTATTCTGGAACCAAATATGAGTGACCTTGGTCTGAAAACAGATTCAGATAACCCGAACTACTATATTCTAACGTGGTGATATTTTAATAAAGCTATAAATCAAGACATTAAACTAGAGCTATTGGTAGGAATACCAGGCAGCTAGGTTGGAGAAAAGCGGGGAATAGCTAGCTAACTTAGGCCTCAGATGTCATCTGACGACATTCTCAGCTTTTAAGTTAGTGGAAGCAAGATGACTAGCTAATGTCACAAGAATGTTAGGTCACACATAGAGGTAGGTAATAAATGGCTATTTATAGATCCATAAATTTGGCTTCCAACCTGTAACATTTCAGATCCCTACAATTAGTCAACCTGCCTGCCTGGCAGAATATTTGACACAGGTGTGCCTGTTTTTATTTTTTATTTTCTCTGGACAATGCATTTGCCACAGTCAATGCGCAAGTCTGTTTGAAAAATCTAACAAAATAATACATGGAAAATTTAAAGCCAGCATTTGCCACCTAGTAACTTCCCAATAATCAATATGCATAATTTTAAGATGGAAATGTAACTGTAATCACAGACCTGTGTGAAAGAAATGGCCTTCACTCACATTCCTGCTTAAAATGGATGTGCTCTTGGCTAAAGTTGAGCTTCTGCATCAAGTTTACAGTTCCCTGGTGTCCTCAAGAAAGGATTCATTATTCCATTGGTTTGGCGAAGCAATCCCTGGAAAGGCATTAGGATCTGGGAACAGCAGATTATGGATGGGGCTAAATTATTTACTTCATCAAAGTGTCTCTGGGCTTTATCATGCAGACCTGTCACAGGAAGCTGTACATAAAGATGAGTAATGGTCCCTTTAACTCAGGGATCTGAAAGGTCACTGGGGCCTTGGCAGATACATGAAGTTGTGTTCGCTACATCCATCAAGAAGCAATTGGGTGTGGATGTGATGCATGGCAGACAGCTGAAGGTGGACTTTCGCTGTGTGGTTTGTATTCTGGTCAGGCTGGGTGTTCAGTGGTGGGACTGTGACCAAGCTCCTGGCAGCCAGGACCTTGTAACTTACTTTGTAACTACTTCCTTCTACGAAGGGGCATTCAGGCAGCGGAGCTGTGGAGATGGAGTAGGGAGAGTGGTTAGTGGATGCACAGGTTCCTGATTCTTGGGTTAAGGAGAGACCTGGAGCTGGGGTGATGGGTCAGTAGATAACGTGTTTGCCACACAAGTGTGCAGACATAACTGGCAGATGGACATGGTTCCTAAGCACACTGGGGGGCAGAGATAGGGGATCCCCAGAGCAAGTTGAGGAACTGGCCTACCCAAATCAGGGAAGTCTGCATTCCAGTGAGAGCACCCTGCCTCGGAAAATAAGGTGGACAGTAACAAATTGGCTTATCAACCTGGTATCTCCACACAAACACCCACAATTGTGCACCTGCACACACACACACACACACACACACACACACACACACACTAAATGAGGAGAGATGGACTTTCCTGAGACCCCTAACAGTCAGAGCTTTAAAAAAAGCATGCGGCTGAGCTCAGCTTGGGAGCACAGGTCTGTAACCCCAGTTTTTTTGGGGGACAGGCAGAAGGACACCCCTGCCTAGACTGTAGATTGAGGCAAGACCAGACTGTGAGAGACCCTGTATCAAAATAAAGCTGTATTTACAAGGGCTGTGTGTGCAGTTCACTGGAAGAGTGCTTGCCTAAAATGCATGAGCTCCTAGCGAGGTTCTGAGTTCAGTCCCAATACCATGGATGGAAGCGTGGGTGAATGGGTGGATGGGTGGATAAATGGATGGACTGGTGGATGGTTAGTTGGATGGGTAAATGGGTGGAGGGGTGGATGGATGAATAAGTGAATGAGTGGATGGGTGGGTGAATGGATGGGTGGATGGATAGGTAGATGTATGGATGGATGGATGGGTGGGAGGTGGGGGGATGGATGAGTGGATGAGTGGATGGATGGGTAGGTAGGTGAGTGGATGGATGTGTGGGTGGGTAGATAGATGGCGGGTGGATGGGTGGAAAGGTGGGTGGGTGAATGAATGGGTGGATGGATGCATGATAAATAGAAAAGAAGAAAAAAGGAAGTCATGTAATTTCAAGTGCCAGTATTTTTTGCCTAGGTTATCATCCTCCAAAGAAAGATAATGGGCCACTGTTGGCAGCTGTTTTTCTGCTCTGGGCTGAACACCTGTTCTCCAAACTCCAGTCATGTTTGTGGACACCTGCACCTATGTGCTAGCCATGATGGGTATACTAAATGTTTTCTTTTCTCAAATGGTCCAATTCTGAATTTCTGTAAATGTGTAGACAAGAAGCCTTATACTATTATTGTTAATGAATATAGAACATTCCTGAAAGAACTGGTAGCATGAACACCAGGCAATGCAATTAGGTTCTTGCCAGAGACTTTGGTATGAATTTTGGCAAATTCCAAGAGGCACCAAAGATGTGCTGGCACTTAGTTGCAGCTTTCCACTTATTAAGAATACAAAAAAGTTAAAAGATGGTCGAGAGATGGTAGCTTCCTAATGCTGTGGATTAATAGGATCCAAGAATTCATTCCTGTGTGACACAGAGGATGTTCTGGGCCATCTAAAATGAGATGTCACACCATCATATAGGGTCTATATTTGAGGAGAAACTTCACTAGGGACTTTTTAGTTCCCATTCAACTTCAACGTTTTATTCCCTCCATTCATTAACCCTAATGATCACCCAGTTGATGACTTCTATCCCCTCCCACAATGCTGGCCGAGGAACTCAGAGCCTTAGGCATGCTAGGCAACTCTCTCCGACTGAGCTGACCTCTCTGCCTTCCACTTCTACTTTTTGCGTACTGGCCTGAGAGGAACTGGCAGCTGTTGGACCTGCCCGTTCAGTACTTTACACTTCGCAGAGCCTTCAGGTGCTAAGTCAAAGCCATTGACATTTTCACTCAGAAAATGACTGGAGCCTGGTAGTCAGAGAAGGAAGTAACCCCCCAAGACTCCCTCTGCTCACCCCGACTGGCTGACATGGCTGGGGCCCTGCAGCTCATAGCCATCCCCAGCGGAAGACAACATCTCCCTCCCTTTCTTCCTGAGGGCTGACTCCATTCCGATGAGAAATGCTTTTGAGACAGATGCGAAATCGATGGCACGAGGCTCACGCAGCTCTGGTTATCCTCCATTCTTTATCAGTGGAGCTTCCCTGGCTTCCCTAGATGAGAGTCTGAGGAGAGATTCATCTTCTCCCTTGTTTCTTATTAGAACACTGTTGTAGCCACAGGGACAAGAACGACAGATATTTCTAGAGTGTCATGGGGGAGATAGAAAAAGAATGAGCTCGTTTGAAGTATCCAACAACTTTCTGGAAAGACCCAAAGCACTGTTTGTGGGTTGAAAAAAAAATAAAGTTTTAATTGTTATCTTCAATCTGCCTAGATTGTAATCCTTGCTGAAGATTGTTCCCCAGTGTAGTTTAAACGTACTTTTAATGCTCAATGCCGGAGATTTCTAATGAAAGAGGAAGTGTGTGCACGCGTATGCATTTGTTGTCCCTGGCAACCCTCTGACACAGAGCAGTGGTCTCTTCTCCAGGACTCCTGTTTTTTCTTCTCCCCAGGACCTAACGTCAGACCTTCTCCTGTCACTCCAGGTTTTCCAGGATGCCCCAGAACTTGTGCCTCAGCCCCCTGCATGCTGAGATTATTGATGGGTCCCACAGTGCCCGTGTATCTGCTTTCATATTTCCTGTATCTTGGTGACTCGGAGACAGACCTATCAATGTTCAGATGTTCTTTATGCAGTGAGGACAGCCGCTATGAATCAGCCACGTCCCTATCTGACATTCTTTGGAGAAATGTGTTACCTTCGGGTTGGTGTATGCATGCATGCATGCTTGTTTATGTATGTGCAGCTTTGTAAGAGATGCTTCCGCATGTGTGCAGTGTACATGCTTGTGGAGACAGAGGTAGATGCTGGGTATTTTCCTCTATGCCATCCCCACTTTGCAACATAAAGCCTTTGTATTGAATCTGGGGCTCTCCCATTTGACTAACCTGGCTAGCTGACCAGCAAAGCCTAGGGTTTCACCTATCTCCCAAGACTGGAGTTGGAGGTATGAACCATTATCATTTGGTTTTGTGGAGCTGCAGGTGTTGAATTCCTAGCCTCAGACTTGCCTGGGAAGCTGTTAAGAAGATGATCCCACATGAGGACCTGACTTTAAATCCGAACACCTATGTTATAGAGTGTGGGGTGAGGTGGGGGGATGCAGTAGCAGGCGCTGTAACCCTAGCACTGAGGCGTGGGGACAGGTGGATTCCTGGAGCTTGCTGGTCAGTGTAGCCAAACTGGCAAACTCCAGGTTCAACTCTCCAGCCCTTTCTGTGCTTTGAAACTCTTCCCAGAGCATCCAGGCCTTCCCATATGGTATCACAGCTAGAAGATTAAAAACAAAGGACGCTAACATGGTGGAAGTTTTATTTAAACATCTGGACACAATAGGGCCTTTACTCACGCTTTCACTTCCTATGGCTTTGGTTACCCACAGTCATGGTCTGAAGATGCAGTCCAGTACATAAGTACATAAGTACCTGGCCAGCGAAGGTAGGGGAGTGAGTGAGCATACTCATGCCATTTTAATTCTAGTGTATTGTTGTGACTGTTCTATTCAATTGTTGGTGATTGACAGCTTCTTATCTGTGCCTAATTTATAAATTAAACTTTATCCTGGGTTTCTATGGATGATAGAAATGTGGTCTATTCATACTGTTGGTAGCTCCAGTTATTCATTTCCTGGGTGTCTTGGACCAACCATATTCCTCTTAGATAAGGGGAGGCATGCATTTGAACACTGTGGTAGTCACTCACCTATTGAAGCCTAGGTCCTCATCTTTACTTTTCCGGTACTGTTAGTGTGTGTGTGATGTGGGTGGCTGTACTCACGCAGGCACACATGGACACCCGTCTGCTTCACATTCACCCTGACCGACATTTTGTCCCACATGCTGAATTCCTTGCAGTTTTGGCTCTGCTGTCTCCAGCTGGTATGTCTGCCTAGGAAACCCAGAAATGGGATGCTCAGATTAGGGCATGGAACAGATGAATAGGTGGACAGACATGGGAGACACTGGCATTCTGATATAAATGAACAATGGGGACAGCAATGCTGGTAAACAATGACCCCAGGGCCTTTGCCTTTTTATATAGTGCTCCTGTCTGTAGCCCTGGATGAATGTGAAGGCTTCCTCACCTATTATTTCAGTGCCCCCAATGTCTCTCCAATGTCTCTTTGTATCTGGGGTGCTGGGCACTGCTATCAGTCTGATTTTGTAGGTGATAGATCTAAAATCAGACAAGGTAAGCAGGTATCCCTGCCTAGAAGGTCAGAGGCTGGACTGCTGGGCCAGTACTGTGCCCCTGGTAGCTGCTTAAGCCTAACACCAATATTCCTTGGGAAAACAGGAGGCAGGAGAGACACAGGCCTCTAGGTAAGAAAGCCACTTTTAGTAATAGCTCCACTGTCTATCTGAACTCCACTGTCATTCCTGCTGCGTGTGACCAAGCTTCCTGGCTTTGCTTACTCTCCCTGGTCATGGACGTAGCTACATTATGAAGGCAGAACCAGTGCAAGACTATCTAAGGTTTCCAAGCTAATTCATACCCTTCATCCAGGCCTGTCCATTTCTTGGAGATCCTTAGTTACAAGGACAAGCAGAATGAGGACCATGAGAACCGCCCCGATTTCTAGCTACCTTGACTGGCGCTTGTGTGTGTCCGGTTCCAGCAAGCATCCACTTTCCACTTTCTCGTGGAAATGGATCTTTAAATTGAGTAGTTAGTGCCCAGAGGATGAGGTTACTGTTAGGAAAAAATATTCTCACTGCTGCCTCACAGATAGACTGGCGTTTATATTCGGCAAGGCAATAATGAGGAGGAAAATAGAGAACTCGCTCTTCCTGGCTTGCCTCTTAGTATTGCCTAATTGTCTTGCAAAACAATTGACTTGGTGATTCTCCCTCAACTCCTCATCTAAGCATGCACATTATGATGTTCGCAGCATACTATTTACCACAGCTGTTTGGGGAAGGTGATTTGCTTTCTCAGTCTAAGGTGTTTTCTTCCTTAAAGACACCTCCTCCAAGGGATGCTCAAGCTTGGGGAACTGGAGAGCTGTGAGGTTTGCTGGGCACAGACTTATCTTCTCCTCTTCCTCTCCCCTCCCTAACCCCCAAGCTTGGGATCCCATCATCTACCTGCACTACTCTCTTTAATCTACATTTCACCTGTAGACAACCGAGATGGTGTTTACTCTACATGAATGAATCCACCCGGTGCTGTCAATTTATTTCCCTTAGTAGAATAAGAGGACAGTTTCCGCATGATGGATCTGATCAAACATCAACAATCTCAATGGATGGTGCAGAAGGTGAGGGCCAGTGCCTTGACAACACGATGTTAGTTTTCTCCCTAAACAGAGGGAGACACAGTGAAGAGTCTATATTCACTTTTCCACACATTTAACTGTGAAGAATAGCCCAAATACAAGTACAGAATTGTGCAAACAGACAGTTGCTTTTTAAATGTTGGTCATTTAATTATTATAGCCACCAGTTGAATTCTGGCAAACAAAGGCTGGCTTGACTATATTCGGCTTTTCAATAATGGCTCGTGGGAACTCATTTCTGGCTCCTTCCCTGCCCAAAATCTGATGCCTAATGAGCTAAGTTGTTCAGAATCTCTTGTTAATGGAGTCCTGGCGATGGCAGGTTTCTTTGGTCTGAATTACGTGGACAATTGCCCAAATTGTCACTTTGTTTTGCTGGCATGGTTGCAGCTTACTGAGACTGTGTCTCTCTGAGGTTGCTTTAAAAAAAGATTTGGCATTTAATAAAAGCTCTTACTTACTGGTGTAGCAGTTCGAGCCATTTAGATAATTAAGACAGAGTTCCTTTGAATGTATTTTAACTATGCTTTAAAAGTTCTTTACAGTTCTAAAACCCCATCTAGGTTATCCTCACATGTACAGGAAAGAACAAGATTGGACCTAAGTTGGAATGCATTGGGTTTAGCAGGGAAGGATGGCTGTAACTGTCTAAAGTGTGTTGGACACATTCTTTGCTTTTTGTCTTGGGCTATTTCAACTTTTCAACATCCACCCCCTTCTCAGCACTGTTACCACTGCAATTGCAAACCAACCACATTATGTCCAGTTTGTTTAACTTCTGGTTCTCACTATAGACACTGCGGAATTGAGTAGTGATCCAAAAATACTGCCAAAGGACGATGGACAAATGAAAATTCTCAATTAGCTGTCAGTTTAATCATTGACTTCTGACATCAGCCCCTCTGTGTCTGCTCCCACCCCCACCCCCAACATACATCATGCAGGGACTCGCTATCCATAATCAACTCCCATAATTTCTACTCCTCTCATTTCAACTTGTACTTCATTGATCTTAAGCGGGTTACTATTTTTGGAGAGATGTGTGGGATTCTCATGTGACTGAGCAAAACATATTTAATCTTAATTAAGTTTGGTAGATTTTATTTTGTTTTGACATTTAAAGCAAGTCAACATTTGAACAGAACTATTTTCTTTGACAGAACAGTTTATCACCCCAAACTGAAGGTAAGCTTCATTTAGAGTCCATTTTCCTCCTCCTCCTCTTCCACCTCTTCTTCCTTCTCCTCCTCCTCCTCTTCTCCCTCCTCCTCCCTATCATCATCATCTATACCCTTCTAAAAACCCAATGGATTAAGAAACTGTTGACGCCATTATTTATTTCCCAAATCAATTTCTCCTGCATTTGCTCTGCCATGCTTTAGCTGAAAGAATACTGACAGAGGAGACAAGTGGCCTGGGATCCCATGGCTGACGCTTCAATAAATAATTGTGCTTTCTCAGCCTCAATTTCCTCAATATGCTATGATGGGCCACAGAAGGATTTGTAGGGACTATTTTTTACCTTCCTTGATTCATGTAATTTTACCAAATAGAAAGATGTATTTCTTTCCTCTTTAAAAAGGGGGAATAAAGGGAAAAGTATATCAGGTAGGCGAGCAAGAAGGGAGGAGAAAAAAAGCAAACATGGAGAGTAGAAGCCAGTTTCTGTTGAAGTGCTTGTAATCTTTTTGGATTCTTGGAGGCTGAGGGTCACATGACAGAAGCACACAGCACATACAGTGCCTAGCACTTGCAACATCGTCTTCAAGCTGAACTTATAATCATTAAAAGTCAAGGAGAAAACTGAAGCATTGCTCAGTGTAGGTATCTGCTAGAATTGTGTGTGTGTGTGTGTGTGTGTGTGTGTGTGTGTGTGTGTGTGTGTGTGTGTGTGAACAAAACAGTATCTGGGTCTGAGCAGTAGATGACTGGTCATTGGGCTTCAAAAATTCTATGCGGTTTTTTTTTTTTCAAATTAGGTGCAGTGAAGGGGAGCCACACATTAGGAAAGCAAATCAGTTATTGTTTCCCATGTTTTTTTTTTTTTTTACTTCTTTGTTTACTCTCAGGGGAAGGTGTTTCTCACACCACCTGCTTCAGTTATTAAATCCAGCTGTGGGGTGTCCCCCTTCCTCTGTCAGTCAAGTCGGAGAGGAGTGTCCTTGGTCTCCTCTGGGTTGAAGGTTGTACTACCTATATTTGATAGGCATGTTTGAGGGATGCTTCAATTCCTGTTCCTTCCCAGGGAGGCAAGAGGTATGTGTGCCTTGAGGGTGACTTTTTCCACCGCCGCCTTTGGTAGGCCTTGTATCATGTACATGGTACGTGGAGTGAACAGTGCACATAGATGCTACAGGAGATGGAACAGGACATGGCCTGCCTAGTGGCAAGGTTCAGATTTGTAAATTGAGTAAGCCCAGACTTTTTCTAGCTCCAAGAATAAATTATCTTGCTTAGGACCTGGGGTTTAGTGTTCAGGACCTTGTGACTGCACCTTTCTGCTCATGGCTCCTTTGAGGGTATACATCAGGGCAAAGTATTTCTTTGGCCTCAAGCAAACGAGCCTTCTCTTACGTCAGGTGTGGGAAACTCTGAAAGCCTTTGGGAGACGCGATTATTCTGAAGAACCTCCTTGTTGCCATCACCTCCACTGGAAGCTCATGTGTGAGCCCTTATCCCAATGGTTTGGGGGGAGAGGGTGGTTGAGAGCAAGGAGTGTCTGTGGCTGCTGGCCAGTTGGTCCTAGCCAGAGACTTGTTCCATAGCAACCTACTCTGTAGAGAGCCAAACTCCTCTTCCAAGCTCACTTTAATGTAACCACTCTAGATTGCTTTTAAATATACAAAACTGGTGGGTGTTTTAGGTCCCTTTCCCTGTCTTCGGGGTGTTCAGACAATGGCGAAGGAGATGCAGGCAAAGGGCTACTAAATGAGGGGTCTTCCTTTGATACAAGTGTTGGCAGCTCAGCCTATCCAAGACCTTCCCAGCCTTGAGTATCCTGCCCTTCCTGTCACTCCCTTGAGAGGATCTCTGCAGTCATCATTCTGAGATGAGGGGTTGTACACTCATCGCTTTGCCTGTTTGCTTCTCCTATTTGGAGGCAGGAGAGTCACCTGTTCTTCAATGCTACCACGGAGCATGGCACAGAAAAAATTCTGAGTTTTGTCATCAGGTAGGTGTGTGACATACTGGCCCCAGCCATGATTGATGGCACCATGCCGCTTATGGGTCTATTTTTGCATTTTTGATCAACCAAATACGATTCACTGATGGAAAGGTAACAGTGTATCTCTTTTTCATTTTGAAGTCTTTCTGTGTTAAGACTTTTAAATCAATTTCTCTATTATTTTTGCTTTTCTAGTCAATTATTCATTTTCTTAAAAGAAAAAGAAACAGTAAGATTTTGAAAGGAGTACAAGGTCATTCTTCTCAACCCATCTCTTCTCCAGTTCTTTTCTGAATCATCTCTATGACAAAGTTGGTTTCTGACAGAAACAGTTTTGGGCTTTTAAGAGTTCAGCTAGATATTTGTAAAGATATTTCCCATTGCCAAAAAAGTAGAAGTATTTTGAACCTACTTTAGGACGTTTTTGTTTGTTCTTTATTGACATGGTTTCAGACCTTAGGCATCATTGGATTATCTCATATTGACGTCTTACAACATTTCTATAAAGTAGGTGGAGTCTCTGTTGGTTTTTCATCTTGCTATTCCCATTACCAGCATGTTAAATGGGAATGCAGGAAGGGCCAATGAGTTACTCAAGTTCTCATGGTGAACGCAGAGGAAAATGATGGCACAGCCTGCTTAATTGCTGTGTTCATCTGCAGAAGGGGTGGCCTCCTCACTCTCCACCTTTTTAAAAATTTCAGGAAAATTCCCCAGAAAAGGGAGAATTCTTCCTGTGCTCACATCAGCTTTCTGTACACACACCTGCCTGCATAACAGGGGTAAAGGCTTTCCCGCTTGAGTCTGGTCTGAAGGATGGAAGAAATTAATATTAGTTACTTTTCCTATTGCTGTGATAGCGTGCCCTGGCAAAAGCAACTTAAAGGAGAATGTACATATGTATCCTGGCTCATGGTTTGAGGTCATAGTTCATGGTGGTGGGGACATCACAGGCAGGCTGATGCAGTTGATCACATTACATCTGAAGCCAAGAAGCAGACGGTGATGAACATTTGTGCTCATCTGCCTTTTCCTGTTTGGTACAATCTGATACCCAAGCTCAGCAACTGGTATTTAGAGTGGGTCTTTCCTCCTTAGTTTTCCTAATCAAGATGACCCCTCACCAACCAACCTGGTCAGTGGCTGACGTGATCAACACTAACTATCACACCGCCATTTAATGCCACAAAGCAGAGTAGATTCTAGATATGTAGCTATGGTCGCAGCTTATCAAACAGTCACCAAGCATCTTATTTCTGGAGAATGTCATCATTCTTTATTTGCATATGGAATTACATTTATTAGGAACAGATGGACAGCAGGAATAAGTGCTTTTGTAGATTTTATGGGGAAAGCATAGTCTGTATATAGTCATGCCCCACTTAATGAAAGAGGCCTAATTATGTCCATCATTTTATGAAAACCTTCTGAGAAGGTTGACTATCATAGCATATACTTACACAAACTAAGATGGCAGCAATGCCACTAGTAAATACAGTCTTAAGACGTCATTCTCGTAACACCTGTGGTTTGTTACTGACCAAAGTGTTACACAGTAGATGGCTGTATTTTCTGTCTAGCACATGATCTTTTCTTCTCATGCATGGTCTTGAAATCCTAGCCAATGATTGACATTCCAGCCCTCTTTGAAACCACATAATTCCAACTGTAATAGAAAAGAAATTCCTCCCTTCAGTTTCCTTTTAATGGAACTTTGTGAATCATTTTGTCCCCACGAGTGACCCTGTGGCCAGTGTATTTAGCTATGTATGCCCCAAGCAAAAGGAGTTGGTGAAGGGGTACATCTGACAATGGAACACCCTAACACCTCCACACAAAGGGGTGGCTGCTGCCATGTAATTAACACCATGATGGCAGTTGTATCCCTTTAGGACTTGGGTTTCTGAGCCTATTTCCTGATTGACTAATATAATATAGTCATGTGTGAGGAACCTGGTGTGACCTTATGATGCCAAAAATGACCTGCTCCCGTGAAGATGCCTGCTCTACCCGGTATGTGGTATGCGGTACTGTTCACAAGTCAGGCAAGGGGCAGGAGATTGAAACACACACACACACACACACACACACACACACACACGAGACACTGGTTTCAAGAATGCTCTCTTTATTGTAGTTCATGGCAGCTTATATAGGCTCTCCTTGACCAATGGCCATACCCTAACTCTCAGCTGCAAGCCCACCAGAAACCACTCCCATCAGGAACTCCTGAGGGTCTCATGCTCAGAGCAGCTGCAAAACAAGTTGTTTGCTCAGAGCAGCTGCAAGCACAGGAAAACAAGTTGTTTACTCCTGCAGGCAGGGGTCACAGGAAATTCAGGGTCTAGGGGTCCGCAGTCCCTAACTTGGCCATGAGCCCTTCTACAATCTGCTGAGCTTTAAGTCAGACTTACTCAATGCCTGGGAAGGCCTGAAGCTCGCTCACCACAAGGGCTTTCTGTTCTGACCACTCCAGTTTCCCCCTGGTTCCTTTCATGGTCAGGACAAAACTTCACTTGGCCTGGATTCTTGAGCCCATAATGAATTTAAAATTTTTTTTGTTGTTGTTGTGGAGATTTGAAAGAGAATGGTCCCTATAAGCTTACATATTTGAATATTTGAATTGCACTTAATAGCACTGTTTGGGAAAGATTGGAAACGTGGCCTTGTCAGAGGAGATGTGTCATGCAGTGGGGGTGGCAGGCTCTGAGGTTTCAAAAGCTCATGCCAGGGCTCAGTGGCTCCCTTCTTCCTCATGCCTATAGACCAGGATGTATGCCCTCAGCTACTGCTCCAACACCATGCCTGCCTGCCGACTGCCACAGTCCCCACCATGACCATGGACTAACACTCTGAAACTGCAAATAAGCCCCCAATTAAATGCTTTCTTATAACTTGCCCTTGTCATGACTCTTCACAGTCACTCAAACATTGATGAAAGGGAAAAGATACTATTAGTTTTCTGTACTTAAAAAAAATCATATATTTGTTAAGGGCCTACCTTGTGCATGGATACAGAAGTGAGTACAATAGAGCCCTGACTTAGGAGGACAGAAAGTCTAGTAGAATCACTTTACAAATATTTGGTGAACACAGGTGCACTAGGCACTGCTTGTGGCCTTTGACCTTTCTCGGCAGTAAGAGTGGCATCTTTCCCTCGCTTTGGAGAATTTACAGACTGGACAAGTAATAATACCGAAGATGTGGTCTGGCGGGGCACTTCACAGCCAGAATGACTGTTCTTCTAAACAAGAGCGTAAGAGAAATCAAAGGCACGAAACAAAGGGGTAAAGATTAGAGGAGCATTGAGAGTCTGAGACAACTTTAAGAGGAAAAACTTGGAAATATCTGTGATCAGGAGCTTGGAGAAACATTTTTAGTGGAAAAAATAGCAGGGACAAGGACAAAGAAGTGGGGGACAAAGAGTCCCCCAGAGCTACAGCTACCTGAGCTGGTTAAAAATGCTGGGAGGGAGGTTATTCCAGGTAACAACAAGCAAGCCGCTTGCGGCTGTATTTTTTAAGATCTTTCCAGAGTGATTCATTCTGAGGTTGTTGTTAGCATTACACACTTCTATATGCATACTCTTTTGTGAGATTTTCTTTTTACTTTTAAAAATTATGTGTGCATGTGTTCCTGGGTGTGGGAACATGCATGTAAGTTCAGGGGCCCTTCTGATGCCACAGAGCTGGAGTCACAGGCGGTCATGAGCTGCTGGAAGTCAGTGCTGGAAGCAAACTCTTCAAGAACAGTATTCTTTGTGACTGAGCCATCTCTTCAGCCCTTTTGTTTGACTTTGTAATTCTCTTCTTCTCTTTCTTCTTCTTCCTCTTCCTCTTCTTCTTCCTTGTCCTCTTCTCCCCTCTCTCATAGATTTGTATACATCTTTTTATGTGTATACATATTTTGCTATTATTGCCAACAAGCCATTTGACAGAAGGTGTGGAGCATATATCCTAAAACAAAATAGGGTTTTCTTCATGTTTGATCCCCTACATTAAAAGAACATGCCAAGGCAGCTCATCCCCCACTCTGTTCTCCAGCACTCTGCCCCCCCCCGCCACACACAGCGTTTCCTTTAAGGAATGTCCTCCCTTCTGTCTTGTCTCCCATCTCCCCCGAATCTTCCAGAGCCTTAAAGGGAGCAGCTGCTGAATAGTCAGGCTGCTTGGAGAAAAGAAACAAGTTTAAACAACTCCAAAGTCATTCGCAGTCTCTGTGGTGGAGGCAGAAATGGGGCCATCTGTGCTTTCTGCTCATACATAGCTCTGGACCTGAAAGAAAATCTTTTCCCAGGCTCCGGAGAAAATGACATAAAATGAATCCATTCTCCTGTCAGAGATCATAATGAAACTAGAGAGGAGGTACAAAATCAATTCATTCTTATTATAATTTTCAGATTGCCATCTTCCCGTTTGTTCGGATGCAGGTCTGATGGCTCAAATTGGTCTTTGGAATTTTTAAGGAGCTTTTTTAGCCCCTTAATATTGGCTTATCAGTTCCAGTAATTTCACCTCCCAGAGTGAAATTGGCCGCTAGCACTCGGAGGAAATCCATGCTGTATTTTCTGGTAAGTTCTGCTGCTCATCACCCACTAGACTATATAGTAAATGTGTTTCTGTCATTAGGGAGACAACTGCCAGACTAGATGTTTCCCACAGAAGCACTGGCCTTCCCGGGGCTCTTCCCCAGCAGAGTCTTTGTAAAGCATTTACCTATTTTCACCTTGCATAATATACCTTAGATCTCCTGTTTTGAGAATGTCTTTCCAGCTGGCTGTTAGGGTAAAAGAGAAAATGCAGGCTTACAAGTGGTTCTTTCATTTCCCCTACAAGGCCCTGTAAAGATTAAGAAAGAACAGGAAAAAAGGAGAGCGGAATTTGAAGACAATTGTCAACTTCCTTGCATTTTTCTTGGGTTAACAAAGTAGCCTTTGGAAAGCACATCTCTACACTTTGTATAAAGGGTAGCTGTGTTAGGAAGACGGCCCACTGGGTAAAAGCATGGGTCCGGGCAGGCCTGATAACTGGAGCTCAGATCTGGACCACATGTACAGAAAAAGAAGAATCTAATCCTGTCTCTCTTATAGACAACTGTCTCCTACCCCTGGACCCTCCCATGCCCTGACAATCCTTCTAGGCCGGTTAGCCTGGAGCGTACAGCACAGAGGCAAGCAACAAGAGACACCCTGCCTCACCGAGGGTAAAAGGCAATCCTTGAACATTGTCCTTTGATGTCCACACGTGAGCACATCTGTACTCTCTTGTTTTGCATGTCCACATCATGCATGCACATGAAACACAGACACAAGCAAACAAAAGTTTGCTCTTCTAGTTGTTAAGATGAGGCCAATTTTTTTTAAAAAAAAAAACTTAAAAAATATTATCTACAATTTTACCAACCAAAGGTAAGAACTAATGATTTAGTGGTTTTTAGAAACCACTCTTTACTTTGTGAGTTTAAAACATAGTGTTAAGAATATGTTCCACTCTGAAAATTTTTAAATGACCTTTTGATTTAATACTGCCTAAACTTTAATAACCGTCTTTGAAGGTTGTCAGACAGCCCCTAGTTTGCCATAGCTTATCATTTCTCACCCAGGAAGTTAGTCTTTTGTTTGTTTGTTTGTTTTCTCTCCCTTTAAGGATTGTGAGAAAAAAAACTTTACACATATGTAGCAGATCATTTTCCTAGCATGGATTTCAGTAAGTTAAATTACTAGGTCAAAAGGTAGGGACATTTTAAAGGCTACCTGTATTTTCCTTCAGAGATTTGAAAAACGAAAGGCTCTCAGAACAATTTATATTCCCACTACTTGTGTAGCAAAATGCTTATCTCACTGAACACTTGCCGGAACTCACTCTCTCTCTCTCTCTCTCTCTCTCTCTCTCTCTCTCTCTCTCTCTGTGTGTGTGTGTGTGTGTGTGTGTGTGTGTTTGATAGGTAAAGAGAAATATGCCAACCTATTTTAAATTGTTATTCTTTGCTTGATAGTGAGGCTGAGTAATTTTCTATGTTTGATTGTATGTGTTGTGTGTGTGTGTGTATGAGTGTATATGTGTGTATGTGTGTATGTATGTAAAATTTCAATTTGTATCCACAGACATTTTTAACTACTATTCTTAGTCCTTCCCTAAATTATTTGGATTATATCAGAAGTAACAATTATCCTATTTATACTCTTCATTCTGTTTGCAATTTGAAAAAAATTATACTTTCTGCTATTTTTACATTTTACATGGGCAGTTTTTCTTCCTATTTCCCATTCTTATTGACTTTAATCTTCTGAAACTTTGCCTTTCCTAGAAACATATCTTACATTCCTACTGATGTTGATTATAAATTTTTTCTCTTACTAATTTTATTCCACTTGGTTTCCTTGTGGACTATAAGATCCAGATGATTTTCCCCATATAGTTAACCATTTATTCCAGCAATGATAACTATCTTCCCAATGAAACTGAGAGACTCCATGTGTTCATTCCTAATTCCTTATGTAGACTTGTATGAGATTTTAGAGTTCATATTCAGTACCACTGATATGTTTTTTGGTGACACCACTTCTGGGACCTTGGACTTCATCGAGCACATAGTATATAATAAAGGAAGTGACCCTCTTTCATTTACTTTGGGCTTAAATTATTTTTAACTATCTGCTGTGGGCAAAAGAATGTGGGGAACAGTTATGATTTATTTAGGCAGATTTGTTTATATCTACACACAAACCCAGCTTCCTTCAAGGACTCAACTTTTAAGCCTGTGTCAGGGGCAAAATTCTATTCCTAATACTTGCCTTTAGATCACTTGGTGACTTTCAGTCACCCTTGGGTATTTTGTGACAACCCTGAAATGTAATGAGTCACATTTTTTAGAATTTCAGTTAAATATTGATCACTAATGACAAGGGCCTTTGTGGGGATTATATTTGTCCAACAAAGCATTAAAAACAGCCATTGAATTTAAGTCAACGATGAATGGGCAGGTGGATGGACAGATGGATGGATGGATGGATGGATGGATGGATGGATGGATGGATGGATGGATGATTACTGCATATTGAATACTACTGAAGCAAGAGACCTGACCTCCCCAAACCCAGTGGTGACTGTAGTTTGGAAATATCTTATATCAAGTCTGGTAATATAGAAACATTGTACAGAGTAAAGAAACTGAATCCTCACTGGGTTATACAAGGTGGTTTAGAAGAACTTTGTACATATTATATAATACAGGAAAATGTAAAAGGAAGAAAGAGACTTGCCCAGAGGTCACAAAGGTAAGGGTAGATCCAGATACAAATTCATGTCCCTGGAGCGCTGGCCTTGGCTATCACTTCAGTCCTTATGCAGGAGCAGCTCTACTGTGTACGATTTTAAAGGAAAGAAGATCATTTCTATTGTTCCAGTGACAGAAATAGCATGGGCAATAAGCTTTCTGAAATGGAGTCCCACTAATGATTACCCTTGCATAAGAAGTGTAAGGTTCACTTCCTCTTCTCTATTGCATGGAACGGGGAGCAGGACCCCCGAAGCCTCCTGCCATAAAGACTGCTGGTGTGTGTTTCAGGATGACAGAATTCCACTAGGATTAATGTTGTGTTTTTTTCCTTTCACAATCCATGTCAATGGTAATTGCATAGACATTTCTCTCAAGGACTTGACCTGGCATCTAGTCTTAACAAGAGCAAACCTGCTTTAATCTACTCTCCGCTCTGCCACTCTCCATCCCCACAAGGTAGTCTAATTATGGCAGACACAGGGGTGTGAACTACGGTTTACTTTTCTTTACAAAAAAAAATGACATTAACGTTGCTGTAATCATTCTTAGCTGTGTGGATTAGAGATTCCTTCCCCAGAGCCCCCAAACACTTTGCAAATATGATCTCATTAACCCACACACCAACCCTCTGTGGTAGGTCAGCAGTCTTGGTAGCATTTGGGAATTGAATTATGCAAAGAGAAAGTGGTCTTTTCAGAACAGCCTGTGAGCTGGGGATGGGGTCAGGATTCACATGGAATCTTAGGGCTATGCAGGGCCCTCTATATCACCTGGCCTGACATTCTTATTAAACAAACAGGAAATTGGGGTGGAGAGGCACACTAAACTCTGAAGTTCTCAGCCATGGATATGGATATGGATATATGTTTTTATTACTGGAGAAGTCTTAAAAAATACTATCATCTAGGTTTTGCTTCAGACCGATTTAATCAGAGTCCCTGGATTCTATTATATCAATAGTTTTAAAGGCTTCTTAGGTGATTCTAATAAATAGCCAAGGTCAGATTTTGACTAGATCACAGTTGACCCAGGACAAGCAGCCTATGTATCTGCCTCAGTATAGGGGTGTAGCGGCACAAAAAATAATCAAGCCAGCTCAATAAGAAACGGTATTTTTAATGAATGAAAAGAGGGAAGACTCATGCTATCAGAGTGGGAAGTCCGAAGTCCTATCCATCCAGCGTCCAACGGACACCGCATGGAGAGAGCGCACACCTGTGTTCTCTAGGTTTTTGTTACCTGGGGTCCCAATGGCCACACCCCAACATGATGTGATTGGCTAAAAGTCTTTTCCCATCATAGGGGGCTCTCCATGGCTTCACGTAGCCGTTCTCTACTTCATAGCGTGGTTTGTGCCTCACACTCTCTATGTCCTATCCAGGTTGGTGCCTTTCATACAGATATTGATTTGGGGCGATTTCTTCTTTTTGTATTTGATTTCACCAGCACAGGTATCATTAAGAGAGAGAGAGAGAGAGAGAGAGAGAGAGAGAGAGAGAGAGAGAGAGAGAGAGAGAGAGAGAGAGGAGAGGTCATTTGGTCAGTCACAGCCAGCTGGAGTCAGTCTAATCAGTTGCTGGGCTGACTTAACCACTCCAGATGGAATGGCCTCCCTGGCTGTCCAAGTGTGATCATTGCTTTTGTATAGGTTGCCTTCTTTATGTAGTTTTGAGATAATATTTATTTTCTACCATAAACCTGTGCGTAGAAGTATTAGCCATGTCAAAAAATAAGTGAAGTCATTTCCTCTATCATAAACTCGTGCTTAGAAGTATTAGCCATATCGAAGAATAAGTGAGGTCATTTCCTCTGGCATTATAAGGATTACAGAATCAGGAGCCCGCCTTGGCATCCGTGGCAGGTACTCCGCGAACGGCTGTACTCATGAAGCTCCTATCACCTTGGGAGAGTGCGGCACTTGCAGACAGTGTCAGTGGCCACGAATATGCATAGCCAGAGATGAACAAAGCCCCTGCCGGTATGGCGCTTTCTGTAGACTCTGGAAAACTTGACCTTAATGAAGGCGAGGGGAAGAAACAATCACCCTGCTAACCCGCTCATCATTAGATACAAAGAGGCACTAGAGCAAGTGAGATTGGCTGAGGGGAAACATAACACAAGGAACATGTCTAAACTTGGCTGTTTTCCCCTCTGAGAAAGGAAACACTCACGTTTCAAGCTTTCTATCAGGTAGATCTATAATGGATTTAGTGGACCCTGTTTCTTAGCCCTCTAGGTCTTAAGCTCTAGACCTCTGACCCTGTAATCTGCGGCCATTCCCATCTCTCAGCTCAATAGGTCTCCTTTTGCTTCTCTTATTTTTGTTAGTCAGCCGTACTGAGGTCCTCTAAGTAACTCGGGTTGACTTTGGATACCCATCCCCAAATCTTTTGTTTGGGAGTTAGGCTTCCGTCTAATTTCCTCTTTCTTCTTTTTTTAAATATTTATTTATTATGTATACAATATTCTGTCTTTGTGTGCAACTGCAGGCCAGAAGAGAACACCACACCTCATTACAGATGGTTGTGAGCCATCATGTGGTTGCCAGGAATTGAACTCAGGACCTTTGGAAGAGCAGGCAGTGCTCTTAACCACTGAGCCATCTCTCCAGCCCATAATTTCCTCTTTCCATGCCTCCTGAGTCCCTGGGTTCCTGTACAACTGCAGCATTCTTCTAGTGTTAGGAGTCCTGTTTCTGTTTCACACAAAACAGGAAAATGTGAGAGGAAACGAAGAGACTGTCATTCCCAGTCCCCCAGGGTTAGCTGTTGGGAGTCTGTCCAGACTGCAATAGGTGACAGTAAGCCAGATTCCATCCATTGACGTGAGTTGATTTGTGTGATGGACAAATCAACCCCTACTTCCTGCCTCCAACGGTATGTATCCCTTCTTGTGGAGAAACTTATCACAGTAGGTGTTGCTTCCAGATAGCCAGACCAGGACCCACCTTGGATGCACTCAGCATCCCTTGAATCACATCCTTGTGGATGGATGAATTAAGACATCTCTGTTATCTGTCCCTTAATATAGAACTCAAGTCAAAGACCAGACAGAGAATGCAATCAGGCAGATCCCTACCTATCACTGAGAATCGCTCCTCACTTTCAAGGGACCTTGTTGTCTTATTAGAAGTCTGTAATGTCTGCAGCAAATAATGGTGTGTTTCCATTCCCACAGCTATTCTTGCATGCCTCACCTAACCATTATTTTCATACAGTTTACTTTCCCATGTATGTTTGAGTATATGCATGTTTCTCTATGCATGGAGGTATGCGTATGTGTGGATGCTTATGCACCTATGTGTGCATGTGCCCATGGAGGCGCAAGGTCAATGTTAGGAATCTTCCTGGATGGCTTTCTGCCTTATTCATTGAGGTATGAGCCCTCAGTCAAACTCAGAGCTCCCTCATATAGCTAGTCTTGTTTGCCAGCTTGTTCTGGAGTTCTGCTGTCTCTATCTACCAGCCCATCTGGCATTCAGATGGCTTTCTGGTGATTAGAATTCTGTCCTCATGCTTACACAGCAAGTACTTAACTGCTGAGTCACTGCCCCAGCCGCTTATACCACACTTTTGGTAGAGGCAGATATTCTATATAGCTTTAATGAGGTGTATAATAAGGAGGACTGCCAGAGCTTCATTCTCGACTACGTCTCCATTCTTAGGTCTGAGACATGGTGTGTCATCAAGTTAGCATTATTTCTTGCTCCTTGCTCCAAACACTATTTAAACACTCTCTGTAACACACAGAGAGAACAGGTCCTACTATCCCTGACCTGTAGAATGTCCCTTTCCCATTATCTTATGGAACAGTTCTTAGTCATCTTTCAAAACCCAGACCGCACGTTGGCTCTTGTCTTGCTCTATACCCTTAGTGCTCTCTGTGAGCGTTTCTTCCACAGACCACCAATCCTGCTTTGAGGAAGCCTTGCACACTTTCCTTTTACACGCTTAGTGTTTATGAGTACAGAAGGTCTGCAGAAGGTGTTTTGGCTCAAGTATACAAAGTTCATCTTTGTATCTCCCGACTTGTATTTCACATGATAACTAAAACATGCCCGTGGTGTATTTTAAATGAATGAACCATCATTAGATGGATTCTTAGGATGCCAACTTATCTAAAAATCATATTTGCCTGAGTTGGATCCAGCCAGATACAGAGCATGGAGAAGAACTGGGAATTATGAGACTTTCCCCCCTGTTGAATGGGCTCCCTTCCCATTTTAAAAGCTCCTAGGGAATCCGCAGGCTATTTGTCTGTGTAGAGTCAAGATGCATTTATTTTTGCCAGGGTTATGGATTTCTAACATGGAGACCGACCCATCTCTTCTGGGACTGTGGGTTTTTGCATTGTGTACTCTGGTTTCCCAGCTTAGGGTGCACACACTAGTGCTTTTCTAAGTGTTTATAGAATATATGACCCCAAAGTAGTCTCTGCATCACTCAGGGAAGTCCTCTTACACCGTGTCTTTCAACATATTTTGGTCTAGGAGAAGCTATTTGTTCAAGCGTCACTGTCCTGCCTTCGGCCTGCCCTCTAGAAAAGAATCCGGTTTTCATGTGGACGCTTTAGTTAAATGGAACAAGGTGGTTTCCATTGTTGGAAATGGCCACCTGTGTCGGCCGTGCGTAATGTTTAGGGTTAGGGAGGAATGCTTGTCCTTTCGGGGCTCTGGATTCGGTACAGATAATGTCAGGGAAAGAAATGATTGAATGGGAGATGGGGGGGCGGGGAACTAACCTACCTAAAGAAAATGAATATGAAGAAGGAGGTCTCCGAGGGGAATACAAATCGGTGGCACTCATCATTTGAAGAAGTAGCATCAATCTTCCCCAGTCTCATTTCGTTTCCATTGTGTGTGTGAGGGAAGGCACGAGCGAGGGGCAACGAAGAACAACTTCTCAAAGCCGCTTCCTATGTGAACAGTGGATAAGGGAGTCTTTAACTTCAGCCTCGTGGATGGGGGAAGAAAATCTCTCCATTCTGAACCATTTTCTCAGGAACGGATAGAGTTCTTCTGAATCTTTCCCCTGCTTTATAATATCGAAGGACTAGGAGACAGTTTTCAGAACCCACAGAGATTGTGCTGAAGAGCAGGCAAGGTGGGGCCCCGGGTGAGGGGCTGTGCCTATGGCTTCAGCTCCTAGAGAACCCATCTTCCCCTGGCAGAATTGATTTCCAGTCCGGTCTGCTATCTTTCTGGGTCACAGCCTTGAAGCCTGTCCAAATCTGGATGTTTTACTTCTCGTTTTACACATTTTCCTCAGTCACATGGGCCCCTACCCGTGTAACTCTCCTCTTCTAATGCAAGGCAGTGTGAAAGGTCGCACACAAATGGAACTTTGTAAATCTAATCATCTCGCCCATGTACTCCAGAGCTTCCTATTTAACAGAAGCCGGCCGAGGCGGGGACAAAAGGAAACCGATTCTGGCACTCTCCCTTACATTCTAGTTTGTCTCCTCTGAAAGGTAATTTTTCTTTTAATCACCAATTTCCTTAAAGCTGACTTTTCTAAACAAAGTCCAGGTGCCTGCAATATGCCAGACAGCAGCGCCCTGTATCAGAATGCTGTCCCCTCTTCCCCCTCAGATCAGGAAGCACCTAGGAAGGAAAGTCCCTTGTCTGTTTTCTAACTCCTTGAACCAGGCACAACTAGTCTGCTTCTAAAGAGAAGAGGGAGGCAGAGCAGGCAGCATCGAGCTACGGGATTAATTCCTGGCCAAATTCCACACGGAGCTCTCTTGGAACCTATAAGTCTCTCTGTGTTACCCTGCCCCACCCCACTAGGATTCATCCTTGTTACCCTGTCCCCACCCCCATGGGATCCATCCTATAGCATACTGCTTCTTAGTGATTAGGGCCGTTCAGCTTGTGTGCCTGTGTGGGGAGCATGCTCATTGCTGTGGGTGGGTGGATGCCGTGCTACTGGCTCTCGCACAGCTCCTCTGAATGAACTTTGCATTGTGGAAAGCCCTGGATCTTCACCACTGGGAGAAGGACTTAGGAGACTGAGTAACATGGCGGAAAGGCTGGCTTGAGGTCTAATTAGCTGATGGACTGAGCATCTCTTCCCTAGCAATAAAATAGACATATTAAGAATGACCCCAGAAAGCTGTATTAAAGAAAACATATACATAACATGATAGATACTGAATAAATAGAGATTATAGGTGTTATTCATTATAGTAGCCATGCAATTGTTTTCATCTCCACTCTTTGCCTATTATTCCTGTCCAACTTTTTCTGTTTGTTTGTGGGTTTACATAAAAAATATATGCTCTCTCTCTCTGTGAGTGTGTGTGTGTGTGTGTATCTTTGCATCTGTCTGTCTGTATCACTCTGTCTCTCTTTCCATCACCCCACCCCAATACACAATGCAGGGCTAAAATAGTTCTTGGAGCATCCCATATATAGACTCTGTGTTTGAGACGACACTATCCTGAGCCCAAAGATATTGACATCTAACACAGACAAAACTAGAATGAAGGAATCCTGGGGGACCCTGGAAATGCTCTGTCTACCTTCTGACTCTCTGCCCCTGGCTGT
Organism: Dicrostonyx torquatus; assembly: GCA_028555095.1. Lineage (NCBI taxonomy): Eukaryota > Metazoa > Chordata > Mammalia > Rodentia > Cricetidae > Dicrostonyx > Dicrostonyx torquatus. The sequence continues at coordinate 243,047 of JAQHUG010000318.1, forward strand.
GACCACATGAGAGACATCTATCTCAAGGGAGCCTGCTTAGGATGGAGTGCTGCAGTTCTCATCCTCCCTAAAGGATTTTACTCTTCTTAATCCTCAGGAGCACTTTACCCTTCAAAGCTCTGAGAAAATGTCCAAACCAGCTCCTCTCAAAACTAAGATTCCCAATGACATTCTCTTATTTTTTTCTATAATAGTTTGATATTTTTTCCACTTTAAAAAAATCCTATAGTTGCTCAGCACAGCTCGGACAGCATGAATGGACATGAGCGAGGCTTTGATCTCATTTGTGTGTGTGTGTGATTTCTTGGTAACAAATGGGCTTTTGTTGGGAGACAGGTTGACATCAGGCTTGCTTTCGGATGCTCTGTGGTGAGTTGGGAGCCAGCTGCAGCTATGTTCTCTTTTCTTAGCCCTATAGTAAAACTGTGACTTGACACATAATTGAGCATTGTTATGTAGGCCCTTTCAATATTCCAGGCATTGAAGAGAGAGAGAGAAAAATGTGTTCCATCCAGAAGAATAGCATCCAAACGAATGTCAGGTGACAATTTAGCAGAGTCGTGACTGATGTAATCCATCACAAAGGAGAGAAGAACTATTGATTATGATGCTCATAAAAGAAAAGCACATCCTCCAGAAGAATGGCAGGAAAAAATAGGAAGCCTGCAAAGGAGCAGGCTGCCTTTCAGCCACTGCTCTTGAGTGATAGGCGATGCCTAGCTTTGGCTCTGATTTCTTTGAATCAGCCTGGAAATGGAGTCCAATACTTTGACCATCAAAAGCAGAAACGATGTTATAGACCACCATTTTGAGTAATGTTAATGAATGACAGAGTGGCTCACCCAACAGGAAATCACCTGTGGTTGGAAGGTGGCAGGTGGAATGAGGACCAGGGGAGAGGAGCTCTCTTGTCTGTGGCATTGAAAGGGGGAGGTAATAGACAAGGTACACAGGGGGCTGAATCTGGGGGGGGTCATCACATCGGAGCTTTTCAAGTCAGTGGGGTCACCAGTTCAGTTCTAAGCCAACTAGAAACTCCCCCTGCCTGAAGACTGATGGGGAATTAGTTCCTGCCTATCAATCGGCTCTTTGACAGTAGTTGTGATAATGAGTTGAGCCTCCTTCCTAGAAGATGGGCAAATATTAGGAATGAAGACAGGTGTGAAGCATGATTAATAAAAACTCAGAGAAAGAAAATGGGGATTCAACCTGAAGATATGAAAAATAAAGCAACTAGCCCTCAGTCTGAAATGGTGATCTTTTCTCCTGGAATCTCAGAATGAGACTGAACTGTTTCCTTCCATTTTATAATCATCTCTAAGGCTGAGATTAAAGGCATGCACCACCCGGTTTCTATGGCAGACTAGAGTGGCTACTGGGATTAAAGGTGTGGGTTATTGTGGCCTGGTCCGTAAGGCTGGCTAGAGTGGCTGTTTTACTCTCTGAACTTCAGGGAAGCTTTGTTTATTAAAATACAAATGAAATGCCACCACATAGGTGCATATGTTAGAGAGGATTCTGCTGGAATTGGGGTGGAACAGTATGTCCTAAAAGGTACACAGAGAGAAGGTATGGGGGTCATGGGAACCGTGAGGGTCAAAAGAAGGGAAAGAGAAGAAAATGCTCTATTCCCCCAGTGCCTGGGAATCCCTACCAGGGCTCCAGGGATCCTAGTGTTATCCAGGAGGCAGACAAACTTTTGGGAACCTTGGAGATGACGTTGGGCTGAGTTTCATGAAGAAACTTCTCCCTGGTTCTTGAGGGCACAGTGTCCCTTTCTCTGATCCTGTTACAGCTCCCTGACTTGAGTCCTTGTCTAATCTTGGAACAAGATGAGCTAATTTGTGAGCTGACTTCCAAATTATGTTTGCCGCTTTAGCTCTTCATGTTTTAGGCTATATCACAGCCTAAAACCCCTGAAAGGCTGATGTTGCACTTAGAAGTCAATGACTTTGTTTTTTGTTTTTTCTACTGTAGCCACTCATCCTCTGAGGCAAAAAATAGAGAAGGATGTTGTCTCTAGGGTAAGAGGAAAGCTACAGGAGATGTTGCACATCTACTAACATCTGTCACTCCTACCATACTTCTGACTTACTTTATTTTTGACATTCACTCTTAGTTGAGCCTTAGAAGCCTCTAATCAGGTCATCTGGTCAACCACCCATAGACCCAAGGCTTCTTGGTAAGAAGAAAAGTCACAGAAGGCAATTTCAAGGAACCAAACTCCCTAGGGATATATACTCTGTGTAGTAGCATGGGAACAAGAAACATAAAAGAGCTCATGAAAAATGTGGCTAGAGAAATTTTCTTCCTTTAGTCCCACCAGTTATATCATTTGAAGAACAGGAGACATGGGAGTGTTGGACTTAATAATGATCTGAGATTTTATTATTCACAATCTTTGGGTTGTAGATTGGGGGGATGAGAGAGAAAAGGGACTCAGTGTAGCTCATCATCCATTGTAGTAGATATGCATCACCTTTCTATGTAGTTGATATAACTTAATTTGCTTTGCATAGTGTAATGGTCAGATATTGCTCTTCAGGTTGTCTATTTTTAATCCAGTGTGTCTAGAGGGTCAATCAAATGATTGCTGGCATGGCTCTCCTCCCTAGTGGTGGGAGCCTTGTATCTGGCATAAAAAAGTCTGCAGACAAGCAGCCTGCTGAAGCTATGAAGAATCCTGGGAAAAGTCCAGAGAGTGGCTTCTATTTGTCTCAGAAATATACCCTCTGTACAGAAGTTTAGAAGCTGAGGTGCAGGGCATAGGATGGATAATACTGGTAAGGAAGAGGATGGGATGGAAAATGAACCAGCATGTGCTACTGCTGCTCTGCCAGATGCTACAAATCGCTCAGACTCAGAGTAAGTGATCATGTTTTAGTGTGTGTGATCTCTACACCCTCCTTCTGAAATCCTTGGGATGAATAGCTGAACCATCATTGACCCTTCATCTCTAGTTGCCGAGGAATGTGGGTACACAAGAAAGGCTTGCTCTAAGGATGAGTGAGAGGTAAGGGTGACGCTCAGGGTAGTTGCTTCTTCTTTGATTAGGATATTTTGTTTCCTGGGCATATTTTAGGTCAGTTCCTACATAATGTCTTCTTCAAGCTATACTTAAGCAACCAGAAAGTTATCTAAGAATGTTTCACTGAGTAAGGGAGGAGCAGATCTTAAAACTGAGAATGCACATGTCCATGTGATGAAAAGATCCAGTCAACTGAGAGGATGCTGGATATATTTGGAGACACATTGCCCGCATCACCTTTAACTAACATGGACACTTCACTGTGGCATCTGCTACCTAGCACCCCCTGTACCATCTGTTCAGTGGAGGGCGCTGCTCAGATCTCCCTCCCTCAGGAGTTTAGAGATTGCCTTTCCTGACCTAGCTTTGTTCTGCACATTCCTGAGTTCATTTGGCCCTGTCAGGTTGCAGTTAGGCCCGATCAATAGTCTTTTTAAAGAAGCTTTGCCCTTTGAACATCAGCCCTAAGCATTTTGCATTGCTTGCCTGCTTGAAAAGTTCAGTTTTGTTCTATGTTTGGTTCTAAAAATACCTCAGTGAGTGGGAAGCCATTGTAGTCTAAAGCCGTTCTTCTAGGTGAGGGACCCTTGGCTTGACAGTAAGCTCTTTGGGGTGAATTCTTTAATACCGTCACACTTTCAGGAAATGGACTAAGTTGAGGGTAGAGGGGCAAGTGAGCATTCTGTCACCAGATACTCTCAGCTCCACAGAAGACAGGAAGCTTTGGCACATGAGACAGCAACCAAGATTCTGACTGTTGTTGAATGCTCAAGTTGAAATGGCCTTGACATGTTTAAAATTTTTTTTTGTCTTTTCGAGACAAATATGTGTAGACAGTATTGACTGCGAGTCAATTGATAATCTTCGGTCTGTGTTTTTGAGGTTGCACAGTCGATATCCATTGTCTTCAGGGCCGCGGTACTTGATCCACAATTGATGTTGCTTATGTGGTTGTCAGCATTCCTATGATCAAAGCCCCCATAAATTCAAGATGTCTCAAAGTCCCATAAACTCAATATGACTTCTGGATATGAGTGAAATAATACACTTGTTCCCTTAGAATTGTCCCAAAGTGCCTAGCAATGGTCTATTCTGCTTCAGGATGTCCTTGGAGAGCGAGCACACAATGAGATACAGGCTGTTCAAGCACGAAGCTTTTTACACTCTGTTTATCTGATTCTTCTGTCTAATTAAAGCTACCTTCTACACTTGATTGGTTTTTAAAGCCTAATATTTGGCAATTAAACCTTCTTTATTCTAACAATCGGGTAGCACTTCCCCGAATGCTTTAGTACATGGTATGTTACCCACCCACAGAACCAAAAAACAAGCTTCCTTAGGGAGCTGCTTCCCAGTGACTGGGATCTCTCAAAATCATCACCCAGCATAGAATTGGGCACCTGTCATGTCAAAGCAGGGGAAATCTTTGTCCTTAGAACTAGTCTCCATACTCTCCCTTACCAACTGTTTATTCTTTACAAGTTGCTAGGTCCTTCTGTTCCTAGGACTCTAGAGTCAACAGCCTAGATGACCAATTCCTACTGACCATCTTTTTTTTTTCACTTTCTCCAAAAAAAAGGTGGTTAAGTCTTTGAAATGCCTTAAAAAAGGAGGATGCTGAGCACATGCTGGCCACTTTTTCAAAGAGAGGATCAGCAGACTTGCCTCTTCCTTATCATCTGTTCCTACTTCATCACATCTCTGCACACATGTGCTCACAAGCACACAGGCACGTGAGTCTTAACATCTCAGGAAACACACGGTACCACCACACTCTGCTGTCCTGTCCAATCTGCAGTAAGAAAGCCTGTGTCTCCAATGCTAGCATCTGGGCTGAAGTTTACTCCATGCCACTGGCCCTTCCCAGGAGCCCAGTCTAGCCACACAAGCCACTCTTCCTTTCTTTGTGAGTGGTTTTAGTCTGTTATCCTCACACCCAAGTCCAGAGTGATGCTTGAGGGAGACTAAATCAATGCCAAAACCACATCTGCTTCACCCTGAGGTGACTAGCCCTGCCACCTGCCAACAAGAACTGCAGCGCACATCCTAATGTGTTTGTTTTTTATTTCCTGTGCCAAGAATACAAACGACTTAAAGGAGTTTCTTCTAGACTTTAACTCCTTTGCTGAAGACATCCTCCGGGAGATGACTGGAACTGCTGAAGATCTGCTATAGTCATCATGATATGTTTGTAAGCCTCCTTGGTGATACCTCTTCCTGGAGCCAAGGTGTCCTGCTGACACCTGGATTATTTTCACATCAGTGTTTCACAAGGTGGAAGGCTGAGTTGGTGGGTATAGAAGGCAAGGAGCCTCTAGGAATGATCTCAGAGGTGACTGTCCTGGAAACTTCTGGCCAAGCTGTTTCTATGAAGGGGTGGGATATTGGCTGGATGGATGTCTGCTCTCTCCCTAGTCACAGTATGGCTCGAGGGTCAGAAACCTGCATTTCATCATGCAGGAACTCATCTCAGATCCTAACCTCCTCAAATGCTGGGTCAGAATCTACACTTTAACCATATCCCATTTGATCTATAGATGTGTTCAAGGAAAGACAGGCCATAAGGCTGTTCTTTTGGTAGTTATTCCTTGTGTTTCTGTTGTTGTGGCAAGATACCATGACCAAGATGACTTATAAAACAAAGTGTTTAATGGAGTGTATGGTTTAAGAGGGTTACAGTCCATCATGGCTGAGCAAAGGCATGGTGTAGAAACAGCTGAGTGCTCACATCTGGATCCATAATCAGGAGGATGAAAGAGCTAACTGGAAGTGATGCAGAACTTTGGAAACCTCAAAGCCCACCCCCAGTGACACACCTCCTCTAACAGGGCCACCCCCCAATCCTTCCCAAAGAACTCCACCACTGGGGACTAACTGTTCAAACATATGAACCTTTGGGGGCCATTCTCATTCAAATCACTACATATAGGGAACTGAGAGAATGACCCCTTAGGGAAGGTAAAGGAATCCAGTTGGCTGGAGTCTTTGAATAATGGAAAGACCAAAATACCCAATAAGTGGAAAAACAATAGCTAGTTAGCAAGAGAGGGTACAGAGAGGTGGTCTCAAATGGACAAAAATTCTACCTGCCTTGACATACACTAATTTTCCACACCCCTGAAATCTGCCCCTGAACTCTTGTGAGCTAGGCTGGATGATGATTCTGGTCACTAAAAAGTTATTTCTGTGGTCATTTCTTTATCCTTGCCATAATTAAACATTTAAACAGTAAACTATAAAACAAGGATAACAGTCTACTGACATTTGAATTCTCCCCGTGATGAGTACTTTGACCTTGTTATGCTACAGCAAATACAAGTTTTAAATGGGAGATGTCCTGCACTGGGGTTTTCCTTGGACATTAAGGAGACACATTTTTGAGAGTAGATAAAGGTAACCAAGGTTCCCTCTTTCTTGCAAAGGTGCCATGGCCTTCTCCCAGTTTCAAGCAAGTTATGGGCAGATTGGGACCAGAACCCTCTCTTTTTGGACCCTATTCAAGAAATACTACTCATATTAGTGCAGGGTCTTCCTCTGTGTAGCTGATGCTCATGAAGATACCTCTTGCTTTCAGATCTTAACCTAAGCAAAGACCCCATTTTTTAAAAAAATAATATGTTAAATTTCATTCATGTATGCAATGCATCTTGATCATGTCTGCCCCCTAAAATTCTCTCCAAGATTTCTCAACACATCCCCTTCCAAATTCATGTTCTCTTATTAAAATTTATATTATTATCATCATTTAAAACCCACTGAGTCTAATTAGCTCTGCACACAAGCTTCTGGGTGTGGGGACATTCAGTGGGGTATGGGCAACCTATGAATGAGAACCCCACCTAAGAAAACTGACTCTCCCTCATCAGCTTCCAAAAGCTCCTCAGTCAGGGCTGGAATCTTGATAGCCCCTCATTATTTTTGTTTGTTTGTTTTGTTCTACGACAGGCTCTCAATATGTAACTCTGGCTGCTCTAGAACTCCTGTGTAGACCAGACTGGCCTCGAACTCATAGACATCCACCTGCCTCTGCCTCCCAATTGCTGTACTGCTACACCCGGCTTCATAATGGAACTTTTAATGGCTTGGCCTTGCAAATTCACTAGTGCAATAGTCATACCATGTCCAGAAGATAGCACCACATGGCACTCTTCCCATCTTCTAGCTCAGCAGTTCTCAACCTGTGGATTGTAAGTAAGGTTGAGGGACCCTTTCACAGGGGTCACCTACCAAATATCCTGCATATCAGATATTTACATTACAGCTCATAACAGTAGTAAATTACAATTATGAAGAGCAAGGAAATAATTTTATGGTTGGGGGTCAGCACAACACGAGGAACTGTGCTGCTTAGGTTGAGCCCCCTCACAACACGAGGAACTGTGCTGCTTAGGTTGAGCCCCCTCACAACACGAGGAACTGTGCTGCTTAGGTTGAGCCCCCTCAGTTCTGATCACTTGGGACAGTTATGAGTCTCTGTGAATCAAAACCCATTGCAGTAGGAAGCATTCCTGACCATGGTTGTAGGCAGCACAAATCTGTGCTATTATAGATATTTTTGGTTTTGAGCCTAGCCTTTAATGGCTGAGCCAACTCTCCAGCCCTATGCTATAGATATTTAGAAGGCAGTTTGACAACATGACTGTTTAGCAAAGGTGAACAGTAGATTCCCCTAGTACCTACTTTGAGTCTGACTATAGTTTGGTCTCTAGAAACTGGTGACAAACAGACCTGACTCTAGTTTGATGAAGTCAGCCCACCACCTTGCTTGTTAAAGAGTCAGGGAGGCCAACTGGCTCCCTGGCAGCGTCCAGAAGGTCAGAGTGACTAAGACAGGAAAGGAGAAATAATCTTCCCATAGGCCATCCTCAACCTGCCACCTCCTGCTGCTTCCTGGGTAGCAGTAGGTCAGGATGGGGAATGTAAGAAATGAGCAAACGGTTTAAGAAGCGTAGCTGGTTTTGACTTTCAAATCAATTTTTAATGAACATCTTTCTCATCCATGTTTAAAGAACTGGCTTAGTCATAACCAAGTGTTGCTGGCAGTGAGCCCTCTTTCCAGAAGCAGTCTCACTTAAAATTCTATTGCCTTTTAAAAGCTTAGGTCCAGCTTTATGCTAGAGTTACAGATGTCATGTTCTTTGAGGAGGGTCTTAACGGCACAGGTGATCAACACATATCAGATTCAATGGAGGACTTCCAATACCATCAATACTACAATGGCTGCTACTAATGTGGAGAACAGAAAATGTCCCTTCAGCACTGCCTTGCCAGTCTAGGAGACCTGAGAGTCCCTTGAGTACCACAGATGAGTTTCAAGATGACCAAGAATTTGTAACATCCTATAATTTGGCTGCAATTTTTTATGGTTCTCTTAAAAGCAACATTTCTTTTGTTTGTGTATTTTTCTTTTCTTGTCTGTGTGTCTGTGCATGCATGTTTATGCCAGTATATTGTGTGTGCATGCAGGTGTATGCGAATGTGTATGTGTGCATGTGTGTAAGCCAGACAGAAATCAACCTCGAGTGTCATTCTTCAGACTCTATCTGCCTTGGTATTTTTGATACACAGTATTTATATCAACGGCTCTTAATCTTCCTAATGCTTTAGTACAGTTACTCATGCAGTGACCCCAACCATAAAGTTATTTCATTGCTACACGATAACTCTAATTTGCCACTGTTATGAGTTTTAATGTAAATATCCGATATGCAGGATATCCGATATGTGACCTCCAAAGGGGTCATGACCCACAGGGTGAGAACTGAAGATTTGTATTTTTATGTGGGTGTTTTGCCTGCTTGTATGTATATTAACCATGTAGTGTATGTACTTCATGCCTATAGAGGCCAGAAGAGGGTACTAGATAATCTAAAGATGAGTGTTAGTTACCATGTGGGTTCTGGGAAAAGAGTCCAGGTATTCTGTGTGCATGGCCTTAATTGCAGAACCATCCCTGTACTTCTATCTCACACCTTGTTATTTTATACAAGCTTTCACATTGGCATATGTCTTGCTCAAGAGGCTAGGCTAGTTGGATCCCTGTGTCTGCTTCCCCAGCACTGAGAGGAGCTCACCGCTGGGCTTGACTTTTATACACAGATCCCAGGAGTTGAAATCAGGTCCTCATGCTTGCATAGCAAGCACTTTGCCCACCGAACTATCTCTCCATCGAATCTCATTAGAAAGGCGGACTACAACATTTGCTGCTTTTAATGTGCGTTAAGTGGTTCCTGCCCACCCTCAGTTACCCTACGAAGCAAGCCCTTTATTCAACTTGCTGTATGCTTGCTGTGGGCTCTGAAGAGCTGCTATTACTGTCAGATCTTGCAGATTAAGGAACCTTACCCAGCTGGTTAGTGGAGAATCAGAAAACCAAACCAGCAATTAACCATGGTTTTGAAGGGGAACAGTTTTCTGTCTCTGAGGAGAAAGACTGAGATGTGGCATCTCAGTCTTCTGTGACATGGAGTCACTTAGCATGTGGTTCTTCTCCTGGTGATGTGGCTCTTTCCAATGCTTTTGCTCAGCAAACTTGTTTTCCTTCAGGCCAAGTGTTTAGGTCAGGGGTTCAGTTAAGTGTTACCAAGTCTTGCAAGTTAGTTAGCGATTTACCACATGGTTTACTAAGAGTTAATAAAGCCTTGTAACTACAAAGAATATTCAGTTCTTAGAGAGGACCCAAATTCAGTTTCTAGCACCTACACTGGGCACTTTACAACTGCCTGTCATTCCAGCTCCAGGGCATCCAACAGTTTCCCCAGGATCCTTCACTGAAGTGAAGGTTGGGCGCCTTCACTCATGTGCCTACACATATTCTCATAATTTAAAAATAATAAAAACTAACAAAGGAGAAGATTCCTAAATCAACAAAGTCCTGTGAGTTGGGAGTTTAAAAGCCTTCTTGTCCAAATTCCCATCTAACTAGACTTTCCTTTTATAACCTTCCACAGAATACCATTTCTTTTGGTGTACCCTCTCATCAGCCAAGCTCATCTTGCCTACTTTGAATGATGAAATTAGAAAGGTTAAAAACAACAACAGAGGAAAAAAAGGGAGTCATCAGAGCAAGGGAAGTGGATCGGGGAAGGGGAGGGAAGGACAATATGGCTTTTGTTCATGTGTGAAATGGTCACAGAACCAATGTTTCCTTAAATCTTTTCTCATTTCTGCTTTCTTCCAAATCTGGTTTTCTTGTCCTCATCTTTTCTCTTTTTAGAATCTATTTGTCTGATAGACAGGAGTTCTCAGGTTAATTACATCTAGAAATCTTTATTTCCCAGCTATAAAATGATTAACTATATCATTTAAATCAAATCATCCCCACATTAGAATTTCACCCTCACCTTTTCAGCACATCTTTTGGTGAAGTTGGTTTCGGTTACCAGTTTTTCTAGGGAGAACAGTTATGTCATCCATTTTCAAAAAGAGACCATATGCACATAACAGATCTCATTTAATTATGGGCTTCAGTTTCCATCTTTGTCAGGTTTATGGAGCAGCGTCTTCTTCATTCTCTTGGAAGGAATTTCTCAGAGTCATGGCATATTCTATTTATACATCTTAGACCCAGTCCGGAGTCCAAATGTCAGCACTTTGTGGGAAGAGTGCTAGGCTAGAAGCCAAAACAATGGAGGGCTTCCTGGTTTGGGTTCTGCCTTGGGACCTTGGTCAGACATTAACCTTTGGGAATCCTTGTTTCATTGGGCATCCTTCCATCTCTGCCCTTGGCTCAAACAGGCACCATATGGCAGAACATTTAGTGCACAGTGAGATAGTATAAGGATATACATATTGCTAGAATGGTTATCAAACCTCAGACCTCCAAAACCTCTACCACACAGTTGATTTTTGTTTATCTTCCCATACAGATGGTCTGGGAGGAGTTGAAATAAAGTTGCCTCAGAGCCGAACATTCCTGTCAGTCAGAAACTTGTCAGTCATAGAGTTTCAAAGCAACAGGGGGTGGAGAGTGAGCTGACAGTCATTTATACATGTTTAATGAACATTAATGAAGCATCCTGTTTGTAAATAGCACCAAAGATAGTACAATGTAAATCTTCCTGCTATTTCTGGATGAAGTTGGCAGCATCCAGAGGTGAACTGTTCAGCCACCACTGTTCCCTGCCTCCAGTGGCTCTGAGCACTGACAGATTTCTTATTTTGATCTTTCAAACATGATATTCTCATTTAGAATAGCTCTTGATTGTATATTATCTAATCAAGGTACATTCTCAAGGTGTGTGTGTGTGTGTGTGTGTGTGTGTGTGTGTGTGTTATGGATGTGTGTCCACATGTGCAGGTGTGCTTGCTAACAAGTGCATATGTGAAGATCAGAGATTGATGTTGGGTGTCTATCACTTTTTACCTTATTTCTTGAGATAGAGTCTCTCACTGAGCTGGGAGCTCACTGATTTGACTAAACTGGCTGGCTAGCCAACTTGTCTCTGTGTATATGCTGTGGGATAATGATCTTGTATAATGTAAATATTTGTCACTTGTATTGGTTCAATAAAATGCTGATTGACCAGTAGCCAGGCAGAAAGTAAAGGTGGGGTGACCAGACTAAGAGAATTCTGGAAAGAGACACAGTTTCCAGCCAGATGCAGAGGAAACAAGATGAGAATGACTTACTGAGAAAAGGTACCAAGCCATGTGACTAAGTATAGATAAGGATTATGAGTTAATTTCAGTTGTAAGAGCTAGTGAGTAATAAGCCTGAGCAATAGGCCAACATTTTATAATTAATATAAGCCTCTGTGTGTTTATTTGGCACTAAACAGCTGCAGGACCAGGTGGGACAGAAACTTCCATCTACAAATGGCACCAAATATGGGGCAACTACATTCACATAGCACCCAAGAGAGCTTGGGAAGGGATTCTAGACACAAAAGAACAAGAGTCAAGCATAGCTTCTTGATAGCAAGATTTTCTCTGGTGAGCTATGTTTGCTAGAGGCAGGAAGAGGCACATCTCCTTTAAGAGGGTTTCTGACTCAGTGGTAAAAACTGTTTAACTCTTTTAAGAGACCCTGCTACCAAACAGTTAAATGGTGTTTATGAGTAGTTAGTGTCATGCTTCTTGGTGGTTGCATGGACTTAGAAACTCTGCAGAGTTGTGGCAATAAACCTTGCTCCCACTAGTACTTCTGCCATGAAGCTAGACTCTCCAAAAGCCAAGTAATAGAGCAGAGCTAGTCACTGAAGCCATTCCATTTAGCAGATTAAAGACTCATTTGGTCAAAAAAAGATGGAGATATACAGTAAAGACAGATTCAGACAAAAAAAATTCTAAATGGTTTAGAGTGTATTTAAAAGTATATGTAGGCTCAGGAGAGAAAAAGAATTTAAAAAGTTTTTAAAAAAGAAATAGAGTAATTTTTTAAAAAGACAACACAATATTGTTATTGTGTTGTCTTTGAATTGTTTGATTGCTAAGGAAGGAGAAACAGTTGCTTAAAAAAAACCATTTGATCATAAATGCTTTGGATCAAATGAACCTATATCTTTTAAAAATATCTTGACTTCAAAATTTAAGTCAAAAGATATGTTACTTTGGGTAAGAGATTCTGCTTCTATTACCACAGGAAATGAGAGGCTATGCATTCATTCTGGGTTAAGAAAAATTAGGTTTGATCAAGGAAGAGCCCCTAAAAATCTCTGATAGGAGCAGATGACCCAGATGATCCATGATCACTGAGCACCTCTGTTGCAATTTCCTATGAGTTCTACATTCATAACAGCTTCAAGACTGCTGGCTGAGATGATCCAGTCTCATTGACCATTCCAGTCAACATTTCACCATAATCCTGAATTTTCTCAGGGTCCCTGAAAGATTACCAGTGCCCCCAATCAGCCTAGAAAATTATGCCCACATTACAAAAAAAATGAATTATTGATGTTTGTCTTTGTTTAGAGTTTAGACTCAGGTTTCTGGTTTTGAAAAGGAAAAAAGGGGGAAATGCTGTGGAATAATGCTCTTGTACACTGTAAAGATTTTTCACTCATATTGTTTTAATAAATGCTGATTGGCCAGTGGCCAGGCAGGAAGTCTAGGTAGGAGTGCCCAGATTAGGAGAATTTTGGAAAGAGGAAAGGCAGAGACACCAGTTGCAAGAAAGATGCAGAGGAAGCAAGATTAGGATACCTTACTGAGAAAAGGTACCAAACCACATGGCTAAACATAGATAAGAATTATGGGTTGGTTTAAGTTGTAACAGCTAGTTAGTAATAAGCCTGTGCAATAGGCCAAACACTTTATAATTAATATAAGCCTCTGTGTGTTTATTTGAAACTGAATAACTGTGGGACCAGGTAGGACAGAAACTTATGTCCACAGGGATGTCTCTTCTCACCCTCAAGTGCAAGGTTTATGATTGCAGGCACACCAGTGTACCTGGCTGTCCCATGGTTGCTGGGGCTCTAAACTCAGTCCTCATGCTTATCCAGCAAGAGCTTTACTCCTCCCTGAGCCATCTCCCCAGTTCTACCCTCAAGTTTCTATAAAGCTGGTGCCAGCTCAGTTCTAAGATGTCTTCAAGTAGTCCTCATGTGGAAGACGGTGCTAGAGGTCCACCCCTTCCCCATGCTCCCTTCATGATTCTAAATCAATCTCCACTCTCATTTCCATGACGTTTTTTTGAAATGAACAGAATTTCATAAGAAAATTCATCTAAAAATGCTGATTGTGCTTACTGCAATAAAAAAAAAGAATCCTGGCTGTCATTTCTATCATTCACCTCAGTGGATGGATGTGTTCCCTATATTTCTCTGAAAAACCGTCAATTTCTCAGTTAATAATTCCTAATTTTATACTAAAGAAGGCTGTCATGATGGGAGTTCATGAATATGTGCTGTCCTCCGTGTTTATCAGTCCACTTGCCTCTAAGGGAAACTTATCAAAGATGCTGAATGTCATGTCAGAACTGAGGTTGTCCTGAATGGGAGAGACTTTCCAGCAGAGAATGAAGAGGGGTACATAGGAGTCACACCCCAGAACATGGGCCCATAGGATAAGATAATAAAGAGGGGTGATTAGGAGTCACACCCCAGAACATGGGACCCTGGGATGTTGTTTTGGCCAATTTTGTTTGTAGTTGATACCTTTTCATTCATCACTCTGAGAAATAGCTCTAGGTACCTTGCTGTGTTGATAAATGTCTAGCCTTGGTCTCTGAAAAGAAAAATGTAGCTATGCATTTACCACACATTATAAAAGACATACACTATGCCATTCATAAGACTGCAAAATACCGCTGCCTTGAAATTTCGCATTGGTTCTTACGGAATACTCTTGTTGATTCTTACTAACTTTTATTTTTATTCATTGCTAACATATGGTTATAATTAGCAAAGGAGTCTAGAACTAACATCAGGGTTGGCTGATATTTTTGTTTATATTCGCAAGCAAGACAAAAGTGAAACAGCACAAACACATGCAGGAACTCCAGTGCACCACGGGCCTCGTTTCCCTGGAGGTCTGAGAAAGCAATGTTGAATCTTACAAGCCCTCACCTTGTATGTTCCCAGCCCTCTGCCTTAGCATGAGAAGGGTGGAAAAGTGGCCCCTGTGAGAAGAAAAGACAAAAAACTGAGACTCACTCCTTTTTTACCTGAACTATTGCATCTCAGTAGATAGCTGCCCATAGCTGGTTTTTTGTTTGTTTGTTTTTGGAGACAGGGTTTCTCTGCCTAACTGCCCTGGCTGTCCTGGAACTCACTTTCTAGACCAAGCTGGCCTTGAACTCACAGAAATCCACCTGCCTCTACCTCCTAAGTGCTGGGATTCGAAGGTATGTGCCACCACACCCGGTCTATAGTTTTAAAAGGACCATAAGTGCAAGAATTGTCACAAAAACAGTAGTTCCCTGCCATTGTTCTCCATTGCCTCTTACGTTGAATATAGAGTCCACTTCTAATTCTTATAGTTAACTTTGGAGGCACAGGTCTCCAGTTCTGTTGCTATCTCTTGGTGTAGGGCTTTAAACACCATCTGTGACTTCTATGGGAGGCAAAGAGTAATTTCTCTCATGCTCCACCGCCCGCAACCTCACACACTTGCTAAGCCGCGCATTTCTCTGCCCTCTTCTCTTTTAATAGAATTACAGTCTAATTTTGTTTAAATCAATATTCAGGGTTTATATTATATGGCAATGCAAATGAAATTCCTGGCTAAGCCTTCACGGTTTTTCCTCCATGCAAAATCTTTTATTTTCCCCAGAGATTTGGTTTGGTTTTGGTTTTGTTGTTTTGTTTTGTATTTACCTTTAGATTACATTACATCCTTCTATTTTAGCTTAGTTTCCTCTGAATTTATCATTTCTGCCCCCAGCTCCCTGCCAGTGTTTGGGATCTTCTCTTTGTCTATCTGAGGTCTCGCTCTTTCCCTCTAGTTTCATGTTCAAACTCTATCCTGGGTCAGCTGCTTGCTCTAGACTGACTAGTTACACTCTGGCACCATGCCCCTCCCTTCGGCATCAGTTCAGGAAACCCATGGCTTACTTCTAGAAAGACTTCTCTCCTTGGTGTCCTTTAGACAGTGGAAAGCATATTCTCGGCTCTCCTAGAAAGGAGACAGGAGAGAAAACATCAGATGCCTTGCATTAGCAGCTCACATCATTCTTTGGTCTCTCTGATAACACCATTAGCATCTTTGAATCTAGAACTCTAGGCTAGAGGTCATTTTTTGTTCAGGTTTTTGAGGGGTTTCCTCCATGGTGTTCTGGCTTTTGGCATTGCTATTGAGAAGGTCAGTCCAGTTTCACAGTCCTTGGAATTGGGTCTGTTTATTTGTTTGTTTATTTTTGTTTATGTAGACTAGGCCAACCTCAAACTCTCAGCAATCCTTCTTACCATCTCTCCCTCTAAAGTGCTAGGATTACAAGCCTGAGACACTAAGCCTGGATGTATGGACTCTTGAATCTTGGGATTCCGGTCTTGTAGTTTAGAGATGTTTCCTGGAGTTATTTTGCTTCCTTCTCTGTGTGTGAGAGAGGGGGAGTGATGGAGGGAGGGAGGGACAGAGGGAGGATGAGTGAGAAAGGGGAGGAGGGAAAATTGAAGGGAGGGAGGAGAGGAGTGAGAAGGGAGGGGAGAAGGGAGGGAGGGAGAGAAAGAGATGTTCAATTTCTGAAACTCCTAGTATTTTGTGCTCTGCATCCTGAATCAGCTGGGTTTTTTTTTTTTATCTTTTCTGGCCTGCTTTCTGTCTCTTTATCTTATACCCTCTATTGACTTTCCCCATTTCTACTATAATATTCTTAATTTCACCAGCCCCGTTTTGCTAACTTAATGTTCTTCTTCCTATTATCCAGGTCTTGTTTTCATAAATGCAATGCATCTTCTTTTATGTCTCTCAGGATATTAAATATATTCTGAATATAAAATATTTCCCTCACATAATTCCTGTTAGGGTGCTTCTATCCTGTTGGTATGATTTGATTTTCATCTTTTCTGTTAGAGATTCCCCTTGAATATCAGTGAACTATAGTCGTTGCTGTTAGTTAGAGCATAAAGCTATTTGCAAGTTCTGAGTTTAGCAATGGGGACTGCCATATGTGGGCTTCACTGTAGGGTACGGTTGGGCTATTTTAGTGGAAAGCCTTAATAGTAGTATATTTCCCCCCTCTGGAATGGCCCAAATGCTTGGAGCCAGTATGTGTTGTATGAACTTGCTCAAGCCTTCTTGTCCTAATTCAGCACAGTCAATCCCTGGCCCATGTCAAGGATGGAAAATGGGGCTGCTTCTATGGATGGGGTGTGGAGCTTTCTGAGATTGGTTAAATCAGTGGTTATTAACCTAGTCATTCATGGCTGCCCAGTTTCCCAAGTGTGGCTGCTGCTGTCTGCTTCCTCTTTCTCTTTGTCCTTGGGTGCTATCACCCAGCTCCTCCCACAGCATCTCAGTACACGCTTGTTTCATGGCAGCTCTTTTATGTGTTATGTACAGTTCATTGTAAATCTGTCTGATCTCTCTCTGGAGAGCGAGCTTTTCAGAAGAAAGGCTTGCATCCCACAGAGTCAAGTGCCCCCAGTGTATCTCCAGGAGAGATGGCTGAAGTCTATACTCTGAAGTCAGTCTGGTGGCCTGAAGGCCCACAGCTTGGCAGGAGCTTGCCTGGAGGTGTCTAGTTTGTGCCATCTCATGGGTCCATGCCCTCTGCCAGGGAAAAGACTGCTAAAGGCCAGTTCAGTGGCCTGGGAAGGGATGGATTGGTGCCACGGAACATTGACTGATAGGTTTCAGACATGCCATCAACAAACTCATGGTTGAAACTATAGGGCATCTAGTGCTGCTTATTTTGTTGTTGACAGCCTTGGGTAGGGTCCCATTTTTGTGGTAAAACATCATTACCAAAAAGAAGGCAGAAAGGGTTTATTTTGCTTACATTTCCACATCACTGTTTATTATAGTAGGAAGTCCAGGCAGGAACTCAAAAGGGCTAGAACCCAGAGGTGGGTGCTGATGCAGAGGCCATGGAGGAGTGCTGCTTACCAACTTGCTCCACATGGCTTGTTCAGACTGCTCTCTGATAGAACCCAGGATCATCAACCCAGGGATGGCACCACCCACAATGGTTTGGACCCTTAAACACCAAATCACCAGTTATGAAAAGTCCCATAGGATTGCTTACAGACCAATCTCATGGAAGCATTTTTTTCAAGTGAGGTTTTCTTCTCTCAGATGACTCTAGCTTGTGTCAAGTTGATATAAAACTAACCAGCAATTGGCCTTTTTCTTCTCTTTTTTCTTTTTGAGACAGGATCATGTGATCTTGACCTCATAATTGTCAAGCCTGCACTTCCCAAGCTGGGGTTATGGTTGGTGCACCACCATGCCCAGGTAGTTAGGACTTTTGATGCCTCAGTGGTTAAAAAAAGAAGTGACAGCTTTTATGACTTTTTTATTTTTCCTTTACTCTTTTTACCTTTTTTATCCTTTACTCTTCTATTATTAGCAGAGTAATATGGAAGGAGAGAGAAGAAAGCCTGGAAGCACACATCCCTCCTTTCTGGAGTCTGAAGAGGGAGGACTGGGTGGGGTGTGGACAAAGGGCAAGAGACTCCAGCTTTCTTCTATTCTGCCTTGTGCTTCTTCATGTAAAATACCATTTTTTGATTATAGAAGTAATACATGTTCTTGGGAAACTGAGAAATAAACAAACATATAAAGAAAGACAAAGTTGCTGATAGTCCCACCTTTAACTTGTTTGCTATTATATATTTGTACATATCCACACAGAACTAACTAATGACATTTGGATATGGTTAATCTATCCCTTCATATTCCTTAGGTGGGTGACTTTACTGCTATTTTGTTAGGTCTTGCACATTTAAAATTTTAATTGATATTAAAAAAACATCTCTATGTATCCATTTGATTGACCTTTTATCATATCTTTCCCATCAGCTAATTGTGTTCCTTTGTTACTTTCATTTGGAAATTTCTGGCACCCAGACGTTAGGAAGTGTCTATGTAGTCAAGGTCTCCATCTTCCTTTATAACAGCTTCTTGCTTCATAATAAGAAAATCTGAGTGGAGACAGAGCATGAGCACAGCTATTTCTGAAAGGCCTCAGCTCTTCTTGAAGTTGGCCAATGTCTAATTCTATGGCCCATGTGCTCAGATTCTGAAGGACAGCTAGGACATCACATAAAGATAAGATTCTTTAGAGCTCCCTGTCCCCCCCCACCCCCAACTCCCTTAGTTAAGAGTTTGCAAGGATGGCTGAATTCGCAGAAAGGAATGCCCATGGTTCTGCCAAAATCTTTGGTTATCAGATTTTTAAACTATGAAAATTCTCTTCCAGCCTCTTCATCCACTTTATTTGAAAGTCCTAGGATTGTTCCAAAACACTTGGCAAGACAAGAAATGGTGAAAAGTGCTCCAGACACCAGCTGACAACCGGACAGTAACAAGTTGTTTCTCTCCCCTTGTAGCTACTTAATGAGTAATCATCATGGCTTCCCTCAGACTGGGGCAAGAAGACGAGCCGTGTTTCTTGGAGTTATGTCCTTTCATCTTGCCTGTTTGACATTCCTGTTGACAGGACATGAGGTGCGGGGCCAGATGGCACTGAACGCACTCTACAGATGAATGGCAGGAGTCCAGGTGTGCTGAGGAGTGGGGAGGAGGTGGGGGGAGGCTGGCCATTCCATCACTGGAGTATGCCAGAAAGAACAGTTCCAGCTGTGGTCTGTCTCTTCCTGAGAGCCAGAGTGATTGATGCTCTGAACCACTTCTGCAATGCCTGCTGCACGAAGGGCCCAGGAAAAATGAACGCGTGCATCCTTAATGACACCATTCTTAATTTGTTTATTAAGAGCCTGGGAAGAGAGAAAAGGTATGGTTTGTGTTGGAGAGAACACTGTGCTACAAGTCAGAGGGCCTATATTCTTTTCTATATTTAATATTTGGATAGTTTTAAAATTTGCATGCAAAGCAATGTGCTTTGTTATGATATTTTCATATAGGCTTTGATCTTCCTGGCTCACTTCTTACTTCCCTCTTCTGACCTTCAGTCCCAGTCCTGCAATCTCTCCCCCACCCCGCCATAGCTCCCCCTCCACTTCCGTGTCACAGGTATTATTTTATCATCTTATAAATTTTAGTCCTTTAAGATCTTTCTCCCTTCTCTGTCCTCTGTCTAGTTTCATGACTCATACTCCCTCTGCACACATATACACATTAAAATCTAGGTTCTGCACATGAGAAAAAAATGAGTTATTTGCTATTATGGGTCTGGCTTATTTCACTTAATATAATAATTTCCAGTTCAGGCAATTTCCTGCAAATGTCATGATTTCAATTTTCCTTATGACTGAACAAAATTCCATTGTGTATATGTACCACATTTTCATTTTCCATTCATCTGCTGATGGACATCTAGGCTGGCTCCATCTTGGCTGTGGCAAATAGTTCAAAAATAAACATGGGTGTGAAAGTATCTCTTAAGAGACTTATCTCTTAAGACTTAAGATGCTTTGGGTATATACTGGAGTATAGTATAGTTAGATCACACGCTACTGCTATTTTTAGCCTTTTGAAAAACATTCATACTGATTTCCATAATGTCTGCACTAGTTTACCATGTTCCCCCTTCCCTGCATGATCTTCGGCATTCGTTGTGTTGATGACAGTCATTCTAACTAGGGTGAGACAGAATCTCAAAGTCATTTTAATTTGCATCTGTCAGATAGACAAAGATTGCGAACACTTATTACAATATATTGGGAGCCCAGGGTTTGATTTGCCTGTAAGGTGATCTATCTTTTCGGTTTGTCTGTGACTGATGAGTTTCCCCTTATGTTGGTGATGTCACTTGAAATCACCCGAGCTCTTAGCAAACTGGATGGTTTCCTTGTCTAGCTTTGTGACCTTAACCTTCCCGTTTATCATGTTAGACACTCCCCGCGTTGACATGTGTCCCTCCCCAACCTCTTGAGAGTTGAAGTCAGAATCACCAATGTATTGGGAGGCAGAGCAAATTATAAAGTACACACCTTATCAAACAAATCAAATTACCTTTACGCCTGATCTTACTTCCTGATTCCTATAACAGGAATATTAGTGAATTCTGCATCAGATTCATGTGAGATTAACGTGGAATGTGAACATTTAATGTCAACTCCTATACCATGCCTAGGATGTCATGAGCTTTATTAAATGCCAGTCGTGGTTCACATGGTCACACTTGTAGAGAGAATGCTGTCTAGGCCAGACACCACTGATGTCACTGCCGGAGGTGTCACACTGAATTTGGGGAGGTTAATTTTTCCCTCTTTGTGTTGAATTGCCTTTATGGAGAGGGCCAAGTGTTGTGTCTGAAAGGCAAGGCGTTCCACAGAGCTTCTACAAGAGCCCCCAGAAGGCTTCTGAAACGTCTTCCAAGGTAGGAACCACACATAGATGCAGCAAAATCTCTCCTTTCTTATAGAAATGGTTTCTGTTAGGAAAAGTTCTGTGAGCCACATTATATTAGAGTGTAGCTCTTGCCAAGGAGGGCAGGTAGGGAGGAAGATAACATATTCTATTCCATAGTTTTTCATGAAGTACCAGCCTTGCTCCAGAATGCATACTAGTTTCTCTGGACAGAAAAGGGAGGCAGACTCAATTCCTGACTGAAGGGTCAATATCCCGTTGATAGGTTTAGGTCACATATATTTGAGTTCTACCACTGAAGGGTGTGTGTGTGTGTGTGTGTGTGTGTGTGTGTGTGTGTGTGTGTGTGTGTGTGTACAGTGTTGTAAGGCTCCAGTAATCACTAAATCACTATTCACCCCATGTCTTGAGGAATAAGAAGGGAACATGGAGAGATCAGGAGATCGGAGACATTTAGAGGTACAATGCACAATCTGTATGGAGCCTGTGGGATGAATCATTTCATGGTGGCCGAGGGAGGAGACAGATTTGTATTGTGAAATTTTAAAATCTATCTTTCAGGTCTGAAAGATCGTCAGCAGCCTGTGAGGTGCTCAGAATTCTGGGAAAGAGGTTGGGCTTTGTGGGTGGACCAAGGGGATTCACTCTAGGTGCTTCAGTTTGAATCACTAATTTTTCTGAAAAGATTTGTCTGCAATTATGTACATCATAGCATTGTTTATGCTAGCAAAAATTAGAGGTAGCTGATAGGTTTGTATTGAGTCAATTATGCACTGGTAGAATGGAATGCTATCCAGCTATTTAATGTTATATTTTTGACATATATTCAGTGGCATGAAAAGATCTTGAAGAGTGGGTTATAAAGCAAGATGTAGCATTTCCACATCTCACTTAAAATTAAATGTTTATTTCACAGTGGCGTGCTGAGCCAGCTCACATGCTCTCACAAGACTTAATTCATTAGTTTCTTTCCTAGTCCATGTTTAGTGTTAGCGTGTTGGTAGCTTGAAATCAGCCAAGTGGAAGTGTGTATTATGAAAATTGGCAAACCTATGAATCAAGACTTTTAAAAAACATAGAACCTCTTATTAAATACCTACCAAATACCGCTGAGTATAAACAAATATATAGAGAGAGAAGCTTGAGCATCGTTGAGTGGTGAGATTAGATTGGGTTTCTTTGCGGTTTCGTACTTTTGAGTCTTTGCAATTGGCTTGGATTGCTAAGGTAATTTTCGCTTTAACTTAAAAAAAGAATATCACTCCCTGATGCTAAGCGCACACCAAGGTTCACGAGCAGCAAGATCACGTGGGAACTTAGTCAGCAGCCCTGGGTGCAGTGTAGAAGAACACGAGATAGGGCACTGCTGAGGTGAGGGAGGGCTGGCAATTGCCGTAGATTTCTATAAGGGGCTTCCTTGTACACTTCAGACATGGCCAGTCACTCCCAGCTGAGAATTCCACAGAGGATGTACACACCTAGACAACACCTTTAAAAATAGCCAAAGACAAGCAGAGATAGTTCATAAAACATGAGTGTCTATGGGTTTGAATGCCACCTCTGTTCTATCCTGACATTTCAAGCCCTATAGCAACTTCACTCATGAAACAGATAACCCAAAGCAGAATAAGTCAACTAGAAATGTGTTTTCTTTGGAGGAATCTTTGCCCAACCTACTGGGATAGATTAAGCCAGTGACTGTACAAAATAAACAAGGGACACAAGCTATTACTTTCATATCTGCAGTACCTTGCCCAGGACCTTGCCTAGAGTGAAAACTTCCTAGATTGTTTGTTGAGTGTATAAGTCAAGACTCTGATGATTGGTAAAAGTTTTGTTTGTTTTTTTTTTTTTTTTGAGATATGGTTTCTCTGTAGCTTTGGAGCCTGTCCTGGAACTAGCTCTTGTAGACCAGGCTGGTCTTGAACTAACATAGATCCGCCTGCCTCTGCCTCCTGAGTGCTGGGATTAAAGGCCTGTGCCACCACCGCCCGGCTGATTGGCAAATGTTTTAAAAAATATTCCTGGCTTGAGATGGTCCCTGATGTTTGGGGTGAATTGCACTCACTATGGCCGCTCCAAAGTTGCAAGTGTGGTCTCTGAACTTGGGGCTGGAAAGGGATGAGCCCAGCGGGTTCTTGGGAGTCTAAAAGAATGGGGTTACCATCCAGCACTGGCCTCCTTGGTATTCAGGCAGTCAACTGGAGAACACTGCCCTGCTTCAGCACTGCTGTTAACCCAAGGCCTCTGCCTGACTCTGTGGGCACTAACAGAGTCCGGTGGCATTAAGGAATTGGCTGGTAACTGCACTGGGGTAGAAGGAAGTCTAGGTCCTGTTCACGGGTGACAAGGAGGAGCGAGCGTCATACGGTGGGCTTAGGTCTCAGTCTTTGGAGTATTAGTAATCCACACCTCACAAGTTGTCTGCCCGGGTGGATAAGGTGTTACTGAAGAGCATTCTAAAGAGTCTTCAAATGGCAGCAACGGAGACACTGTCCTTCTTGTCCCCTTTATACTCTTTCTCTCCTTGTACCCCCTCCCATGTTACCCTGGACTGGACTCTGTGGGACCAGGGCTTTCTTTTAATGTTCTCTTTAGGAGACCCGAGTTAAAGTGTCAGAGATCTCAGGGAGCCGAGACAAGTCAAGAGTAATGGAGCATTGTGTTCAAAGAAACAGCAGGCCAGCATGCTTAGACTCCCCACCCAGCTTGCCACTTGTCAGGTTGGGCCAACTGGCCTGTGTCACATGGATGCTCATCCGTTCTCTAGAGGTGGCCGAGCCTCCAACAGCCTATAAACATGGAGGCTGGTTTAATGGGGGGAATATTTAATTTCCTGATTCATGAGGCACTTGGTACTTTTTAGCTGTTCTATTTTATTAGGTCCTTATTCAAAGCCTGAGCAAGGCCCTACCTTTGTGGCTCTCAACGCTTGGCTCTCTGTCCAATCGGAAAGATGCCCAGGGGCCACACAGTTGATGGAAAGGCTAATTCTCAAAGTGGGTAGGAGGAGACCGTTGGTATTGAAGATTGTAAAATTATTATGTGGGTAACATCTATGGGGTTCATTCTTTACCCAGACCCTGTGTATTATCCAATCCTCAAAGTAGTCTTGTACAAAAAACACCATCACCTTCATGATGCAGAGGAAGAGGTCAAGGTTTAGTAAAGGCATGCAGTAGTGTCACACAGCTCAGAGCAGGGATACAGGACCCACAGCCAGGTCATTTCCTTCAGAGGAATCCCATTCATTCACCACTGCAAGTTCTCACAGCTAGAGAGAGACTGGGAACCCTTCAGCCTCCACCTCCCCACCTCTTCTCTCCACTTCCTCCTCTGTTTTGCAGTTCAGAGGCACAGTGGGATATGTTTACGCTTCTGGAGCTGCTATATTTTAAGGGCTGACATCATCTCAGTCCTAACTGAGTTTCAGCCAGTTCTTCATGATGCTTTCTTTTTTCTCCCCTGAAACAAAGGCCTGGCACAATCCTCTTCCTCTTGTCAGATAGACTGAGGGTTACAAGTTGTCCCACAGTTTCTGCTCACACGGGTGATGGCAGCAAGCACGACACTACTCAGCTATTAAAATAACCTTCCCTCCATAATGGATTGGTTATTTCAGCAATGAGACCCATTTGAAGGGAGATCATGAGATAATTGACTGTCAAACAGTTGAGCAATGTTAAGGTCAATTGGAGTGGAGGTCAATTCATTTGAACAATGGGCTTGCGTCTGACAGGCCTCATAATGTTGATAATAATAACTTGGGTTTAATGGAAGTGTTCAATGGTATTCGAGAAGAATGAACTATTAGACGTTCAGATTGAGTATTGTCTAAACTCTGAAGGTTTTGGAGACAGTTTGGTCAAATACAAAATCCTCAGCTAGGGAAAACTGGCTTCAAAGAACAGCTGGATCTAATGTCAAAGGCAAATGATTTTCTTTCCCCTTTACCGATTGGCTTGGATTTACACTGTGCAAACCATGATTATTCCCCCACTCTGTATTTATAGCTTCTCATTTGCATTTTCCAGAATAATTAAGAATTTAACCTAGAATGGGCCATTTTTGAGTAGAGGTGAATGCTTTCTGATTTTTAAATGAACCATCTAAATTAGCTGCTAAATATACTTTGTATTCTCCTTGCCTCCTGGGTAAAGTCCTTTGAAACTTCTGGACTCGTTACTGCAACCCAAAGGGAAAGATTCACTCACCCCATCCTGAAATCTGCCTTTGTCTAGGAAGGTGACTCTCATCTCCAGAGGACCACTTGGTTCACAGATGACTGTGATCATCTACCTAAAGTTGAGTGCAGTAACAGGACGGTTTCTTTAAGGGGTGGGCACCAAAAGACTCCCCAGCGCTTTCCCAGCAAAGAGCAAGAGGCAGCAAAAAGCTCTCTAATTTTTCTTTAAACACCACTGAGAATCTTTTCCAATCTACTTTGCTTTGCTTGTAGGTCTGGCTCTTCCTGTGTGCTTTTTCAAGATTTTTGCTCCAGCAAGAGGGTGCCTCTGTGTACCCAGGGAAACAGTGAATCTTCAGGAGTGCCTGCTTCCCTCAGACACAGCCACTAACTTTCCAGTGTCTTCCCTTTATTATATGATGGTTGAGGCTTCCAAAGGCCAAGGACGATGGTTCCTCATCACCAAGTGACTTGAGAAACCGAACCCTTGACTTGCATTCCTCAGTCTGGCCTGAACCATCTATTTTCCTCTGAACATCACCTCCTCCTGAATTTATAAGTGGAATTCCTCTTAAGACTTCATTGAGAAAACCCCATGCCTTCTCCTTTCTATTAGTGAGTAGGGGTTTTCCTCAGGTCATGCTGGCCTTGCATTTACTCACTGAATCCTGCAACGTTACTACAACAAGGATCTTAGGGGAGAGGCCCATTGTAACCCACACGGCCATAACTGCAGAGGCAGAGGATTCATCAGAGCTTTCTGGAAAACATGCAGTCAACAGGCAGTTGTTTATTTCCTTGAGGACATCTTGAGGCTCTAGATGGCATGCAGAGGCAAACTGCCAGAAGCTCTTGCAGAATTCTGGAACGGAGGCCCCAGCGAGATGGCTCAGTTGGTGAAGTACTTGCTGTGCAAGCATGAGGACCTGAGTTTGACCCCTGCCCCCAGAGCCTGGGTAAAGAAGCTGGTCATAGCTGCATCTGCCTGTTAATCCCAGGGCCAGGGAGGAAGGAACAGGGGGGTCCCTGAGCTTGTTGACTAGCCATTCTAGCCAAGTAGTTAAGGGCTAGGTTCAGTAAGAGATACGCTCTTAAAAAATATTATGATCAGCCACCGAAGAGGACATCTGATGTCACTCACTGGCCTCTACACACTTGATGCATGCATACCCATGCCCACATACACACAAGCTCTCTCTGTCTCTCAACAAGAAAGTTCTAGGATGCAGGCAGAGCACATGGAAGTGTGTTGAGTTGAGGACAGCTCACCCAGCTGTAGCGATACAATAATTAACCAAGCCAGCTCAATAAGAAAAAGTATTTTAATAGATGAAAAGAGGGAAGACTCACAGAAGCAGGGAAGTCTGAAGTCCTATCTGATCACAGGACGCCACCTGGAGCTAGTCAGAGAGTGCGTGCTTGTGTTCTCTCTGTCTTCATTACTTGGGGTCTCAATAGCCACACCCCAATGTGAGGTGATTGGCTGTTACCCCATCACCCAGCCTTCTGTAAGTTAATGATCTCAACTGTCCAGAGCAAAATCATTAGTGACCCCGATAGTAATGGGTGTTGTAGGAATGCCAACTGCCAGTCAAACAAGGCAGGGTATGCATCCATCAACACTGCGCTGGTTAGGTTTCGCCAACTGGACACAAACCTAGACATGTCTGAGAAGAAGGAATGCCAAATGAGCAATTTCCTGCATGAGATTGTCCTGTGTGCATGATTGTGGGGGTATTCTCTTGATTAATGATTAGTGTAGGAGGGCTCAGTCCACTGTGGGGTGGGGCCACCCCAGAACAGGTGTGGTACCTAGCAGAAAGCAAACTTTATTAAGCCATACAGAGCAAGCCAGGAACTTGGTTCCTGCCTCTCCTCCTACTTGACTTTTGCCCCTATCTTCCTCTGCAATAGATTGCGATGGAGACATGTCAGCCAAATAAGTCCTTTGCTCCTCAAGCTGCTTTTGGTTCTCGATTTATCACAGTGACAGAGAACCAAAGTGGAGCCATCACCCATTTGCATCAGCTCCCCAGTCAGTCCTGAGGAGCAGAGGTTGGGGTTTTGTGGACTAAGATGGGTCTGTTGTAATGTACCAGCGATCCCTGGGAAAGGGTGGGACTTGGTGAGCCTCTACTGGAGGAGCCTAGCTAAACAACACTTTATTAAGCACTTACTGAGCACAAGGAACGAGAGCCAGGCCTTTCGCATGCATCCTCTCACTTCATTTTTACCCACAGAGAATGCAAATGCAGTGATTGTCCTCCGTATCAAACAGAAGAAAGCTGAAGCTCAGAGTGACTAAACGTCTTGTCTGAGGCATCCCACATAAGGGAAGGGGCCTGGTGTGTGTGTGTGTGTGTGTGCGTGTGCGTGTGTGTGTGTGTGTGTGTGTGTGTGTGTGTAGTGGCGTGCTGAGGATGCTGAAAAGCAAAGGGGTTTGTCTAGTTCACCCTTTTACTTGAACTGTGCAATGAATGTATTCTTGTGGAAATCCCCACATATGCTGTGTTGGCCATCACTTGCGCCTCTGCGATCAGGGGCATTAGACAAGTTCTCAGTATGTATGGTAGCTGGCCATTCCTATGTGGCCTTCTGATTACCTAGAAGCTGATGGAAGTGAACATCATAGCCGGAGTAAAACAAGATCAAAGCTAGATCCCCGGTGTCAGAAGAGGAAAGAAACCCCTACACGCTTAGTGAACATAGTCAGCAGACACGTCTTGAAGACTTCGAAGCGGTTCCCCTTTAGAACTCCCGCTCTGACGCTAGACAGAATGAGGCCAACACCTCACTTGGCCTGAAAGCCAGAGCAGCATGGGAGCGAAGGAAAACGTTTGTTCCTGGTCGCATGTGCTGAGACAGAAGCAAGCAAGCAAACAAACAAAAAACATAACTTCACCTCCATGAGAATGATAGGCAGGGAGGATTAAAAAAAATGCCTGTAATACTTCCTTTGTTTTGGCTTCAAACATGCTGTTGATAGCAGCTGTTACCAGTGTACAGTGTGTTTATTGTTGAGTAATTATGTTTTGCTTTCATATTGGCAAAGCTATTATTTGCACCCTTAGGAGCAGCGGACATCTTGTGTGCACAAGTGAATTAATGTGACAATGGCTTTCGACTCTGGAAGCAGTGACTTATTAATCTGCGGTGTTGTTAAATAAATATTCAGATGTGTGTTCCTCGTGGTGCCAATCACTAATGGGGTTGGTTTCTCCAGCTACAAACTCTACAGCACACTGTGTAACCCAAAGGCAGGGGTAGGAGAAGGAGGTAGGGAGGGAACGAGAGAGGGAGAAAGAGAGGACATCTCTCATATGATTTTGAAACCTGTCCAAAAGCAAAAGAGTGTTTCTGATTTAAAACAGCCAGACACCGGAAAAGCCCCAGAGAGCATGTCAAAGGGAAGATTCCTGCACTGCATCCCGTCCCTAGAAGACTACAGAAAAATGACATTTCTGTCTCTGGACCCCAGGGTGCACGCGTGTGCATACGCACGCACACCCACCCACGCGTGCACACCCATGCGTACCCGGGGACCTTTCATTTCTCTAGAATTTCCTACGCCCCGAGTGATATCGCAGTTCATAGTGCAGCTTGGCTGTTTGATTATTACTCACCATTTCCTTCACACCAGGCACCGTACCGTTAGCTAAATCACCCACCAAATTGGCTAAATGGAAAGGCAGACAGAAAACCCAAGTTAGGTGAAGGATGATGAACATTCTACAGGAACAGGAAGGCACAATAATGAAGAAAGAGGATCTAAGAGTCTTGCACTCAAATGGAATAACTTCAGAAAAGAAGCAAGGCTGCTACTAAGTGGGAGGAACCAGCTTAGACAGAAAGAAAGGGGATGGGAAATGAAAGAATTCCACTTTCTTGGCAGAGAATTTTTTTAAAGCAAATTATTCCTGTGCCTTCATTACTTCCGTCTGTGCAAGGTAAAGTGCAGGGGGAGAGGGAGGGAAAAGAAGAGGGAGAGGGTTATTGGAGGGAGAGAAGGGGAAGGAAGAGAAGAGAGAGATTAGGTTTTTAATCCCGGAAGAAGTCAAAGTGTGGAACCAAGCATGTTAAAGAGGGGGTGAGAGGCTTGCCCGTGAGAATCCTGGTGGGCAACTTGAGAACAAATGGAGAAAGGATTTTGCCTTTGATACTTGGAAAGACATGTCTGCAATTACCCAGAGAACAGGAATGTTGAAGGCCTGACTCAGGAGGGAATTTAATTTGGCCGAAGCCTTTAATTAAGACGAGAAGATGGAGAAAGAAGCAGTAAGGGGCTAGAAAGAATGCCACACAGGGAGGTAGGTGATGAATAAGGCCAGAAGTTGGGCTGAGGGGTAGGCAGGGGAAGGAGCCTGGGAGAGCACTTTGGGTTTAGATTCAAACGCACACAGAAGAGGAGGGAGCAGAAAGAAACACAGGGGGACTTGGTCTAGAAGGTTCAAATCCTGTTCATCTCTGGTACGTTCGATTCACTATCCCAGCTGCAAGGCCAACCCAGATATGTAGAAAAGACTGGAATTGTGTCAGTCAGGAACCATAGTGGGAGAATTGTGTAAAAGTGAAGCGAGTCTGAAGCTAATGTCATTATGTGCCCATTTGAAATCCCACTTTTACTGAGAGTCTACAGCAATAGGTACTATGGTAGAATAGGTTCCTTTTCAAAGTATGTCTCAGGATGTTATTTTATTTTATTTTATTTACCACAAGGCTAAGGCCATATAATGTGGGATCCTCCTCTGTATGCTGTGATTACCATTAATGAATAAAGAAGCTGCTTTGGACCTGTTGATAGAGCATAACTTAGGTAGGTGGGGTGAAAACTAAACAAAATGCTGGGAGAAAGAAGGGCAGAGTCAGGGAGAAGCCAAAGCCAAATGGAACTTTAGCTAGTAAGCCACAGCTCTGTGGTAGTACACAGATTAATAGAAATGGGTTAAATTAATATGCAGGAGTTAGCCAATAAGAAGCTAGAGCTAATGGTCCAAACATTGATTTAAATAATACAGTTTCTGTGTAGTTATTTTGGGGCTAAGTGGCTGGGACAAACTGGTGGCATCTATACTACAGCCATATACATGTACATAGACGTGTTTGACGCTGGAGCTTTCTGGCAAAGTCATTTTATGGTGTTATATGGTCTTGATATGGACCACTCAACTCCCATGATTGCAGGATAGAGGGCACATGAGGGGGATGGGTCCCTGGGGGAGCCAGCAATAGGTAACAAACAGCATACAGCTTGTGGTGTTTGCCAGAGGCTTCTGGGGTAAAATGTCACCTCATTGTGGAAGCTTCTAGATGCCGGATCTTCACCATTCTGCATCATACGCCGGTGGGGCTGGGTTCTTACAGAGAGGGGCTTCCTGTCCACATATGCATGCCAAACCCCAGCATCTCTAGAGAATTTGTATTTCTATGCTACCTTTTAAACTGTGTATTTAAAAGTAATTATGTTTGAGGTTTACAACCTCACTGAAAAAAATTCTTGGTGAGAAATATCAATACTAATAAGACAGAGCTGCCAACATGCATGGGTTGGCAAAAGTGTTTAGCCTAAAATAGCTTCCTGCCCAGATGGATTTGGAGCACTGATTTAGAAAATTTGGTGTTTACTCCTCACTACGGAAGAAACTGAGTCACGAAATAGATGATATTGCACCTAAAGTCAGTGCAAACGGAGAGAGGTGGTGACACAGTAGTTTCTGGATTCATTTATATGCAGTAGAGCCACCATGGGATCCACCCTTGCCCTCCCCACGCTCACCTGAGTAAAGATGCAGCCAGAGAAGACGGGATGCTGCTTCCCAAATGCTCACCTAGTTCGTGCTCACCCTAGCACGACCTGGATTTGAGGACCTGGTTATCTTATCTGATAAATCCATGCCTATGTTCTGGCTGGCGGTATTCCATCCCAGTTCTAGGTACAAGAAAAGCACATTAGGAGTCAACCCAGACATTTATTATCCCATGTGGCCTTTAGCATTGCTTATTATTATTAATTATTGAGAACCACTGCTGTAAATGATAGATAACCACCCAAAGAGCTCTGCGGGCCACCTTCGCTATGATGTGATTTACAGGCACAAGGCCGGCAGATCTTCGAAATCAGTTTTTTGGTGCTAAGCATCCCCTTTGACTGTTGTAGTCACTTATTATTTTTGAGCATAATTTTTGTTTGTTTTGGTTCCAACACCACGTTCTGTATGATGGATTATAGATGGTCTTGCCCTCCTTACAGATATGATTTGGAAAGACATGCTGTAAAACACTTTGAGAACACAAAAGCGATTTGGCCAGGTTCAGACTCTTTCCACGTTCATGCCAAAGGGGACATTTTTGCCTCTCTCTGCATGTGTAGCATCAGCGATATGACAGGAATTGTCAGAAACCAACCAGAAGAACTTCCCTGAAGTCCGTCAAGGGCACCCAGTTATGGTTCTGTTAAGTTTAAACCTTGGGAAGTTACAGGAAGAAATTGGAAATCGCCCTGGGTAATGGAGAGCCAAATTGGGCCTTAGAGTACGTAGCTGGGTGACTTATTTTTTAATGTTTCCAACATGAAAGAACACAATTGATTTTTTTCTCCTTAATCCCTCCAACTCCCTGGCTTTTATTGTTTCTAAAATAAGATAAACCAAGCAGGTGTTATTTCAGCTCTGTAAACAATCTTTATTTTTCTGGCCGATAGGAATAGAAGTGGAAACGGAGACCAGGCTTAGGAGAGGGAAAAGCCAGGCAATCAAGGAAATCATTGATCTTAACTTAGCTGGCTCATTCTACCTCTATGAATGCTCTCAGCGGTTGCAGGTCCCCTCCCCCATAACTCACCCGCGGGTCTCTGTCGATGCCTCATGAAAGTGCAGAGCCTAGGGCCAAGAAACCTTCAAGTGCTCTGCTTCCTCTCTTGGATCAAACCACACTTGTTATTTTTTTAAGATTAGCGGCATCTCTGAAACGACTTCCCTTTTTCAATCCAGGCAAACAATTGTTAAATAACTTTATTTTAATGCCTCGGTGCTGGGAACGTTGGAGGGGTTTTTGTTTTACTGGACATGCCTGCATTCCCAACCTGTTTTCTCTTTCCTCTGTGCGTGTCTGCCATGGGCATAATAACCGTATTAGTGGGCATCAAAGGCCTTTTCTGAGTTGGCAGACAATCAGCAGGATGTGGACAGGAGAAATGGTCTTCCCACCCCCAGCCCACCCCCTTTATCTGCATATTTTTACATGTAGGTGTTTATGGAAAAGAATCATCAGTCTGGTTCGAGGCCCCTGGTCTCGGCTTGACTATAGATACTGGGCCCTCACTGGGACTCTTCCTGAGCATCCCATTGTGTCCTGTGTCATGGAGATCCTGCAGCCCGGGGTCCACAGGAATGATCACCCCGCCCCCCTGCTGTGCTCCAGCAGATCACAGATGGGGTGGATGTTGGGGTGAGCCAACACATAAACCTGGTTCTGGGCCTGGGTAGTTGCCAGGTTGATCAGACCCCCAGCTTTCCCATGTCTGCACCATGAGGGTGAGCTCTCCAGCAGTGCCCTGGCTAGTTCACTCCTTGCTGTGATGAGCAAAGGGTGGGGTCAGCTCTCTGGCTTTCACATCCTCAGGGTTAGTTCTCCCACATCTACACCTTCAGGGCCAGCTCTGCTATGTTGCCCAGGCAAGGGTCAGGGTCCACTCTCCTGAGTGCTGCAGCTGATGAAGGGCAGGGACAGCTCTCCTGCTCTTATGACCTCAGGGCCAGCTCTTCCACCTGCCTCAGGCATTGATAAGGGGGGGGAACCCCACTCCTGCCCATGCTACCACATGGCAGATGAGTAATCAGGATAGCTCTCCCATGCTCACAACCTCAGGGCTGGTTCACCCACACCTGTACTGTGCTGCCCAGGCAAGGTCTGATCTCCCAAGTGTTGCGGGGGGGTGGGGGCAAGGACAGCTCTCCCATTTGTCTTGGGTATTGATGGGTGAGAGGTGGGGGGAGTAGGGGATGGGGGAGCACATCCTCTCCCCTGTCCATGCCACCACTAGACAGATGAGTAGGAGAAATGGTCATAACAAGACCTGAACAAGGGCTGAAGAAGAACAAGAGAGGAGAGACATACAGTCCCATTCCTTTTGGCCTCAAGGGTTGGTGGTAGGGGTAGGTGTGTGACCTGGATAGTGGCCATCTGACTCCTCTGTCAGGCCCTGGCAAACACGCAACTAGCTGCTGCTGGAAGGTAGTCACCAACCCAGCAAAGCTCCTGTCCCTTCTGCTCGTCCTGGGTTAAGGGTCTCAACCTTGGGTGTGTCTCACAGCTCTTGGGGAGGTTAGCTCTAGAAGTCTTTTCTTTCTCCGTCCTGCCTTCAGGGATATCCTTCAGTATTGGTGCAGTGGTAAAGGCAGAAGCGACTGAGCACTGAGAATTAAGGTCCTCAGTGACACCCTTCCAGATTAACAGTGGTTGCCCTGAGGTCCAAAGGAAACTCCATTTCTCCAAATTCCAAGAAGCAGAAGGGATAAACGGGTACCTGTGTTGCCTATCAGCACATCAAAGCCCATGCTGACTTCCAGGCTCCCTCAGTCTCACAAGTACCTGTTATACAGAGTTCCTGCTAGCATCTTGGCTCTTCTCACCTCCCCTACTCTCTTCCCTTACCCTGGACTCCTTTCTGCTCACAGCCTCCCTCACTCCCCCACCCCTCACCCCCACCCCTGTTCCTCCAGCTTCTCACTCTCCTTATAACCCTACTATATTGGCTGTGATCTTTCTCTTGGTCTGTCTCTCTCCCAGCCCAGCCCTCTCTGCTTCCCCTCCCCTACTGCTGACTGGGCATGGTCAGTCTACTTTCTCTCCCTGCTCTGGACTCTTCCAGATGCCCCTGACTATTCTCTTTCTTGTAGTTGTAGTAAAAACCTTTCCCTTAATCACACCACGGAGTACTCATGTCACCAGTGTATTCTGTGGCTTATGTTGTTACCTTGGTTTTCAGAGCCCCTGTTTCTTTACCCTGAAAGTGGAGCTATCTACACCACTCCAGTCT
Source organism: Dicrostonyx torquatus (assembly GCA_028555095.1). Taxonomy (NCBI): domain Eukaryota; kingdom Metazoa; phylum Chordata; class Mammalia; order Rodentia; family Cricetidae; genus Dicrostonyx; species Dicrostonyx torquatus. Next base: position 277,172 of record JAQHUG010000318.1, read on the forward strand.
AAAAAAAAATGTTAATGAGTATCACATGGTTATTTTTTTTAAAAAAAAAGCTGCTGATGAAAATTAGCAAACTAGGGCTTATGTGCATTTTGGCTACCAAAGATTAGACCTGAGAGTTGAACGATAGAACATCATATTTGACTAGCAAAGTGTTTCAAATAAGCAATACAGGACACCGTCTTTGCCTCTACCTTGCTCCAAAAGCAATTATAGTTTTGGAATTGACCATAACAATTGGTGGAAAAACTTTGAATAGGTAGGAGCCTGGGGATTCCAAGCTGTCCAGGGACTGGTCATCTGGTGTAATCCAGTGACTCAGATGGCCAGAAGGTCAAAGGGACAGAATGTACAGTCTGTATTAGGAATAAAGACATACCCGAGATGCACACACCTAGCCATCACGTTCCTCAATGCCCTCATGACCCCTGAGACTGAGGGTGAAATTAATCCTGGACCTCAGTGTCACAGCCACCCACCTCAGTATAGCATTCTGCCTAGGCCTCTGTAGGTTCGCTGCTGTCTCCCCAGAAGCACCTGAAGGCTATTCTTTACTTCCTTTCACTGGCTAAGGAGCTAATCTGCATTGAGTTAATCTGGTTGGGATGCTTCTGGACCATGGAAGAGGCCAGGACCTTCTTTTCTTTGAAACTGAGAATGCAGGTGAAATCCTACCAAGTGTGCTAGTCGGGTTTTTGTCAGCTTGACACAAACTAGTCCCCGGGAAAAGAAACCTCAACTGAGGAATTGCTTCCATCAGATTGATCTGTGGGGTCTCTGTGGGGCATTCTATTAACACCAAATTGATATAGGAGAGTCCAGCCCACTGTGAGCAGTACTATCCCTGGGCTATATAAGAAAGATAGCTGAGCAAGTCAGGGAAAACAAGCCAGTAAGTAGCATTCCTCCATGATCTCCGCTTCAGTTCCTGCCTCCAGGTTCCTGTCTTGACTTTCCTTGGGGGTGGACTGGAACCTGTAAGCCACATAAGCCAAACAAAGCCTTTCCTCCCCAGATAGATTTTGATCAGTGTTTTTATCACAACAGCAAAAAGCAAACTATCACTCAGAGCTTCCCACCCAGCTCAGCTCTCCAGCAAAGTCTTTTATTGAATTAGAAGCTGAGGATTCCTGCAAGAAGGCACAGCCTGTTGCTTCCCCTCCCCCAAGGCCTGTTCTGTTAGCAATCTCAGGAGACATTCAGGATCCGGGGCTGTATTTACTTAACTCTATTATTTATTCTGCATCAAGGGGTCATTTTCATTGGTGTGTTTATTCTCCTGAGTGGAATGCTTAGCACTAGGAACTGATTTAAAAGAGCTGCCAGCCCTGGACCCCTAAGGCACAGGATAATGAAGGTGGGCTGAATAGCTCCTCTGGCAATTCAACAATTCAAAATGATTACCTATCCTCAAGAGCATGAGGTCAAAGTGTGTCCTTAAGAGCAAGGTCAACATCACTTGGAAACTTGGTAGCAAAACAGTAACATTGGTCCTACCCCACCCACTGAATCCAACACTGCCCACTTGATCCCACACTATCCACTGGATTCCATCCCTCCCCATCATCCTACCCCAATCACTGTATCTCATCCTTCCCACTGGATCCCATCCCTCCTACTGAATCAAACATCCTGGGCATAGTAGTGCCACTTTGTGCTTTAACATTTTGATGTGCCTCAAAGTCTGAGTCAGAGTCCTGGGTAGTCTGGAGGTATGGATGCCAGGTGAGTTATTTCCCATATAGTGTTATGGGAAGCCCACCAGAGATGACCACTAAGGTACAGTTTATAGTCAATTGGAAGTCTTTATTTCAGCTGCTGGGACCACACATACAGGTATTCAGCCAGATAGTTGAGGACCTGGGTGTGGCCCCAAGTATCCAGAACACAGGGTTTTTTGGAGGCAAAAGACACATTCTGGCAACTTGGTCAGCCACTGCAGGAGGCATTACACAAACAACCAGTTTAACAGAAGCTAAGTTATCTAGGACATCCTGACCTTGGGTTCCTAGAATAGAGTTGGTTAATTTTCCATGGGATTCTCCATCAAGGAGATCAAATTCTAGTTAAACTTGATATGACTTCGGCAAGAATACAGGATGGAGGTCCCTCTGCATTGTCTTGTCCGGTCACATATCCCACTGAGTCTCTGGGCATGAGTCAAGTCATTGGCTCATTCTGTTCTCTGGGACATAGTTAATCCCAGGGACCAGTAGTTTAACTGAGCTGATTCTCCATTTGATGTAGCTGGCCATGAGGTTGAAGATGCAGGGTCCTATCATTAGCCCAGCTAGGGTAAGAATCAAGGGTCAGGCTACTGCTGACATAGGAACCAGGTGAACAGAGCCGGATACCAATTTCCTGATCTGCATCTTCCTTCCTTTTTTCTTTCTTTGAGCTTTTCTCTCCCTCTTTCCTCCTTTTTCATCTCTCTTTCTCCCCACCTCCCTTTACTTATCATGTCTCACTACTTCTTCCCTTTCCTTCTTCAAAGTAGTTGTTCATGCAAGTACTGCAGGGCAGTGGTAGCCAGCTCTCCACAAGCTCCCCCCCCCCACTTTAGAGCAACAGGACAGGACCCCCAGGAAGCCAGCTGAAAGCCAGACTTGGCTCAGGCACTGGCCTACCACCTCTAGAGGCCTCTGTGGGATGATGCAGAGCCCTGCACAGCCACCCAGAAGGGCCCTGCCGCTTGCAGCAGCCCTCTTGTTGATAAAACTGGACAGAGCCAGGGATGTGCAAGCTGTGCAGCATTTTGCTCCTTCAGCTCAGGTCATAAGGCCGGGGATCATCCCAACTATCAAGGCTGAGATGCCTGTGGCACTTGCTCCAGCTCTCCCTGGCAATCTTAATATTGACCAGGGCCCAAATTGGGACCCCTTTGATGGACTTTGGTTGAGTCGAGGTCAATACATGTTCTCTTCTCTTCTCCATTATAGGCATATACCTGGAGGATAGATAACATGTGCAGTGTATGCTATCATGTATGTTATCATATGGAATGGAAGTGTCACCTTCCAGCGAGTTGGAGGAGGCACATTTAGTAAAACTGTTAGAACAAGCAAGCCAGGTCATTTGAAGACATGATGCAGGCACCTCATCCTTGGCAGAACATGCATAAAATTGTAATCCCTGAAGGCCTTTTTCTAACCAGTCTTTTCCACAGCTCACTTTACTGACCCCGCCCCTCCCATCTATCCTCTAACCACATTGTCCTATACCTGGAAGAAACACAACAGATAGAGTTTCCCGCTCCTCGTTTTACTGAATTCCCATGTCCAGGTTTGCATCCCACAGTTTGGGAACTGTGTGTCCTGGCTTAGTGGACTCTGCTCAGTCGCATCTTTAAGGGGCCTGAGGTTCAAGTGACAGTCCACCTGTCGTCATCCTCCGAGGTTAAGTGGCCCACGGTTGTGCCTGTTCATCACGCTTCCGAGGAGGTCCTTACACCGAATGTACTTCATTATTCCAGCTCCTCCATCACCCAGATGCTTGTTATAAACGCAGACTACCAGCACCCCGCAGACTTGATAAGAGTCTGCATTTCCGGCGTAGCTCCAGGTGATTCACGTACACAGTCACATTGAGGAAGCATGGCTTTGGACCATATGCCTGGAGCATCTGCTGTGTGGGGGTAGCTGATTCATTGTTTAGACAACACAGTCTTAAGTGGAAAATGTCATTTTAGGATAGACCAAGGGCCCTGCAAAAAGTATTGCTGTCTCCTGGGTCCTGACTCAGACACCCTGCAGCTCTCATGGGACATAGTTAGCGTGTAATGAATGTCACTGCAAAACATTAGAGAGCTTGGTTCCCCGTGTGAGTGTTAATTGGAGGGTACCATGTGGATCTTCATTGTGAGTCTTATGAGCCCTTTAAAAAGAGAAGTCCAGGGACAGAAGAAATGTCTCAGTCAGTAAGATGTTTGCTATGCAAGCATGGAGAGTCTTATTAGCCATGTAACAAACTGTGTTCAGTCGTGCACACCTTTAATTCCAGTCCTCAGAGGTCCACATGTACATGTGCACACGTGAACACATGCATATTACACACACATACACAGAAACAGAAACACACACAGTGGAGGGATGTCCTTGGAAATTCTCATCCGTATTTCCTTTTATGTTCCCAAAGGAGAAATGCAGGCAGTCTAAGAGTGTACAGATCTCACTTACCCCAGAAAACATACAGTTAGGATTCCCATTATCCATTCCTGTGTTGTTGGTTCGGTGTGGCTTTCCAGAGGGTCTGCTGAGAGTCCTTCACACTTTAGCATGAGCGGATGGCAGTTAGTTAACCTTTTCTTCGGGTCTTGCCACTCTAGGATGAAAAGTTTACCATTATGTCCTACGACAGGCTCTCATCTTCCATCAGAGGAACTCTCGGCTAAAAAAAAAAACTCGATGAAAAGACACAGTGATGGGTCTGGGGTTTACGTAAAGACACAGTGACGGGTCTGGGGTTTACATAAAGAACTTCTGAATGCCCTGGTTTGCTTCTGTTTTGTTTCTGAGCAATTGAGCTGAGGGGTCTCCGGGGCTGCTTCCCATTGGTGGAAATTCTTTGCATTATTTGTTGAATGTCTGCTTGGTGCTAAGTTCCATGTAGGACACTGAGGGGTAAGGAATGTAAAACAATACCTCTTCTGGTCTCCCAGGCTGAGGTAGGAGAGGGCAGCAGGGACTTCAGCTCTCTCCCTCGTTCCTTAAGTTGTTCTTCTCTCCTGAAGTGGATAGCACCCTGATTTCTCTGATAGCATCAGCAAAATACTGAACACTTTCATTTTCATTGGTGTGTGGAAACTCATTCATTCAAGCATTTTTGGTTCACCTTTTGAAACCAGATCTCTTGAAAATCAGGCTGGTCCCCATCTCCCTGTGTAGCCTAGACTGGCTTTGAACTGCTGATCCTCCTGCCTCCGGCTCCCTCATGCTAGGACCACACCAACACATGCAGTTGCATTCATTCACACTTTGCTTGATTTATTCAACAGGTGATTTTAATGGCTAATACCTATAGATAACTGTTCATTTGATTTTTTTTTTTTGGTTTAAATATGGTAGCAATCTTTCTTAAGAGCACCTGTTCCAAAGATAAGTTTTAAAAAATTCCAACTAGTCAGAACATGTTGTGAATAGAACACTGATTACAGGGAGGGAGGAGCTCTTTTCCTTCCAGTTCCCCACGGGAAGGTAGGAAGGTCAGATTCATTCTAAACAAGGATGGCTTTCCTATCAGTCACTACTGGGCACTCATGGACTAGAGCTACCTCTCCAGGAGCCACAGTGTTGTGGGAATTCATTAAGGCAATAGCTTTGGGGTACCAGCCTTAGGGCGTGGCTTTGTGTGCTACATCAGGACTGATAAACTGGAGAGAAAGTGCGCTCAGTGTCTTGCTTGGGTAGTTGGAGACCAAGCGGCAGAGAAGCCATGAGGGATCAGCAGCGGCTTCAGCCACACTCTGCATCTGTGAGTTTGTCTTTCATTGCACCCTCTTAGTAACATATATATATATATATATATATATATATATATATATATATGAGGTCACACATTACCACAGTATGTGAGAACAGTATAGGAAAGATCAACAGAGTATTGTCTAAAGGCTTTGCGAAGAGCTGTGGGCTTGGTGCCTTCCCCTGTCCTGTTTTCTTCCAACCTTGGGATACTGTAAGCAGGATAGGGTCATGAGAGATTCACCACAGTACCTGCGGTTTCTTCTGGTGTAAGGTCCACTTGGTTTATTCCCTCGTGCTTCTGCATAGACATCGGGGATAGAGAGGTTTGCACATGCAAGTTAGATTCTCGTTTTCTCTCCAGGAAAGAAGAACCCTGGGATGTAATTCTAAGACAAGTGGCTGATAAAAAATCCATGAGGGCCCCAGAGCATACTAAATATCTCAAAGCTAACAACTGAAAAACTTGTAAGAACTTTCCCTCCTAAGCTAGTTTAAAGAACCTACAGTGTGCAGGAGACAAATCCGTATGGGCTTCCCAGGACCCGCTCTCCAGGTCGCACACACATCTTACAACAGGTAGCCGTGGGTGATGCTGAGAGACACAGGAGCCAAGTACTATGTTAAATTTATTCCTGGACAGGAAGCTGATAGCCCAGAAAAAAATCAGGTCAAATAATTTTATTTTAAGAGGGTCAAATGATGCTAAATCTTGATGCGCCACTCATCTTCATATGCTGATGATTTAAGATTCAAGGGGCTCATAAATGCTGCACCTACAACTGGGTATCTGTCACCAGCAGACAGAGACCTGGTCTCTAAGTTTATGCCAGGAAATTGTTGTCTGAGACTTGAGTATTCACTCCTTATTTTCAATAAAAATTCTTTAAACTTGATTTCCCTCTGTACTTTTCAAATGAAAATTTTAAAGAAGCCTATAGTTGGAAGTGTTGTCTATTAGCTAAGAGCGTGTGCTGTGGAGTCAAAGAGATCTCAGAGAGGGTCTTAGCTCTGCATGCTGCTCTCGTTTCTCTGTTGCTGGGATAAATGCCATGACCAAAACGACTTAGTGAAGGGAAGGATTTATTTTGTCTTACACGTTCCAGTCCATCACTGAGGAAAGCTGGGGCAGACACTTGAGGCAGAAACTGCAGAGGAACGGTGCTTGCTGGCTTACTTGGTGGCCATACATAGCTAATTTTCTTATTCGGCCCAGGGCCACCTGCCTAGGGAATAGTGCCATAACATAGTGGGCTGGGCCCTCCTACATCAATTAATAATATAAACACTTTCTCCCAGACATGCTCCTACGCCATTCTGATCTGGGCAGTTCCTCAGTAGCGTCACCTTTTCAGGTGACACTAGGCTGTGTCAAGTTGACAGAGCTAACTAGGGCATGTACTTTTTGGCATGTTCTTAGGTTAGTCAGAGTATGTATGTTATCAGAATTTCAGTTTCCTCGTCTATGACTGGCTGGGAAACCACCAAGCCCACAGTCAGAACTTCATGGTGCTCACTGGGATTCTTTTGTGTGGGGCCTGTGTTTTGGTGGGGCTTTTTATTGCTGTGAAGAGACACCATGACCACAGCAACTCTTATAAAGGAAACATTTAATCGAGGGTGGCTCACTTACGGTTTCAGAGATTCGGTCAGCTATTTTCATAGCAGGTAGCGTGGTAGGGGGCAGGCAGAGGTGCTGCTGGAGCTGAGAGAGCTACATCTTGCGGGTGACATGAAAGCAACTGACTGCCACACTGAGTGAAGCTTGAGAAAAAGACCTCACAGCTCGTCCCCACAGTGACACACTTCCACAGAAGGTGTGGCCCAGATTAAAGGTGTGCCCTCCAGCTTCAAGGTCTACGATTAAAGGCACGCGTCATCCAGTCTCCTCCAACAAGACCACACTTCCCCCAATGAGGCCACACCTCCAAATAGTACCATTCCTTGTGATCTTATGGGGGCCAGATCCATTCAAATTACCACAGCCTGCTAGTGTGAACCCATGGTTCTAGAATCCTGAGGTCAAAAGCAAAAACTCTAAATAGCACACAGTCTTGGACCATTTCCACTTTTATGTGCTGTGTGGGCTTTAATTCAAACCAAGAATACTTATATAGTACCTATTTTCTGTCAGACATTACAGCAGAGGTCAGACAGTTGAGCAAAAGCCTAAACTCACACAATTGCAGGCTGAGAGAAACAACAGGAAGAAGGCAAACCCCAGGCTAGAACCGGAAACCTACTGCGAGAGGGTGTATAAGGACCTTTTCAGGGGTGATGCTTCAGCCTTGCCTAGACCTTGAAAAAGACCCTGCTGGTTCTTCCTCTCACAGAAGGAGGCACAGCTTCAGTCTGAATGGTCTTCCTCAGATGAGAGGCTCACACTTCCTCTCTCATCTAAGAAGCAGAACTTAGCAGCTGACTAGGGAGTTTTCCTAAGGTCCAGTCATTTCAAACTACTAAAGAGATCAGCATTTTCGGGATGACACAGGTCTGAGAGCCACACCTGGGGCGGAAGGTGTTACTTTGTTACTCCTGAGCTGAGTGTGCTTAGTGAGGCATACTAGCTATTTTCCTGGGCTTTGGTTTCATGGTAAAATGTGAACGTGGCTTGTGTAGTCAAGATGGAACTCAAAATGAGACAGCGCATATAAGCATCAAGTGTATGCCTGTCAGGCGCAAAGGGACAAGAAATGATGGAAACCTAGCCCGTATTTTCTACCTCATGCCGAGTGAAAGAAATCTGTGCCATATGTGATGGTTTAAAAAAAATTATGCCTAAAAGCTTTTAGTATATCCTCCAACATAAAATCTAGTTTTCTGCTTGATTATGGGCACCCGATTGCAATGTGTGGTGTGGCTTCTGAGGCTCTGTTGGAAATGGGGAAGCCTCTCTTGTCTCTCTTTCTGTATGCCCATTCTGGGAACCCAACTACCATGATGTGACAGAGCCACCAGCAAGGTGAAAACACCACATCCAGGTGTTCCAACCACAGCCTCACGAGCCGTAAGCTGGCATTAACCATCAGGCACAGACTGAAAGTACATTCAGTTGCCCACCAACCCCAGCCTGTGCAGCAGACCCCACACGGACCAAGATGAGCTGTTCTTACCACACTTTGCCAAAGCTGCTGAGTTGTGAGCCCAAAAGATGTGGTTATTGTCTTAAGCTCTAAATATTGGGGTGATTGGCTGCTTAGCAACAGATAACTAGAATATGCCCTGTCTTGGTTTCACCCCCCCACACACCATAGTGTGTCTTCTGTCACCGTGCCCAGAGTAGCAGAGGTATGAGAAAAGGCCCACTAATGTGGTGGCATTTTCTTCTTCCAACTGTATCTTGCAATGTGTTGGACAATGTATTGGGTCTCGGATACTAGATGCCCAGGTACCTGCTTGTCCCAAGACCATACAGGAGATGGATGTGCACATAGAAAGAATATTTCAGAAGTTTAGATTGTAAGTCTAATTTTTGCATACAAAAGTATGGGAATCCAGTGTTCTCTGAAAGCCACCTTTGTGAATTTTTGATTAAAAAAGATTTGGCAGACAAGCTTTTGATTAGGAGAGAGAGTTGGGTTTGTTATTTTATTTTATTTTTTTGCCTCGAGCCCTCCCTGTGAAGTATGCAATAGGCTTGGTTGGAGCCTCATGAGCCTGTTGTCATCTGTTCGTCTAGCAATTTTCATAGAGTCACCATTAGAACCTGTGCCCTTTAGAGGCCCAAAGTCCTGGGGGTCTGTTTAACACCTGCAGTTTTCTCCATGTTTAAACAAAGGCTTTCATGCCGCAGGCTAGCTGAGCTGTAAGCCCCCATCTGGTCGGTAGTTTCTGGCGCAGTCTCTAAAGGGTTATATGTGTTTTATCATTTAAGTTTCTTCTGAAGAGGGATTTAAAATCAATTTAGAGGTCATGTTCAGGGACTTTGTCAAAACTGCAGGTTCTAAGTCAAACAGGAATTGGTCCTCAGGGGCTTGCAAATGACAAGTGGAAAGAGAAGCAGGATGTCCCACAAATCCATGTTCTCAACCCCTCCCCCTCCACAGAGGCATCGGCTTTTCTTTTGAAGTCTATGGCCTCCTTCATTTGTTCTTTAATTTTATATCACCAAGGCGAGTCTCACTCAGTCTTGTGTGCAACATAGGCTATCCTGGGGTGCACTTCTCTGATGAAAAAAAGCCAGCCCCAGAGAGATTGTCCCAAAAAAATCTCATTTCTAAGTTCAGCATCACACATCTAAATGAGACAGGACATTCTTCTCATTAAAGGAAACTTCTAGGCAAGCTACGGACTTTAGAGATCTCATCTGGCTTATGGAATATCAATATGGAAAAATAGATTATTTCCCCACACCTAGCCCTACCCATGGATAGGCAAATTATGAAATCCCGTGTCAGGAAAAGTTAATGCCAAGAGCCCAGCAAGAACACAACCTGTTTTTCTTGGTCTGTTTAAGGCACCAAGATTGGATTAGATTGCTAGGATATTGGGTTTTCTCTCTTTCGACTGCCTGGAGCTCGGGCATTATTGTAACATTTGGCTGAGACGGTGCCAAAGTGCAAGGGACATTTGTGGTGATGAGTCATTAGCTGACGGGCAACCGGCTCATCCAGGACCCTTTTCATCCGTGCTCTTTGCAGCTGTTCACTTCGTGAGCTCTGCAATGGTGTGGGGAGACCTCGCTATAGACTAATGTAGGTGTCTTAGAACAAAGGAAGAGGATGGGCTAAGGTCTCTGGGGAGGGACTCTCCGTTAAGATCGCAAAACAAACCATCCCCGATCACCCCCTGAAATGGAGGAACAGTGAGGTTTGACATGTCTGAAGCCTCCTTCTTGGAAGCCCCTGGTCCCAGACTGTGGTTGCTGACCTCTGCTGGCTGGAGTACCAGATTACTCGATCACTATCTAGTATTGGGTCCTTAGGACCTAACATTTGGAACTAGGATATGGGTAAAACCGAGAAGGGCTTTGATGATCAGGCTGTCTATCCCTTTCTACGATCAGTGTGGAGACTTGAGCCAGCAGCCATGAGTGGTGTGCTTACATAGCATGTCATAGAGCTGGGGCTGTCTGCCTCTTCTCCTAATTCTAGCTAGTTCAGGGCTCAGCCGAAATCAAAGAGCCTGGAAACTCAGGCTCCTGATCACAGTGATGGCCAGAGGAGAGATTCTCACCTCTGGCTCCTATCTTCTACAGCCACAGCAAACAGAATGCTTTTCCTGTGGATATTTGTCAGTAGCGTCACCTTCAAATTAAAGATGGCTCCTGACATAATGGACCTGGGCCCTGAATTCTCACTTCAGCCATGTGCAAAACAAACCACCCTCTCTAGGTCATCCTTAGTCATTCAGCCCCTGCCTGAGGTGAGGTGCAATGAAACCGAAGACCCTATTATACACTGGGGGCTGTTGCTGAGTCCCAGGGGAGAGCCTTGTTCACCATTGCTGGGGTGAGTGGCCGATGTGCTCATTGATATAGGAAGCAGACTTCAGGTCGTGTTGCTGAAAAGATTCCATGACAGAACCTCTAGCTGCCCCAGAACTTGGGGTGAGAAATTCTCCCTCCCAGCTGTCCCCCAAACTCCTCCTACTCCAAACCTCATTGAGACCCCAGTCCTGTGGCTGCAGGCTTTGCCGGCTGTAGCTCTGTTCCTGCAGCTTGACCCCTATGTCGTAGACTATGAGGATGACACCTTCTACTTGTCCCAGAGATGAAGAGACCTGTCTTGGAAGAGCCACCATGAGTGATTCTCCAAGCCCGAGAGAGGGCTGAGTTGCTCACTCTCGACTTTGTGTTGCCAGCTGCACATCATAAAAAGCCTCGAGATTAGCTTCAGGAGCTCCACTTTAAAACAACGGGGTGAGGTAGCCCAGACCCAGAAAGACATCACATTTACTCACTCTTAAGTGGTTTTTAAACATAAAGCAAAGAAAACCAGCCTACAATTCACAATCCCAGAGAACCTAGACAACAATGAGGGCCCTAAGAGAGACATACATGGATCTAATCTACATGGGAAGTAGAAAAAGGCAAGATCTCCTGAGTAAATTGGGAGCATGGGGACCATGGGAGAGGGTTGAAGGGGAGGGGAGAGGGCTTGCAGGGGAGCGGAGAGGAAGGGGAGCAGAGAAAAAGTTTAGCTCAATAAAATCTATAAATAAAAGAAAAAATTCTAATTAAAATAAAAAACTTGTAACAAAAGGTTGATAGTTTAAAAAAATCCATACATAGGAATCTTAATTTGCTACATGTTTGTTTGTAACTTGGATTCAACTCTTGTTTTAAAAAAATATACCTCCTACAGCATAAAAAAAATACAAAACAAAAACAAAGTGGATCGGACTTTTGGAGACGTTTTGGTGAATACTGATTAGTTTCCGTGTACAGCTTTTAGAAATTTAAATTTTTAATTATTAAACAGTAGACTTGAATTTTTCAGAGCAGTTTTGGTCCATAGCAAAATTGAGCAGTAGGTTTGAGGGTTTCCCTCAGACAAGCACAGCCTCTCCTGATGCAGCAGCTCACACCGAGTGGTGTGTTTGTTGTAACTGATGAACCATGTGGACAAATCATTGTCACCCAGAGTCACTGGTTGTTAGGGTACTTCACCTTTGGTGAACATTTTGTAGACTCGGGGAAATTTATGATGACATGCACAATGCTATTATAGTAGCAAACAGATGGTCTCTTTGCCAAAACTTCCCTGTCCTCCCCATCCATCCATCCCCACTCCCACTCTAGATCTTGGCAACTAGTGGTCTTTGTGGGACCTTTAGACTGTTTTCTGTTCTGAGTCCTGTGGCTGGAGTCATGCAGACTGTGGTCTTTTCAGCATAGCGTGTCTCAGTATTGTACACTGAAGTCTTCTCCATGTCTCTTTCATGACTTGATGTTGCATTTCAATGCTGAACAATATTCCATTCCCAAACTGAACCCTGATTACAGAAATTTTTAATAAGCAAATGGACTTCTGATAATAGAACTTGTCTGTTTTACTTGGCACTTCATACTGGCACCATTCGTTATCATTTGGATCTAATATTTCCTCTCATTTTCAATTTGCTCACTTCAGTAGCCCCATGAAGCAGGTAAGAATTTCACGACTAAAAGATGAGAGAACAAGAAGATAAAAAAAGGCGTTGTCTCTCTGTCTATTTGCCTCTGTGTCTCTAACCATATATCCCCTTGCGGATCTGATGGTGCTTTTGTCTGCCTTTCTGACTCATTCTCTCTTCCTCTTTCAGGCCTCCTGTCTTCCATATTTTTCTTTCTTTTGTTTTTTTTTTCTTATTGAATGCATATTTGCTCTCTGAACTAGTTGAAAAGAATTACCTTTTGTTAATTCATGAAGCCAGTAGCAGTCCTTTGTACCAGCGTGGCAGTGCACGCTCAAGCAAACTGACCGTGTGTACTTGGAGAAAGAAAACGTCTCAATGTTAAAATCAGAGACCCGAAGTGAGAGGCCAGCCTCTGACCTCCCATCAAAATGCAATAGCGCTTTGGAATTCTACTGAAATAGAGATGAATATGTATGGCATAGGCATTCAATAAATGTTTGTTGAGTTGAATGCAGTAAAAATGATAAAGGTGACATTACGGAATACATTTTTTAAAAACTTCATTGCATGTGCTGGAAGGTGTATTTGACATTTGCCTACATCTTTAGCTGCAGCCCAGTGCCTGGCACCTCTGATAGAGTTCTTTATGCTACTGTGTCATGAATCACCAGCTGCAGCGTTAGGACCCGAGCTTGCCTTTCATTATTTGATTCTAATCAGGGAGGGGGGTAAACTCACTTTAGAACAGCCATTGGAATGCCTCTATTAGTTGCAATACACATCTCGTGAAATTTTGAACAATCATATAAGGCGAAATCTTTCTCAATACATTTTGTAACAGCAGCTGAGAAAAGTGAGGCTCTCATATATAACCTACCCCAGTTTCATACTTAGTAAGAAGTAGGATGCACATTTAAATCCAAGTTTATCAAAACTTATAAACCATGTAGGCACAACTTTCTACTCTTTTCTACACACATGTGAAATTGTATTTTACAAGAATTGGTGGTTTGCCCTGTGTGTGTGTGAGTTCCTGTGTGTACAAGTGCACACTCATATGTGTGCATGTGCATGTGGAGGCCAAATGACAGCCGTGAGTGCCACCCACTTTTATTGGGTAAGCATGAGATGGGGTTTGTCATTGGTCGAGAGCTTATGGAGTAGCCCAGGCTGCCTGACCAGTGAGCACTAGAGAGCTGCTTGTCTCTGTCTCCTCCATAAGGGGGTTACCAATGCAGTCACTGCAACCATCTCTTCTGCATCATTTCTGGTGACTGAACATACGTCCTCCTGTTTGAGAGGTGAGCAGTTTTTTTTGTTTTTGTTTTTTTTTTTTAACCAACTGAGCCTTATTCTCGGTCCTGATTTTTTATTTGGTTATCAGTACTAAATATCCTTGAACGCTTTGCTCTAGGCTCCATTTTGAATCTTAAAACATTAGCTATATTTCAGCATCTTCAGTAGCCCTGAGAATAAGTGACAGTTTAGGGATCAGTTCTAAATAAGATGTTTGTGCCACCTTCTCTAAGGCTTGGGGAACACTGCAGAATTGGGGGTATGTAAGAGTAAGACAATTAGATGAAGTGTTGTAAAATGCCATCCTGTAGACTCAGCATAACCTTCACGATCAGTAACACAGCAACTGCAGTTCCCTGTCCTGGGCCTTCACAAGACTGGCATGGTCGACAGCCATAGATTCAGAAGGGACTCAGAGAGCCCGGACTGAGCTATTAGCTATTGGTGGATTCTTGCAGAGAGACTCATAGTCTTCCATTAGGCACCCACTGCTGAGCTCAGCAGATAGCTCCAAACCTACAGTCACACAGATGGTCCTGGTTAAAGGCAACACATTACAAAGTAAATTGAACAGACAGGAAGCATGAGAAAGAGATTTGTATGGCTGAGGGGAGGGGTAGATGAGGACAGCAGGGGGATGAGAAAGAGCTGGTGGTAAGAGCGGTCAGTATAGATTACATACATGTGTGAAACTGTGAACAAATAATTTAATTACTAAAAGCCCGACACATTAAGAATGAAGTTTTAAGTTGCCAGATGAGACAAATGGCTCATGGCGCCTCTAGCATGTTTTGGTTTTAAGTTGAAGTCACTCAGATATCGGGTCTCTACAGAAGGTCCCTAAGTCCACCTTCCATCCTCCCTATTTGCAGTTTCAGCTCTTCACTGGACAGTGTTTCCCCACATCAGAGACCCCTGAGGTCTATGTAATCATAAAGTGCCCAGTGGTTCTCTGGACCTTCAAAGCCTGACAGTCTCGTGTAAATATGAACAGATATTTCTTTGCAGGTGGACGTAGTTCAGAAGTGACAGCAATGTGAGCGATGGCTGTGCACATTCCAGCATTCGCCCAGTGGGCTCACAAGCTAGATTATGCCATCAAGACCTCAATGTGGAAGATGATTTCAGGATGAAAAGTAATGATACATACAATATGAGCGTGTCTCGACAGAATCCATTTGACTGTTCTGTCCTCTGACAATGGTGAGCTCTCAGTGGTTGGGTCACTTTGGTGTGACACTAAGGTTTGTGCGGGTAGGAGGAGCAGCTAGTTCCAGCATAGATCCAGAGCGAGTGTGTGCTTGGGTTTCTGATTGCTGCATATATGGATGAGGACAATATGACAGGCTCTTCTTCCTGACCGGGGCGTATTAAATGTGTCAGCCAAAGGTGTCTTTGTGCCTAGCCGTTGTGGGTGTTCTCTCCCTTTCTGGATGCCTCCTGCCAGGACCTGGCTTTTCAGGCTCTCACGTACACATGCATCAGGTTTGCATTTTTGCCCTTTGTGCCCAAGTGAGCCCATCTTTCTCCCTTACGTTACTTAGTTCAGGTACTTTTGTTATGACCTTTCTCCTTAAGGTTTAATTTGGACTCAAGCCTCCAGTCTTGAGTTCTCAGTCTTTCTGCAGCGGGGACTGCATTATTCTGGGGAACCATCCCGGGAGATATCACCTAGCGGGAGATACCTGTAGAGAATAGTGTAACAGAAAGAAGACACCAGGATGGGAAAGATGGTGGAGGTAATGGCTCCCAGTGGACTCTCCTTTTCTTGACAAACTGTGTTCAAGGCAGATGCCTCTTCCACCTGACAGCTATTCTCCTGAGTTCCTGGCTTGTCGATTCTTTTCCTAAACCAATATAAGAATGGAGAACAATATTATCAATGTGCTTTGCTGAGTGTGGCACTCCTGGGGGTTCCTGATGTCTACTGTCTGGAGCTGTCGCTTCTAGCTCTGTCGTGAAAGCTTGCCATTATCGCCTGCTTAGGTCCCTTGCTGTGTCCCTAGCTATACAGAGCTTGGGGGGGCAACCAAAAATTCAGACCCTGGTTGTTTGTCTTGCACAGAAAATGTAAAGCCAGAGCCACCTGTGGTATCCCTGCCCCCAATACAGTCTATGGCTGCTGCATAGAAAACATTTTTTTTCAAGAGTAGTTTTTCTTTATCAGTACAGCAGGAAAATTACAAATACACTCAACCACCCATAATTACTCCATGAGAAGATACGTAGCTCTCGCCTTTTGATATATAGCCTTCTAGTGTATATGCTATACATTTATCTCTAGCTAACAACCAACATAGTTCGACTACCTGGAGTGGCACTTTATGTTGTTTTATTTCCTGCTTTTCTTTTTTTTTATTTAGAATATTAAAAACTATTTCTGTACCAGTAAAATTTTATAATATTGTCTTAAAGGATAATATTTATATTTGAAGCATACTCACATTCCATTCAATCTACTGAGTGCTTTCACACACACACACACACACACACACACACACACACACACACACACACCTAACTCTTTTTAATCATTGGTGTTACTGAGGTAGACATCAAGGTGGAATCTTTGTGCTCATTCATGCATATTCCCTGAGATGTTTCTAGACTCTAAATTGGTAACTCAATTGATTAAAAAGAATTAAGATTTTTAAAATATAAGATATTGACACTTTAGGAATGTTAGTAAGGATTAAATTTCATACTCTATATCGCTTAGATAATAACAAACTTTGCTTCTTTTCTTTGGAGTATTATTGCCACAATTTCAGCATTTCTTCCATATCCTGTCATTTTGAAAAAGAAGTTATCAAACAAGATAAGCTCAATTAGTATACAGTGTTTGCCAAAAGTTAACATGACGTAAGGCACTGTACTAGCTGCTGGGTGACAGGAGGAGAAATTCAAGAGTGTACAAGACACCAACCATCTTCAGGTCCCGACTTCATCTTCTTCTATTATCCAACACAGGAAGCACTACTCCATTAACAAACAATTCAAGAGTTTTTGCTAAACTTACTCCTTTGTTTTTACTTCTTTATGCTCTAAATGGTAGTGACATTGTCAAATTTTAAAATACACTGTCAAGATGAAAATAAAGCTAATTTAGCATGGACATGACTTACATTTTTCCCCCCAGATCTTATTTTTTTTCAAAAGATGACACATGCTTATTTTAGTAAATTAGAAAAATCAGAAAAGTATAAAGAAGAAAATAAATGACTCATAACCAGACCACTCAAAGACAATTATTGTTAATTGGTGTGTTTCCTTCCAGGCATTTTCCTTGTATATTTTTCACAAAACTAAGATCAAAGTACATATGCAGTTTCCCAAGCATATAATGTAAACATTTCTCTATGTTATCAAAATGTCTTTGGAAGCATTATCTCTAATGGCTCTATAATATGCCATTATGGAAATGAATTAAGTATATAAAATATGATGATTAATAGTGAAAGCTCCACAGTAAAGCCTTATGGACTCTAATTCTGATGCTGCTGTTGGCTGGCGTCTGTCTCGGACAAGGTACTCAACTTTTCCGTGACTCAGTTTTCTTACATGCAAATAGGGATAAATATAGTTTTAGCCCATATAGGTTCTATAAGCATTGCATGAGGTAATCCAAGTTAGGCTTCATTGTGAGCATAGTTCATAATGGGCGCTTAATAACTACTTCTACTGTTGTTTCTTAAACACTCCACTTATAGTTAGGTTTTGTTTCCAACCAAGAAGCATTATTTAAAACCACAGAAAACTGTAATTGTTCACAAATACATGTCCATCTTTAGAATGTTTTCTTAGGAGAGAATCAGAGTCATGGATAAGAGAACCCTCAAGGCTCTACCCATTGGCAGAAAATGCATTTGTCTGTATCTCTAGAACAGTGCAATGCTGTTATTCTAAACGGACAACCAGGATCTCCTCTGAGGCTTTCTCACCTCTTGCTACCTTCTCTTTGGCCATGCTCATTTGTCTATCCCAAAAGACACATGAACATCATAATTTTGGGGTCATTTCTACATCTTTAACCATCTTAATTTTTTCACATGCAAAATGAAGTTCTCAACAGTTTATTGTGACAATTAAGTAAAATGATCTACAGATATGTAAATTCGTATATGGCAAGCCCTTGCTGTTAACTATTAATAGTAAAATAATAATTATGTTCCTCTAGGAAAAGTAGGAAATGATCAGTCTCCCTGCTCCTCATTATTGTCAAGCATAATTATTAAAAAATATGTTTCAAATTTACATTTATTTAAAGTAAATTTCTTTTTATAATCTCATAAATGGGAAGTAGTATCTTGGTGTTTTCATTTATGGTCTGGGGGCTGTTTTTAGAGTCAAACTTTTGCCCATCGTTGCTATTTGTTTATAGTTCTGTGTGTGTGAGAGACACGGGGGCTGTGCGGGGGGAGAAAATAAGACATAAGAGAGATGGGGAGTTGTTATTGGTCTTGTTCTACTGAACTTGTTTTTTTTTTCTTCCTGTTGTCGCTGTATGTTTCTCAAGCTTCCATGCTATCTGCTTAATTATCCATTTAAGAATTTTGCTGGGAAGCATTGTTAAACTATGAGTCTGTCATTCCTGAAACTGTTCTCTTTTTGAATTATGAAATTCTAAAAACATTGGCCATTCTTCTAACTCTGGTACCACAAGTCAACTCCAGGACGGCCCAAGACTATATAGTGAGTGATGGAGACGTCTGCAGAATCTCTTATCTAGGCTGAGGCACTGAGTCAGTGAATCTTGGGCTTGCATAGTAAGAGGCTGACACGGGCCTGCTTGGTTCTACGTCCTTGTTCCCTTGCTTCCACTCTCATCCCCTAATTGGGTCCTTGACTTGTTTTTCCTTGCCCCAATTCTCCCTTTGGCAACCTGCTCATGCCTTGTGGGCTCTTGGATGACCTGACAGTCTACCTGCCATTCTCCTTCCTTTGTGGGCCTCACAACTCCAGTTGAGAATTTCTGCTGTTGGCTCCTCTGATACCAGCCAATGGTGTGCCATGACCTGAAGGCCACAGACTAATAGGCCCAAGCTTCCATTGCATCCTTTTCTGAAATAGTCTGCCAACCTTTCCAGTGATTGCTTTAATATAACCCAAGGGACTTGTGCATCTCCATGTGTATCTGGATACCAGATTTTCATATACTACCTGTAGGATAAACGTTTCCCTCCTAGAAATCACATCATTCTTGGAATTTGAGAACTCATACTACTTAACAACCAGGCCCTGAGTATGTCCAAGGTTTCCTTCACTTGCCATAGTAATAATGATAAACTGTGAACATATGGATTACACTACTGAATATCTACTCTGTAGAAGGCATTGTGCTAAGTCATTCTTAATCACTTTCTAATGACATCATGAAGATGAGCAGAGCAGATTGGCTGTATTATTGTTTCTACGTTAGCAAGGATAGCAATGCTCAGGAAAGTTGGATAGATGACCTGGGGTCACAGAGATAACTGGGACGACTCTGGGTTGAGTTGAGATCAGCCTGGTTTCTGAGATCATGAACTCAACCATAAGTTTAGATAGGGATTAATCTGGGATCCCCCATGTGGTTGCCCCTAATAGATGTCCTCCCTGATTCTGTCTGTAATTGCTGTGTGGCTTATCAGGGAAGAGGTGTCTAGGATCTAGGCATTGGCAGATTTTATGCCTGGTGAGAGCCCATTTCCTAGTTCACTGGTAGGACCTTCTCGTTATATCCTTGTCTGATAGATTGTATGAGAGATCTCTACTTGCACATAACATTTGTACATGTTTTATTTTAATAGGTCTACTTGTACATATTGCTTGTACACAAATTATTTAATAGATCTCCACTAAGTGCCCCATCTCCTAAAGTCCCCACCTCTTAATAGAACCACATGGATAGGAATTAATTTTAACCTATGAATTTAGATGAGAAACACAAATATTAAGTCCTTAGCATTCCAGCAATGAGCAATCCATGAGTTTGCCTTTCTCAATTTTTTTCACTTCAAGGGAGTTGAAGTTAATACAGATGTGATCGTCACTGACCTCCAGCCATAATAGTGCACAGACCTCCCCATGTGTGGACAGTACGGGAGCCAGGGATGAAAGTCTGAAGTGCCCAGCAGTTCTTGCCTTCCACTGCCTGTTTCAGAGTGTGTGACCTCAATAGAGGTGGAAAAGCAGATTCTGTGTCTGGCTTTAGTCCTTTTTCATAGTCTGACTACAGCAGGTTCTCAGCAGTGGCAGCCTTAACAGTTACAGTTTGACTATTTGCGAGCAAACTAAATTACACAAGATGTAATAAGTTGTCATTTTATTGAGATAGGACTTGGAAAACACCACACTGTTAGGTGGGGATGTGGCTGTAAGCCATGTGGATGGTTCCATGATTTGTTGCTTTCTGCCTATTGTGATAGTGCATTTTATGCAGGTGAGGATATGCTATGTCAGGATTCGGGAAGGTGGGGATTCCAGAAGTCTCTGGATACATCCTGCACAGATACCCAGGGTTACCTGGTGTGCATGGCGACCAGCAAGTTGAGGCCCCTCCCCTGATCCTGTTGCAGAGTATAAGCAATAAGTAGGGAACTTTCCTATAACAGCTCTGCAGGACAGTGGCAGCAACCCCCCTAGGAATCCGAAAGGCATCTTGTGCACAGAAAAAATAGCAGAACCAGTATTGTCCAATTAGCCCATGTTTCAGTCACCTGATCCAAATACTTTTACTGTGTGGTCCTTGCTGCTTCTCTAGGACTAGACTGCTATTATCCTGGGGAAAAAAAAACCATGGAAATCTTGGGTTTGCATCTAGAGTTATTTAGGGGATTTCAGGAAATATTTTCATTTTCCATTCAGACTTTTAATATCACATATACCTTCTGTGACTGTGACCTACCTAGATCTAATATACTCATTTATTCAGCAGTCTCAAGGGTTAGCTTCTTTTATACAGGGTCTCAGCAGCCATGGTGCCTGCTGCTGCCAAATCTCTTCAGTGACAGCAAGACCTGAGAAGTCTCAGAGAGATAGAGTGCCACTTGCAGACAAAGAGTCCATTATCTTGGAAGCGACTCCTGGAGTCACTACCGAAAGCAATTTCTCAAAGTTTATTGTCTTAGTTAGGGTTTCTAGTGCTGTGAAGAGACACCATGACCACAGCAACTCTTATAAAGGAAATCATTTAACTGAAGTGGCTTACAGATCAGTGGTTTAGTTCATTATCCTCATGGTTGGAAGCATGGTGGCATGCAGGCAAAAATGGTGCTGGAGAAGGAGCCGAGAGTTCTAATCCAGATCTGCAAGCAGCAGAAAGAGAGAATGACCCTGGGCCTGGCTTGAGCTTCTGAAACCCCAAAGCCTGCCTCTAGTGACATTCTTCCTAATAGTGCCACTCCCTCCCTATGAGTCTGTGGAGACCATTGTCATTCAAACCACCAAATTTATGCTCTAATCTTAGAAGGCTCACCCTGCTACCATGATGGGAGGGGGAGGGAGGGAGCCCAGGCATCTTGGTCAGCACAGGTCATTAGTCATAAGGAGGTCCTCATCCTGATGGGACCTAGATAAGACAATCATGGGATGACAGAAGAGGCTATGTACGGAAGCTCACACAGTCATTTGTAATCATTACGTTGGTCCATTTAGCAACCATCCCATGGAATTCTTTCCTGAATTTCTCAGCGTAGATAAGGAGCCTCCTTTTAGCCACTTTCTATGAAGAAGCTTCTCAGAAATTATAAATGCATGACTAGAACCTTCTAAGTCCCCATCAGATCCCATTTCAAGAACCCTACCCACTGTGTCACCAATTTGCTTTCCAACAAGCAACGTGGGACACCTCCACTCTTCCCCTGTTTATGACCGTCCACGGGATAAGACCTAAGAGTGCTCTGTGACCAGCATCCTTATTACCGTTTGCAGATGTCCTTGGAAAGGATGAAGAGGGGTGACAGACCATCAGTTCTCCCTGCTTCCTGGTGGCTATGTCACTTGGTCTAGAGTGCCTTGTCCTTCACAGTGTTCCAGGGCCATATCTGAGCTTCAGCTGACATCAGGTGTACAAGCACTCTGACATATTAAGTCCCTAGTTCTCAAGGAGACTATGCTGAAAGTCCTTGGGTCATTTGCTTTCCTTTTCTTCTACTTCTTTGGCTTGGAATGCACTGTCTTGTCTTGTAAACTTCCTATGAAGAACAGAGGCTTGAGCGAAGAAGAGTTTTTGAGAACGTCTCGGTACGTTTGTGGAGTTTGAAACTAGCCATTGACATAAGACTCCATCTCCAGTTCTTCCTTACTGCTTGTTCTTTGGAGAGAGAGAAGGAGTTCCTTTTTTGTTCTTTTTTATTTTTTTGCATCTCTTCCAAGTCATGAAATCAATGTGCTATGCCTACCATTTAGGCTCAAGAATCAGCACAACACATTTCCTAGCCTTTTTCTTAAGAAACCTGTATCCATCAGAGCAGAGGTGCTGACTCCTTGACCCACTCATCCTGGAATGGCACACCATACCACCGGGCATCTGCTTCCTCCCACATACACATCCAAATGCCCTTCCTGCTGAGGGCTAGCCCTGCTGTCTCCGAACATTTAAAATCAGGCTCTTGCCTGGGGCTGAGGAGGCTTCAGATTTTCTTAGCTTCAGCATTTGCGCCAGAGTGTAGGCTAGCTTCTGCTGGTCCCCTAGGTGGTCATAAAGGGTGACTTCTCTCAGCATTGTAGACAGGCCTAACAGTTGGAGAGGAACTTCTCTCCACACTCCTCAGCCAGATGCTACATTGTTAGTGAGTGAAAAACCAAGTTGAGAAAAATACATTGTAAAATATTAACGCCAAGCTCTCCGGAAATGGGATGATATTTATTTTCTTCTTTGGACCTTCCTGGGTTTTTTTTTTAAGCTTTCTATAGCAAATCCGAAAGTGTATTTTAAATTATATTTCTAAAAACTGCACTCAAGAAGTACTACATGAGCCGGGTGGTGGTGGTGCACGCCTTTAATCCCAGCACTCGGGAGGCAGAGGCAGGCGGATCTCTGTGAGTTCGAGGCCAGCCTGGTCTACAAGAGCTAGTTCCAGGACAGGCTCAAAAGCTACAGAGAAACCCTGTCTGGAAAAACCAAATAAACAAATAAATAAATAAATAAAAATAAAGAATGAAAGAAAATAAAAGAAGTACATGAAGGCAAATAGCTGTTCCGACATCCCTTCACACTTGCTGGCTTCAAATTACTGCCTCTACTTTCAGAGCCAGGCGATTTGGACGGGGTGGGAGCCAGGAGGAGAAAGGGAGAAGGCCGCAATGTGGGCCATTGAATTTCTTTTCTTCAGACACTGTTCTGGCAGCTAATTCCAGGGTGCTCATCTGTATGGTGGCAGTGTGACTTTCATGTTTTCCCCAAGGTATTTTATGGCTTTTTTTTTTTAACAGTAGGGCTGTGAATAACGTTCTCTCTGTAACTTACAAACAGTGAAAAATCTCGGATCATTTCTCTTGCCTCTTCATGTGGCTTTCTTTCTCTGTGTGAGCCCCATTCCCTAATGCTAGTCTGTTCACCCACCGTTGCACCCTTCACCTTCTCCGCTACACTTCTCATCCTCTTGTGACTCCCTCCTTGTCTCGCTTCCCACTCCTCAAAGGAAACATACTAGCCAGGTTCTGACACCCTCAGCCCACACTGTGTGAGGACAGACTGCATATCCAGCTCATGGTTTGTTTGATGCTAGGTGGCTGCAAGTTCCAGGGATCCTTTCAACCCTTCGCTTTTCTAAAGGGAAATTCAGGTTTCAAAGCCAAGTACAAGATGGCAGTCTGGTCCATGAGTTCCAGGTGTCCTCCCTGTAAGAATCTTGGTGATAGTACCGAAAAAAAAACCACTCAGAAGGGTGGCTGAAAAGACACATGAGTCTTGCCAAGTGCTGCCTTCCCTGACTGGCCTGTCACTCTCAAGAGGATGGTACAGGCATCCATGTCCTGATCATTATCTTTCTGCTATGTTTATTTCAGGGCAGTTAGCATGATCCCCAAAGGGTTCTGGGCTGGGCACTGTTGTGACACCATAAGGAATAGAATAAAAGCTATGGACTGAGAGAGATGTGGGTTTGAACAGACCCCAGCCTTCTGCAGCCTCCAACAGGAACTTCCTCTGTTGACCTAGTTCCCTCTGGTCATCCACATTAGGCCTCATCTCAAGCATCAACTTCCCAGGTGTCTTCTCTTAGCCTTCTTAATCAAGTTGAACCCCCACTTCCTACACTGAAGAGCTGTACATCCTCTCCTGCGGAACACACAGGGTAGGGCTATGCGGAAGTATGGGTGGCTATCTGTCTTCCTACACTGAAGAACTGTGCATCCTCTCCTGTGGAACACACAGGGCAGGGCTATGCGGAAGTATGGGTGGCTATCTGTCTTCCTACACTGAAGAACTGTGCATCCTCTCCTGTGGAACACACGGGGTAGGGCTATGCGGAAAGTATGGGTGGCTATCTGTCTTCCTACACTGAAGAACTGTGCATCCTCTCCTGCGGAACACACAGGGCAGGGCTATGCAGAAGTATGGGTGGCTATCTGTCTTCCTACACTGAAGAACTGTGCATCCTCTCCTGTGGAACACACGGGGTAGGGCTATGCAGAAGTATGGGTGGCTATCTGTCTTCCTACACTGAAGAGCTGTGCATCCTCTCCTGCGGAACACACGGGGCAGGGCTATGTGGAAGTATGGGTGGCTATCTTTCTTCTAATGCTTCCACAGTTTACTGCTGTTCTCCACACAGTGGGCTCCTTATCCTGAAGGTCCAAAAGGGTTGTGATGATTTCTGTTATCAACTCGACTGTCAACTCAAAAGGTCCCATAATCATCTAGGAAAGGATCATCAGGGGAATAGCTAACTTAGGTTGATGGAGGTAGGGAGTTCCGCCATAAATGTGGGTGGAGCCATTTCCTAGACTGAGATCCTAGACTGAATAAGAAGGAGTGAGGGAAGACAGCATTAGCGTTCTCCAGTCTCTACTCCCTAACTGTAGGCACAGTGCCGTCACCCCCTCAGACTCCTGTGGCTGTGACTTCCACAGCATGACCGACTGACTGACTGTCCCCTGGAACTGTGAGACAAACTAAACCCATTCTCCCTTATGTTGCCTTTGTCAGTCCGTTTTCTCACAGCAATAGAAGAGCAACTGAGACAAGGGCAGTCTTTATTTCTGCTCACCGAGGTAGCTTAGCTTCCAAGAACAGAGCTAGATACCCGGAAAATATTTGGAACCTGGTAATTGAATGAATAAATCTTAGCTTGTGTGTGTTTGATTTCCAGGCCTTAGGCATGTTAGTCTCTTTGAGCCTCAGTTCCCTCTTTGGAAGATGGGAAAAATAAGATTCCATTCATTGCAAGACACTTTACAGGGGCCTGGTATGGGCACAGCATGTGCCAACAACACACACACACACACACACACACACACACACATACTATTGATTTTTTGTTAAGTTTTGGTGTTTTGTTTGTTTTGTTTTGTTTTCTAATTTTTCACTCCAGAACATTGTGGAACACGTTGAATCTATGGTTTTAAAGCTTCAAACCACACAAGTTCCTTTCCCTGCCTGTTTCCTCCACTACTTCCATGGTTGGGGAGGGAAAAAAATGAAGAAGCAGAAGTGAAAGAGAACGGCTTTCTGATGCTTGACTGGTGAGGTGACCTTGGGTAAAGCATGTCCCTCCCTGTGTTCCAGCTTCTTTGTCCACGTGATGGGAAGACATAGATAAATTGCCTTTAAGATCCCACCCAGCTCTCACTCAGAAGCTCTGCAATAGGGGTCAAGGGTACCAGTGGCCACGGCTGTCCCCAGGACAAGATGAATGGAAACAAAAGGGTGATGTAGTATCAGAGAAGGGCAGTGCAAATTAGGCTGTTGGCCTATCTGTTTTAATCCAAGCCAAGTTTATTTTAGCGATAACGGGTGGAGACTGTTTTAAAATGTATCATCCTGACAATGCCCCTTAGTACCAGCACAAGGATTTCTGGTGTACTTTTGTTCAAAAGAGCCCGAGGGCTTGGTGTGTACTGTCTCATTAATTCTCAGAGCGTCTGTAAAGTTGCATGGGAAATTACGATGCGTTCTGTATAAATGCAGAGAGACAAAGCTTCAGAAAAGTTACGCAGCTTTCACAAGGACGTGTGGGAGCAGCCTTGCTCCCAGAAACCTGAGTTCTACCTAGCACACTCATCTGTGAGAGCTCTGCTTCCGATCTCTGGGCCGTGGGCATGAGAGAGTCTGGACTGTGGCCTCTTGAGCAGTCTTTTTCCTGAACTGAGATAGGTGCTAAGTACCTGAAGAGGGACAGAAAAGACTTGAAGTTCTTAGACATTTTTCTGTGCTCGTTCCCCACCTAGACCAGTCAATGCCCCATCTGGAGGGCCCAGGGGGCATAGACCTTATGGTAGTTGCCATGGAAACAGTGTTGCATGAGCCTAAGGCTATGGAGAACCAGCAGTCATGACTAGAGGTGTGTATTTCTGGGTCACCTTCCTGGCTACCCCAAAGGACCCTGTCTTCATTTATAAGAATGCTGGAAGCCTCTGTGACCTGATCCATCTCCTTCTGTGGTATTGAATTCAATGTCCCAGTTCTCCAAGGATATCACCATCTCTAGGGGCTTGTGTTGCCGAGTGGTATTCCTGGCTGGCCTACAAATCCAAGGATGGCAATCCAAGGTGCTCTACCCAAATGCTATAAGACTGTGATGATGAATCTTCACCATTAACTGCACTGGATTTGGATACTGTGACCAGTCCCCTCATGGTCCTCCCACTGTGCCTTTCCCTTATGAGCCAAATGGTCACTTAGGAGCCAAACCAAACCCTTCTTCCCTGAAGTTGCTGCTGTCAGTTACTGTTTCTCTTCACAGCAGTCAGTGCAGTCATACACTGACCTTGTGTAGGATCCTTGTGTTCTCTGAGCCTTAATCCGTACAGCTCTACTAACGAGGTTAACCAACAGGGTCATTGTGAGGATCATAGAATGGCTGGCTCTGGAGGGCGTGTCATGGCAAATGCATAAGTGGTTACAATCCACTTTCCCATGCTGGAGATCCCTTCCCAAATGTGGTCGATGCCCTCCCCCAGAGTTTGCTACATGATCTCAGTGGTCACCCTGGTAACTGCCACTTCCTAGCAGCAAAACAGGTCAAGAGAAGAGCCAATTGTTCTTGAGTGGTTTATAGCCTCTTGTCCAACATCTCTGGAGACTGCTGGACTCGCAGTGGGTGATTATCCCTATAACTACTCCCTTGCTCCAAACAAGAAAGGCCCTTTGTTGACGAACTTGATTTTGCAGGCTGCCCCATCTTTGTGTCACTTTCGGCACATTAATTATTTAGTGCCTGGTAAAGCTCTCTGAGATCACAAGATGAAAGGCCTCATGGCAGTTCAAAGTCTTTCTTTTGATTATTATTCTAGCCAACATATTTTGGGGGGAGAAAATAGGTTTGAGATCGCAATGGAGTGAATTTCATAAAGAGTAGTGCATAAGCAAGCCATGGAAGCAGACCCAGAGCAGGCAGCCATGGTGCCCTGCTAATGGAGGCTCTTGGGATGTGGGTGTAAGTAGGGGCAGGAGGCATGTGTTGTGAATCAGGTCACCTCGAGAGTGACACACTCTCTATCACTCTCTTGGATTAGTGAACTCTTAGTTAGTCTTCTATAGCTACTGAAATCCAGATTATGGAGCACTGGTACAATGACCAAGCATATCAAGAGCAAGAGAAGGCAGCTCACAGGCAGGTCAGGAGCAGCTTCCTTGGGACAACGAGGTTGTCTCTAGTAAGACAAAATGACATAGATTAGGACTGTTTGAAGAGAGAGAAGTTTTGAAAGAGAGGGCATCAAGTGTAATAGTCTTCATTATTTGACTCTGACCATGAATTGTGAATTATCAGAAGCCTACCTAGATATGGTATTTCAGCTGACAAAATATGGCTATACCCCCATCTGACTTTGCCTCTCCACGGAGCAGCCTATTGTACATGAGACTAGACAACATTTTTCCTAATCTTTTCCTCTAGCAATGTAAGAAAGAAAGAAAGAAAAGAAAAGGAAGAAAGAAAGAAAATGAAAAGTGAAATTCAACAGAAACAGCAGTTCTGAAACTTAGGATTTGAGAGTGAATAAGTGCACTGTTGTAATGCACGCTCCTAGACACCCAAGGTGGCTGGCACAGCACGTTTGGAGAGTAGCCTAAATGCCTGTCCTTGGGGGCCTTGATGGTCAGGCAGGCATGAGTTAGGTTCAAGATTTGCTTGGCACAAGACAAATCCTAGAACTACTGATTTGATGGGGGTCCAGCTGAGGGAAGATGGGGACTTTTGGGGACATGGATTTGGTTGAACATTTAGTAGAGGATTTCCCAGGTGGTGAGACACACATACAGTCCCGAAAGTCAGCCAGCAATGTAACAAGATTCTGTCTCAGAAAAGAAAAAAGAAAAAAAAAAGCAAAAGAGAACAGTTTTTTTTAAGACTATAGGGAGTCAGAGTTGGGTAAAGATATTCTATGCATATATTAGATTGGGGAAAAGCTTAGAGACTAATAACAGTGTCATAGAACATGTGAGCAATGAAAAGGTCATCTATTGCTATAACAAGACACCATGACCAAGGCAATTTATAAAGGAATGCCTTTATTGGGGCTCATCATTCAAGAGGGTGAGAGTCCATGACCATCATGTCAAGGAGCCTGGTAGCAGGCAAGCAGGCAGGTCTCTGGAGCAGGATCTGAGAGCCGACATCTGATCCACAAGTAGGAGGCAGTGATGCACCTGCTCCAAGGTCACACGTCCTAATCCTTCCCAAACAGTTCAACCAATTGGGAAGGGACCAAACATTCAAATACACAAGCTTAGGAGCTGTCATTCTCATCCAAACCACCATGAAGGTCAAACATGGTGTCAGGCTCCAGATTTCCAGCCTTCGGGCATGTGTGTATAAAGACTTCGCCGTGCCTTGATACGCTAATATGCTATGTGCAGGATTCATTCCTGGTGTGTCACTGGTTATCTTTTGGCAGTAGTTAATTTTGGTAGTTAACTCTCTGAGAACAGGAGCTGCAGGCGTGATTTTCTTTGTGTTTGTGGTGTTCTCTAATGCTGAGCCTTTTCAAGGAGTTTTCCTGGGGCAGACGGATACGTTTCACCACTGAGTGAACTCCAGCGTTATAAACAGGATCTCTGGAGACAGGGGGAAAGACAAGAAACATGTGTTGGAGCTGACTTTCAATGGTCCGAGAGAATATTATGAGACTCATTTCTGCTTCAGGACTTGAGCTCCGAAGAAAGAGCATCCATGTTTCTGGCAGGATGGGAGTGGAACTTAGAGAAAGGTGAACTGGAGTGGGGGCTGCTTCCTTCCATTCAGACTCCACCCCTGGCTTTAATCGCTCTTTTCTGAATGAGCCAGCTGGAAGAAAACGGGAAAGCAGGGTATAGAAAGCCAGATATGCATGCACCAGAGGGGTCTTTAGCAAGCAGCTAGTCCAACCCCCTCATTTCCAGCCCAGAAAAGGTGTAGGGAAGTCTAAGTCTTCAGGATAAAGAGTACATCTGCTAACTCCTTCTTTTCCTTCCTCTGAAAATCACATCTTTGAATTTTAGACTGAATTCACTGCTGTTGCAAAACCCCATCATCACTGGTGACACTTAGTCAGGTGACATCACCAAAAATGTTCCTCCGGGTGAACAGGTGTGGGCCAAGCTCCCATGAATACCCGAACTGTTTCCCCTAGCTGCCAGTCCCCACACGAGGCCGGCCCTCTGCTTTCTTTCCCTGCAGAACTCTGCCTGCTTACTACTGTTTGACATCTGGATGGCTATTTATTTGGCCACATTAGGCTTTGCCTTGTGTGACACAAAATCATTGTAAAATAATGCATTATTAAGTGTGTTTTCAAATGAGGGGGAATAACCAGCAAGCTGTCAGTGATTGTTTTGTTGTTGGAAGGAAAATAAATAAGTAAAACGTGTACAAGGATGGCAGGAAAACTCCAAGGAGGGTTTCAAATACAGGTGCTTGTTACAGTTTATTGATGGAAATTTGTAAAACATGGTTTATAGTGAACCTAGGGCAATCACATAAATCACTGGCACACATGCATAGCTTGTTATTTCTTCTATTGACACAAAGATGATAAATCCACTAGATTATGTACATTGGCTTAGATTAGTGGACACACCGCAAGACATACGAAAATGAAGATCTGAAATACAGACATCACCTACTGGCTGAAATTTGGGTATTCAAGGCAGTTGACAGTTGGCCAAGTCCACAGTTAGCTAGTGAATAGCAGAAGAGTGCCCTGGGCAAGCACTTTGATGTTTAGACATCATGTATTATCGATACAAGATCTTCTTAGAATTGGAAAGGGACCAGGATTCACATTCAACTTAATTTCTCCAGTGGAGATAGAAGCCTAAGACATGAAGATGGAGAGAACTGGGGAGATGGTTTGTAGACGGAGGCTGCTTGTTCGTTCCCAGCTGCCCAGACCTGAAATAATCACACAGAAACTGCATTAATTAATTGGCCTTTTGGCCAATCACTTAGGGGTGTTGCTAGCTGGCTCTTATATCTTAAATTAGCCCTTTCCTATTATTTTATATTTTACCATGAGACTCGTGGTTTACCAGTAAGCTTCTCAAGCATCTGTCCCCTTTAGTATGGGTATATGGTATACTAATATTTTATATGGTATCTCTCTGACTCTGCCTACTCTCTCTATATATCTTTTTCAGCCTGACTATATTCTTTTAAGCCATTTGGCCAAAAGCAGCTTCTTTTTTAACCAATGCAATAAAACATATTAAAAGCATACAGAGGGGAATCCCACATCAATGGTTCAGGTGAAACAAGGGCTACCTGAGCTCAGACACTTGCTTTAACCCATGTGAAAACCAGGTATGGTGGCATATCCCTGTAACGCCAGCTTTGTGTGTTGTATGAGGAGCGAGCCTACTTTTTGTCCCGGCCGCCCGGCTCTAGGCCGCCTGGCTAGCTTATACCCGAAATAACCACACAGAAATTGTATTAATTAAATTACTGCCTGGCCCATTATATCTAGCCTCTTCTTGGCCAACTCTCATTCTTTATCTAACCCATTTCTATTAATCTGTGTTAACCACAAGGTCATGGCTTACCAGGAAAGCTTCTAACCAGCATCAGTCTCGGGCAGGAGAACCGTGGCATCTGCCACACTGCCTTCTTCCCAGCATTCTGTTCTGTCTACTCCACCTACCTAATTTCTGCCCTATTAAAAGGCCAAGGCAGTTTTCTTTATTCAACCAATGGAAGCAACACAAATGCAGAAGGACCTCCTACACCATTTGTGGGCACAGAGACCCACAGATCCTGTGGTCTTGCTAGCCAAATAGCCCAGCAAATAAGTAAACTTATGGTTCAATGAAGAGACTATGTCTCACATAATAATGTAGAGAAAAACAGAAGATGCCTGAAGTGTCACTGGCCTCCAGACACACAAGTACATGTGATGGAGCACATGTGGACATGCACATGTACTCTCAGAATGGCATGGCTGGCATTTAAGCAGTACAGCACACTCACGTGTTGGCTCATTTGGCCCTTACAAAACCCCGGGAGATATTAGAGCATGATTTATTCTTATTCTTATCGTCATTTTCAGGAAGCTGATACTCCTCCAAGTATGTCCCAGCCTGAAATTAAATAGCTAATAAGTTCCAAAAATACCAATATTCTCCAGGGCCTTTCTTTCATTCATTTGACAAGTATTTGTTGAGTGTCTACCATGTTCCACGTCTGGTAATAATAGTGTGTAGTTCCAGAATACTGCAATAAGCAGATCAATATACATGACGTATGACGTATGTGTGGATGAAATAATAGAAGACAGGGGGAGAATAGAGAGGGTGCTGTATAATGAGTGCTGTCTAAGAAGATACATGGGTAGAGGGAAAGGGAAGGAATGGCCACAGATCTCAGAGGTGAGTTGAGATATGACCCATGCGGGACTCTGGGATAAGAGTGTCTTAGATGAGTTTGAGGAACGGCGAGGAATCCTCTAAGACAGCTCACGGAGAAGGGAAAAAAATGGTTAGAAATGAACTCAGAGCATGAAGGAGGGGTCGGATCAGATGGAGTCCTTTGAAGCAAGGCTATAGAAAGAAACTTCCACGGGTGAATTGTCAATCTAACTGATGTGTGAAGGATGGATTGCAGGGAGACCAGCGGGGTTTCCACAGACAGCAGAAGTCAGGCTGAGGGGTGATGGGGAGAAAGACAAGAGAGCACACAGTTACAGGAGGAGCCATCACAGTTTGGGGGTAAATTGACAGGAGGTGTGAGGCTGCTTCTCACCTTTTGCCCTAAGCAGTAGAGCGAGCATGAGTATTAACTCCTGAAATCAGTTTTAGGTAAAAGGTGGAAAGATTTTGGGTTAGCCCATCCATGTTATGTCCAAAATGCTTATCAGGTAAGACAGTGCAGAACTGGCGTGGATGAGTGAATATATTCTATTTTTAGATGAGTATTTGGGCCCGGAGACATAAATCTCAAAAGGGAACACAAATATCCCACAGAGTTTTTTCTTTAAAGTTGAGCACATTTACACACCAGGCAAAGAGAAATTCTCTAAGTGGTTCTCTAAGGAAAACAATATCCGAGTGTTTAATTAATATAAACATGAATGAATGTGAGTTTCTTTAAAAATCAGTCTGTTTATTGGTCAAGGAAAGACTCCTCAGTAGGTCGTGGATACCTTGAACTTCTTTGCCATTGGTCATTGTCAGTTGGGCCAGGACTACTCACTGTGGCACAGTACAATGTTTAGCTACAGAATTTCCCAGGCAAGGGCTGTCAGGACCTGGAGACGTTTCTTCCTGTGCAGTCTGGGACAAACAGGATGAATGGCACCTACCACCAGTGTAGGAGGCATCCAAGGGCTCTGTGGCTAGTCCACAGAGATGTGAGAAGTCCAAGAAGCAGGGAGGCGTCAGTTGGGGGCAAACATTGCACAGAGGGTCTGTAAGATCAAGACTGGGGTTGACAGTGACCTTGACGTGGAGAAGCAACACAATCGTGCTTTTTACTACATTTAAGGGAAGGTGGAAGGAAGACTGTGGAGACCAACTTCTCAAGAGATTTAGCTGCAGAGTCGTGATGTTGGTGACTGAAGCAGAGTACATGGGTCAAGGGAGTTGTTTTCTTTCCTAAAGACGGTCCGTACTTTCTGTGGCTGAGATCCGCTTGGTATTTTGTAAAGGGGGTAGTTCATGGATTCAGGAGCCAGGGGTATCCGTTGCAACAGCAGATTTCTCAGGGATAAGGTGAGCACCTCCAAGCAGGGGCCGATACTACTGAAGAGGATAAACCGTGGATCCTTCAAATAGGAGTGATGGAAGTTCCCCCAGGTTCTGATTCCTGGTCATGAGTACCTAGACTTCTGCTTCCTCAGTGAGCTACTATACAACAAGGCTGTTAGCTGATGAGAGGAGGGAAAGGGGGGCTCGGAAAAGCTAACGTGGAAATAGCTATGCTAGAGTGGTTCGGGTTGGTCAGGGAATTTAGTGGGGTTTCTGAGCAGTCCTGGGCATTCCTGGTGGTGCACTTAAGTGAGATTTATCAGCTTCATTGTGTATTCCTCTTTCCCTCCTCAGTACCACACGCAGCTACTTCAGAACAGCTGTGAGGAAGCAAGAAGCAAACTCATTTAGACAGTGGGCACAGGAATGCTTCAAAGACACGGGCTGTGAATCTAAGCTGAGGACGGCAGGGGGTGGTACAAGGGCAAAAGAGAGCAGTGTCGAGAGCTTGGGCTCTTCACTCCATCTCAGTTTCCTATAGAGCCGAAGGAGGGCTTGGGAAATCATTAGAGAGGGGAAAAAAACCTTACAGTATTCAATCTATAATCCCCCGTCCAGGGCTGTTTCTTTCCCGTTGTCACCTTAGGCCATCAGTGGCTCACTTGGACACCTGGAAGCTCATCTCCTGCCCACCCTTCTCTCTCTTTCCTTTTCCACTCTTCATCCCCCAGAGTCCAAGACTCTTCCTGTTTTAGCCAGTAGCTTAATTCACATCTTCACAACTAGACAAAAGAGGTTCATTCCTGTTTATGATTAAACCTGTTTCTCAAGGATTCCGCAATGCCCACCTGTAACCTTAACTACAAATGGTTCCGTACTGCCTGTTCCAGGAAACAGCAACCTTGCCTTGGTTTCAAAAGTTTTTATAACCATCTTGCAACTCTGCCTTTGTTTTAAAAGGTTATGACTACCTTGTTCTGCTGCTCTTGTAGCTACCCCCCAATTTGCCTGCCAAATCCCCCATTTGAAAACCCCCTACACCTAAGCTATAAAAACTCATATCTTATTCATGTCGAACGCTGACCTCTTGAACCCTGTCTTAGGGGGAGGCAGCCTGTGCCCACAAATTTTAAAATGTTTGTTTTAATTAGTTTGGGTCGGTGGTCTTTCTCCTTGCATTTTTGGGGTTAACATCCCCTCCCTTCTCTTAATTACATGGCTTGCTTCTCACGGCACAGTTTTTCTTTATGCTCAAGAGCTCTCTTCCCACAAGGAGTGAAGACAGGAAAGGGTAGGAACTCTGAAGGAAGCCTTCAGCCTCTTAGCCCTGCACTGTTCAGTGAGGGTTCTTTAGTCTATGTATTCTAAAGGGATGCATATTCTATGAACTAGGATTAACATTGCTCCTGTCCCAGTGCATCCAATTGTGGTAGGCAACTTCATTTGTGTAGGCTGTGTTCTCCTTGGCATTCACATTCTCAGGCATCAGGTGGGTGGCAGATTGTCCTTTTGCCTCTTCTCTCATTAGCTATTCCACCAGCTTCACCTGGCTAATTATTATGCTCACCTCCACTAGGGACCTTCTAGGGGCTCCTGTGTGCCCGCAGTTCTAGGAGTTCCTGTCAAGGCAATATAAAATGTCCTGCTTTCTTTCCAGTCCCCAACTCTGAGGATGCAAATTTGTTGGTGGTCTTGGTGGACTCTAACAACGAGTAAGGGGCTATCTGAGGAGACAAACCACAGCGATCTCCTTGTCTCCTTGTTGGGTCATGACTCAGCCCTCAGAGGCTTTCCTTTTCAATGCTTTCAGATACATTTAAAAAACAGAACAAAAAGCCCTGAATATATTAACTGGACCTCTTCCAGGTAAAAAGTCAGTTGCTATTCTGTGCTCTCTCAGAGAGCCCTAAGTGCTTCCTAAACTCTATCCCAACCCCTTGATCCTTCTCATCCAGGAAGAAGTAAATACCATTCCCAAGCAGAAAGGTTATGAAAAATGACATCATTGGCAAATATTGCTGGGCTCAGCCTTGGTGTTGCTTCGGGATTGCTTCAAGTTTGAGCGAAGCTGATGACTCAGTACGGAGTTGCCAATTTTTGTCTACACTCATTCACCACAGAGACTTGGTCATCGTCATCTTCCCAGGCCCATCACACTGTGGCCATGCTTGGTAGTAAGCCCAGACCTTGAACAGTACTTATGGGGCCCTAGCAGGCATTGTAGAGAGCATGTATGCATGTGTGCATGCATGTATGTGTGTGTGTGTGTGTGTATGCTCCTATGTGTGAAGATGCATGTGTGTGTGGGTACACATGGAAGAGCTGTAGATGCATGTAGAGGCCGGAGACAATCTTGGTATTCCACAGTAGCTGTCTACCTTGTCTTCTAAAATGGGATCTCTCTCACTGGTCTGTGACTTGCTGAGTAGGTGAAGCCCCTGGGAGTCTTCTGTCTCTGTCTCTCTGGGGACAGGTCTATAAATGTGTGCCGCTGTCTGAGTGTGGTAGTCTATGCCTTAAATCCCAGCATACAGGAGGCAGAGGTAGATAGATTTCTGTAAGTAAGTATGAAGTTAGCCTGGTCCACATGGCAAGTTTCAGCCTAGCCAGGGCTGCATAATGAAACCCTGTTTCAAAACAAAACAAAACAAAACCCCAACCAAACCAAAAGAAAAACACGCATATGCCACCATATTTGCCTGCTTTATGGGAATGGTGGGATCTGAACTCAGGCCCTTATGCTTGCCTATCAAGTACCTTATTGAATGAGCTATATTATAGCTTGATTTATTAATATTAATATTGGAGATAGTCTTCCTATATATCATCCTGGATCCAAGTTCATAATCCTCCTGCCTCGGCATCCCAAGTGATGGCATTATAGAGTATACTATTACTTATAGTTATATTATTGATTGTTTAAGCTGTCTAACCCTAAGAGAACACATGTAGCTTGAGTTCCCTTGACTGAGTCTTATGATCTCTCTCTAAAGCAGCGCAGATGAGATAGCTTCTCCCTATAGCCCACTTGCATAACTCCAGTGCCCTTACCATGCAGTTCCTCTGATCCATTTCACAGATATGCTAGAGGAAGAGATAGCTCCAAATTCACTTCTAATTCCTATCGACCAGATAGATGTGAGAGGAGAGGAAAGATCTCTTCCCTGGGCAATCAGGAGTAGGTGTTTCCATGCCAGCTCTGTGGGACAAGGACAGAGATCATTTTTTCTTAGAAGGTACCAGTTAGAGTTTGAGGCGTATGTGGCCCCGTGGTCAGCTTTTCCGATGAGCCCAGAGAAAGAATGGAGGATGTAACAATAGAAAACAGCTATGGACATCCGGGCCAGAGATTTTCAAAGTGTGTGACATGGGGTCGATTCTGAAAGGAAAGGAGAGGAGGGTCGCTGCTTTCAAACCATTCCATGTGGCCAGCACGCTATTGATTGAGCAATCTTCCCAGCCTGAGTTTTGTTCGTGCTGCCTTGTTTTGGAGATAGTCTGCTGTCCTGAATTGCCGCTGCTCCAGAAGGTGCCTAAGAGGCTGCAAGGCAGAAACTGGGGAAGGGCTGTGGTTACTCCTCCTGTTGCTGGCTCCTCTCCTTCACCAGGCATTGTGGGTGGCTGACCATTAGCGCTGGCTGGAGCAGAGGCAGGTCAGTTAACTCAGGGCAGAGCCTGGTGTGTGCCCTGGTCTGGATTCCCTCACTTGCCCCTTTCATTCTAAGTTGTTGTGCCTAAAAAAAATGGAGAGGGTGATGCCCAGCTGGAAACGTCACTGTGCTGTGACTGTCATGTAACAGTACTAAAGGACAGAGCAGGATTTTGCACCGTGGAAACCGCAGAAGCCCCAGCTTTCATCTTCTCCTCTCCCCTCCTCCAGCCTCACCACACATCTATCCACTAAACAACTAATTCTCAAACCCTTCCTTCTTTAACACGAAAAGCTTTGCCCACCATAAAACATTAGCAAATAGTGATGGATTTGGGGATTTTCAGGGAAGCACGGTGTATGAGCATGCAGAGTATGCTCATTTGCTTTGTAGATAGATTGTAATGACTTTTCGCCACAGAACCCACTTGAGGTTCTGTTAAATAAAGAACTAATGCCACTTTGCTCTTTTCTCTCAACCCTTTTTTTCACTCATGCAAATCAGAAACATTCGTCCTCTGTGGCTCCCTGGCTTCTTGGATATGGGAAACCCATAACGCAGCTTTTTTCCCTCCTCCCTGAAAATAGCATAATTGTCAAGTACTCGTAACTTCTGAGTGCAATTTCAACCCTCTCATTGATAAGGCAATAACCCAAGCAAACAACATCAGATGAAGTTTTAAGCCTGAGTGTGGGGATGGAGAAATTATTTGAAAGAGATGAGTCAAAGTTCCCTGTAAAGTTGGACAAGTTCTTACCAGCAGAACAGACTTGGGATAGAGCTATTAGACTGAGCCATTAAGCTGCCTGGCTTCTAGTTCATCTTCCAGAGAGCCTTAGCATGGACTTCCCACAGTATTCTGGCTCCTCAGATATGGCTCTGCTTGACAGAAAATGCACATCACAGTGCCGCAGTCAGCTCAGTCTGTTTGTGCCCTGCTCGGTCCTTTCCGCTCATCTTTCTGCTGAGTGTCATGAAAGGCTACTATGGACTTTCATTTGAACCGATATCGAACGACAACTCGAAGGCCCATCCTAAACACAAGGGTCAGTGTCCTTTCCTTTGTTTTTGTGTCCAGGTTACAGTTCCTTGGAGTCACCCCCAGGAATGCCTTCTCCTCCTGATAACTTTGTGTGGAATCTGACCTGGACAATGAAAGACTCCTTTCCTTTTCTGTCCCATCGCAGTCGATACGGTAAGTGTGTTTTTGACAGTTGTCTGTGATATACTATCACTATCGTTTGGTTACGGAAACTCTGAGATTCCATTTGTAATCATTAGTGATCTGGGAGTCCCTCAGTCTCCTATAGCAGAACACATACCACTGTACCCTCTGTCCCGCAAGGATGCTCGAGAATAGCATCAGACCATTCAACTAAGATGTTTATATTGCATGTGAGTCCTGGAAGAAGCCAAGGGCTTTGTGGTTCCCATATTCCATCCTCCAAGACTTCCTGGTACATGGACTCCTGATATTCCTTCACCATTCCTTTGATGGAACATTTATTTGTATCTGATTGTAGCTTTTGGATTTAAAGTTCTGACCTTAGCATCTCTATAGACCATGATCTCCTCAGAGGGGATTGTGAATAGGAAGGGCAGAGGTCTTCCAGGATCCCTTCAGTGACTCCATCATATTTGGCTAGCTTCTGTTCTCAGACAGGTTATTTGACATTATCTCTGCCCACTTGATTGTGCAACAGCCTCAGAGGTCATGAGAACTGGTCCAGTTCCAGTGTTTACAGATGCAGAAACTAATCTTCACAGTGGGCCCTCTAGCCATAAAGCTGGTATTCTTTGCTTACAATCTTCTTTCCCCCAAGAGGCCACCAACTCCACCTGTGAGCTGCTGTGCTGTGAGCCCACAGGGAGCTGACTCATTCTCAGAGCTCCAGCCTGAAAGCTTGTCATAGTGGGGGCTCTGCCATTGGAACATCAGGGTTAGAGGAGGATTGTGACTTTTCCAGGAAGCACCTACATTTCTTCAGCTCTCTTGGTATAAGCCCCTCAAGGACAGGTAGTATGCTATGGTTATGCCCCCATTTTATTCCTTCCCTGGAAGACACTGCTAAAGGCTTATGTATGATGAATGAATGCAGAAGGCTTCCTGATACAGAATTCTCTCATCAGACCTAATTCAATTAAATATTTATAAACCCAGTACAGCGCTGAGTTCTAGATGCCCTTCTGGGCATATTTACCTATTCCTGCTTCTCAGTCTCTGCCCTTGGGCCTAACCTATTTAAAGTACACCTAACAGAGATGTTCCACCCCCTGTAGAAACCCTCCACTCAGAAGCCTACCACCATTCATCTATTACACAGTTAGTCTCGGCTTCTATTAATGGCACCTTTCATTTCAAATTGAAAGGAAGAAATGCATAACACCCCCTTGGGCAGTTTGGGATTCTATTCTGACCTGAGATGCTGCTTGCCACTCCCAAGTATCCCTAGGGGGAAGGAAGACTCAGTGGTTCTTTGGGAGATTCCACATAAGGGTTACTTCTTGATTTTATTTAAACCAGACACACATAAGTGCCATTCTATGATAAAACCAAGTAGCTATAAATAATTGAAAGCTGGTCCTGTGTGTGGTTGGTGTTGTCACCAAGGTCACCGGATATGTAGTATCCAGTCTTCAGATAGCACTCGAGTTCTTGCTCAGATTCATTCACTGTCGCTATAGGAAAACTTAATGAAGTTTAGAATGTTCAGAGTCTAGCTCATGCATGTCATAGACAGCAACTATTGGTTCCCTATGGAGGCCATTGAAATAGGGAGAAAGCCATGGGGGCTTATGAGGACCCAATTACCTACCACTTGCACTTGGTAAACCCACTTCCTCTCTCTGAGCCCCACCTTCAGTAAATTGAAAGGCTGAGATAACCGTGGCAAAATATAGATCAAGATGTTTCCTAAGATCTCTTTCAAACTGTCCTCATGGCCCAGAACCTCGTGATTTCCCTTCTTTGTTGAACAGATTCAAACCATTGGTTAGTTAGTGTCCAAATGCTGGACCAAGGTGTCACCATCAGCATCATTATTAGTGTTGATTCATGGGAGAAGGATTGGTGGCTCCTTGATGAAGTATAGTGATGCTTTCTGATCCTTTCTTTTTGCCGTATTTAATTCTGTGGGACTCAGGGAGACTGCATGGCCTCCATCAAGACTTACACTTCCATCTCCACAGCTGTGTGGCTAGTCCCATGCCGGATGCTGGAGCTGATGCAAACTCAAAAGTCCAGAAGACTGGTCCCTGACCTCTCAGAGTTAATAGGCCAGATAAATAATTCTGTAGGCAGCTAATCCCTTTGCCAGTGAGTGACATGGAAGAATCATCCTGAGACCTGTCACAGAGAAAGCTAATGGCAGACCTAGGGCCAGACTCCTAGCTCCCAACGGTGTTTTGTGGGGGTTCAGCCTACATGTCTATGAATCAAAAGGGCCAGCAGGCTCATGGGTGATAAATCCATACCTTTCATCTGCCAGGAAAGACATTTTAAGAAATGTTAACAACTTCATTAATTTTAAGTCCTCAAACATGGGCAGCGAAATTTGACTGGAAAATCGCTGCCTGTAGGGTAGTACTTCAGATTGAGAGATATCATGGAGTCTTGCTCAGCCTACTGTGGAACTTCACGTTCCGTCGACTGGCTTAAGCTGCATCCCGGTAGACAGTTGGGGGCAGCGAGAGCAGCATCAGCAAGCCACCCATGGGTGACGTGATGGACAACGACAAGCCAGTCCTCTCTCAGGCAAGCTGTCCACCCTGAGTGGAGAGTGGTTTTCTTCTTGCTAGTGTTTTATGGGAAGAGACGAGGTAGAAAGAGGCTAATAAGATTTACTCACCCCCAGCCTGTAATTATCTGCTTGAGGAAAAAGTTTGACCTACCTTTTTGAAGGCTCCCCATATTTCTTCTAATTTATGTCGGGGCCTTTTATGTTATATAAAATATATTCTCTTCAGTGGCATTCAGGATCAGATTCCAGCTCTCTCTGGCCTCTGTCTTGAATGACGATAGCCCGCTAATTTTATCATGGGGAGTTGAGAGCTGCACATTCCTCTCCAAAGGCTTTGAAACAGGGAGGACATATGAAGACAGATTTTTTTTTTCCTCCCCGTGTTTCCTTATGTCTGTGGACTTAGTTATGGGCTTGGATGAGGGATTAGCCTCTGAGTTGGAACTCAGCTACAAATGTCCTTCATCAGGTCTCACAGGATGCTCTAAGAACACAGCTGGGCTTGTGAAAAGAAGTCTCATCACCTTGAGTTCTAGAGCAACAGAGGCAGATGGCGCTCTTCCTAACTTTACCCACTCTGGAGATAAGGAATCAACTTAGTATTTTATTTTATTACCATTTGTATGCATGTTTGTATGCACCAGTGTGTTCATGTGCGTGCAAGTGCATGCGTATGAATGTCAGAGGCCAACCTTGGTTGTCAAAACATTGTCTACTTCTTTTGAGAGAGGCTCTCTCATTGGTCTGGAGCTCACCAGTTAGACTAGACTGGCTAACCACTGGGTCCCAGTAATCCTCCTGTTGCCATCTCCCCAGCTCTGGGATTATATACATGGGCTATCATGCTGGCATTTCGCTCAGGTTCTCATACTTGTGGGGCACTGCACCCTACCGACTGAGCTATACCCCAGCCCCTGGGTCAATATTTTAAACAGAACAACTGAAAATTCTTCCCCAGGTGACCAAGACAAAGGGTGTTTTTATTTGTTGTTTTTCAAAACTGTGGTACTTTACAAAACCCTCTCCCATGCATTTTTCTCATTTAAATGTCATTATGAAATTACAGCGGTAGGAAATTATTCTGTTTTCCAGGTTTACAGAAATGTCAATGGAAAGCGGAAGGAGTTTATTCGTAGGGCTCTTTAAGCTACAGAGGGGTGAACTCAAAGAACTCAGATTCTCTCATCCCATGCTGTGTGTTCTGTCACATCACAAAGTTATTTCAAATTGGGCCATAGAGAGCTCTTCCTGAATGTAACATTGGATGTTAACTGAATCAGCCTGAATGTAACAGGCTGATGCCTAAAACCTTGGCTATCTGTAGAACAAACATCTGATGTCTCTGAATTGAAACCATTCCTGGCAGGCTAGGCAATTCAGGAAGCATGTGGGTCGCATCACTTGGCGCTGTAAACAATCTTATATACTTATGTACTTTTCCATTTCAGACCGTGGTCCTTATTACGGGTTGCATTGTGTTACCCCAAAAGATATGTTCAAGTTCTAAGGCCCCAGTACCTGTGAATGAGATTTTATTTAGCACAGTATCTTTGCAGCTGTAATCAAGTTAAAATAATGACATGGGGATTCACTGGGCCCAGATGTCATGTGGCTTCTGATCTGATAAGAAGAGAAACCACAGACACAGATATCCACCAGGCAAGCATCCTGTGACTAAGAATTCAGAGGCTGCGGCCATGCTTTGGATGCCAAGGAAGACCAAGGATGCTGGCAGGAATACAAGCTAAAAGAAAAGTATGCATTGGTGCCTCCTCCAGAACGTTAAAGGCGACATGGACCTGACAGGTGCTTGATTTCAAAGATCTGACCCCAGAACCATGGGAGAATAACATTTTCTTGTTTTAAGGAGTCCAATTGGCCTTTGTTATGTCACCCCTAAGAATGAAGTTCAAACCATCATACGTCCTCCATCCCCACCAAACTCACAACAATCTCACTAAGTGAAATATTCCTCCTGACACCTGAGCATACAGAATACATTGTTGGCCTTTGAATAAATTTCTATTGAAACTTTGTCTTCTTTTGGGACCAGAGGGACCGATCTAATTTAGGGACTGGTGCTTTTGGAGAGAAAAATTAGACTTTTTAATTACTTTCCCTGCTACTACCACCATCTGACTTGTTAATGTATCAATTTCTTCTATTGAAAAGACTGGGTCAATTAAATCTATCTCTCAAAAAAATTAACCTAACACAGAATCAGAGGTGGGAAACAGAAGGACCCTCCAGCTCCCCTGTGGGAATGACTTCAGCGCTCTAGCAGGAAGTCAGTTTGATCACATTTCTGGAATTACATATTTAATATGACTGCCCACAATCAGCCATTCCGGCCTTCAGGAGCCTGGCGTCACTGAAAGGCAGCCCTCAGCCTCCCCCATGAGCCATTGTCATGGCTGAAAGTTTCCTTAGTGACTCTTGTGCCCTGTCCAGGAGATCCTTTTGTGTTCCTGTCCCAGCCCTGTTCCACTGAGCTGAGAAATCAAGTTATTTCCTAGCTCATACATCTGTATTCTTATCTGCAAGATGGCAAGAAAAAGACCTCTGGATGCATTCACCAAAAACGCCGAGTCCCAGAGGGAACAATAATGCCAGCAGTCATACAAGACCCAAGAACACGGACCATCTGTCACCTCAAGGCCATGACCTGCTGGGAGCCAATGGAATCAAGCCACAAAAATTCAATAGAAAGCATCTGGCTTAAAAGAAGTATGTTTAAAATGCTCCTCTTAGTCATATGCCTTTAAAATGAAGATTCATGGAGCCAGTGAATAAATATGAATGAACATTTTATGTAAAGGCGCTTTGAGCAAAGGAGAGGCAAGAAGGGAAAACTGTCTGAATAAAAGAGCAGAGAATGATTGACCAACTAGCATACATATGAGAAAAGCAGGCCCTGAGAAACCCATGGAAAATACTTGTCACAGACAGAGAAGAAAAAAGAGACGGGGAGAGGGAAGGGAATGGGGATGAATCTC
Organism: Dicrostonyx torquatus; assembly: GCA_028555095.1. Classification (NCBI taxonomy): domain Eukaryota; kingdom Metazoa; phylum Chordata; class Mammalia; order Rodentia; family Cricetidae; genus Dicrostonyx; species Dicrostonyx torquatus. The sequence goes on from JAQHUG010000318.1 coordinate 320,672, forward strand.
CATGCCTAACTGATCTCTTATTGTCACATATTCTGTGTCCTGTAGCATGGTTTCCAGCTGTCATCCTTGGACAGGTAGCCCCCTACTTCTCGTTCCCTTGGTTATTGTTGCATCTTTATATGGCCCAGGTCATTCCCCACCGCTTACTGTGTTTCCAGCAACACAGGGAATAAGTGCGAGCGTTAGTCTCTGAACACCCACTGCGTACCAGGTTATGTTCTAAATGTCACTGATAAGGTCAAATAGGATCCTTCCCCTTCCTTCAAGGGACTCTGGAGGAAGAGATAGCCTGCCTGTTCTATGATAAGTGCAGCGTGGAAGCATGTCTCAAACCACCCTGGGACACAGAGGTAGAAGAAGCAGTTCCAAGAGGACTCAGGGAGGGAGACTTTGTAGAGATAGGGACAACTAAGCTCTAGGCCTTGGGACCACTGATGGGGGCATTCTGGGTAAGGAGAACACAGACCTAAAGACAAAGGCAAGACCAGGTTTAGCTTTGTGATGCAGAGTGTAGATGAACTGGGAGGGGCCAGCAAGGTCAAAGAAAAGGCTGCTTCTGAGTGTGCTCTGGGCTTAGACCTGAGCCTCCCTGTGAAAGCCCAGCTTCAGAGGGTGTGGTGGTTTGAATAAGAATGGTTCCCAGAGACTCATTTATTTGAATACTTAGTCACCAGGGGACTGCACTATTTGATAGGATTAGGAAGATTAAGAGATGTGGCCTTCTTGGAGAAAGTGTGTCACTGAGGGTGGGCTTTGAAGTTTCAAAAGCCCATGCCAAGCCCAGTGTCCCTCTGCTTCCAGATCATGATATGGCTCTCAGTTACTGTTACAGCACTCATTGGCATGCTGCCATGCTTCTCACCATGATGATAATGAACTAAACCTCTGAAACTATAAGCAAGTTCCAATGAAACGCTTTCTTTTATAAGAGCTGCCCTGGTCATGGTGTCAAGAGACATCTTCACAGCAGTAGAACAGAGACTAAGACAGACGGACATTGGGGTCATAACAAAGATCCCTTTTCTGGAGAATTCACTCGAGTGACTGAGTGGATGGAGATACCACTAACTAAAGAGAGAAGAGAAACATTTAGCAATAAGAGGGGGCAACCAAGGCATCGAGAGAGAGAGGGGGCAGGTGTCTAGGTCCATGTTGGAGAAGTTACATTTGGCATAACTTCAGGATATCTAGGAGGAAATGGCCAGTGGAGAATTGGGAAGTCTTTTCCCCTCTTCTCAACCTGTAAGAATTACATTCAGCAGCCACAAGCGAGGTGCAGAGTTTTGTTTTGACAGCTTTGGGACACCTGAGCTATTGTGTACAGAAAATTTCTAACCAACCTGGAAAGGTAAGTGCCCAAAGCATATGCAGAAAAATGACTGATGGACGTGAGAGGCAGCCCTCTTAAAATGAAATATTTTGTCAGGAACAACCTCAGACGCAAACACACACATCAGAAGAGACCTCTCCTGTGTAGGACTTTAGCCAGACCATTTAGAAAGATGACTAGAATAATTTCATCGGTGATAAATTCATAGGAATTGTGAGCCATCAGAACCCACAGCTGTCTGGTCAAATAGCTTCATCTTTTAGATGAGGAGGGGAAGACCCAGTGGTGCCCGTATCATCTGCAGGGCAGTGGCGATGTGTAGACTGAAACCTAGGCTGCTTCTTGGCCACCCTGTACCTTACCTCTCTGTGGTAGAGGCACGGTCATGGCTCATTCCGTGCCTGCATTCACTGGAATTCCTCATAGATCAGCCCGAACTATTGCTTTACCTATCTCATTATTAGACATCATAGGTATCTGTCAGCCTAGCAGGGTTGTGTTGCCCCCAAGAATTGCTTCAGTGTGCAGCAGTAACCTCCTTGTAGAGATGAACTTCTTGCCAGGCTTGCCTCATAGCTGCCTAGGGAACATCAAATCTACATCCCTGAGGTCACCACACTGGTAATTAGGCTTGAAAGTCACTGGCTTTTGCTTTACCTCTTCCATAATCATTGCACTGATGGTCTCCCAGAATCTGCCCAAAGACAAAATCCAGAGCAGCGAGGAAAAGGAATCTTGACTCCCATTCTTAGGAGTTTTTTTTTTATTAGTCACAGCCCTACTTTCCTTGGTTCTGTTCTTTTTCCCCCTAGATGAAGAGTTACAGATGACCAACGTCTTTGAGAGAGAAAGAATCAGATGAAATCTTGCATAGGTCCCAATCCGAAGAAGTCAGCTGTGTGCTGATGCACATATGAGGAAAGCTAAATGTGCTCAATAGGTTATACATACGTGTTTACACACACACACACACACATATGCACATGTATATACTTGTAACAATAATAACCAAATAAGAGAGCAGTAATTTGGGAGGCATAGGAGGAGAGGAAAGGGGAGCAAGGGGAGATGTAGATGCAGTGTTTGTGTATAAAGTGCTCAAAAATATAAAAATTAATTTAAAAAGTGTCAATGGTCATGATTCCTAGGGACAACGCTATTGTGGCAGTTATGAGGGAAGATCTGAATGTGTTCAGAGCATGGGTGTTTCACTAATGATTTCTGAACTCCATCCAGTGGGAGCAGTATCCTGTGTTTTGGTGTCATTCATATACATAAGTGTGTATGTACATATGTATATATGTGTGTGTGTGTGTATGCCTAAAGTTGTATGCTTAAAACTTATGAGTGTCTAGTTTTCCCTCTCAAAGCCTGAAAGTATTTTTTTATCTTTAATCATGATACCATAAAATATAGTATGGTTTCAAAACTCACAAAATCGCACTGTTGGGCAATGTTAATTTCATGTCCAGCTCAAATCTTTTTCTACCCTTTGTTCTCAGCAGACTTCCTGGTAATTCCTTTACTATCTGTTGAAATCTTTTCAGTCTTCAGGATGCTATGTACATATTGCCTGACTTCTTTGTGTGTCTCCATGGCTGTTTCTGAGTCTGTATTCTTTAAGAGTTAGATACGGGCTAGCCCATCTCATCAGCTGGGCTGCGAGTATATGACAGGTAGGGTACATGCTAGGGCAGCCTATTTCAATATTGAAATATTGTTCATCTATTTCAATATTGTCATTGTCATCAGCTGGGAACCCTCAGGCTTGCTTGCAACACTCAGCAGATTCTGCTGTCCAGAGACACGGTAGTAAGTGAGAGAAGCACACGGCATCTTCTCAGGTCTCCCTTGTCCACCAGCTTCCTCCCGTTGCCATGGATGTCCCATGGCTCAGAGCTTTTCTCCTGGGTTTTCATCTCAAGAATCTCAGTCACAAAGATCCATTTAGAGAGGTGTCATATTGACTGGTGGTACAAGCTGCTAAGGTTTCACCACATCCTTGTTTGTTCTGTCTGAGACCCTCCCACTTCACCACATCCACACTCAAAGAGAGCAAGAGCGCGCCTAAGTGTTTCCTACAAACTAAGATCATCAACTGGAGGACCAATATGAACTTAAGCCTCATCCCTCTTACTTTTCTAGACTGAAGTCCATACCACCTTGGCTAAGCCACCTGACTGTCTTATGCCTCAGTTTTCCCTTCATAAAACGAGGAGGATGGGCTTGTTAATTTCAGAATACCTGTCATTTTTAATTACTTAATTACTCACAGTAATTTTTTTTCCTGAGATAAAGAACAGAATCTCATTCTTTTCTGTCTACAGATTGTGTAGATGTTGACGACCATGGATGAGAGAAATGAGAATTAAGCTTTCTGTGCCATCTACCACCCCTCTGTGAACTCATGCTCACATGGCTCCCCCCACCAAGGCAGTGTTTATGTGATTGATTGATTGATTAAAGGAGACTTGGCTCATCTTCTCTGCAGCTTGATTGTGAGCAAAACAGATGTCTTGAGTTGAGTGATTGTTTCCCAGATGCATCCCAGGACACAGGATGATGGGAAGGGAGTGAATGATTTTAAGTCCCAGGCCCCATGACAAATGAATAGTAGGTGTGAGTGAGGGGCGGTGAGGGGCCAGGTTGGGTATTTAATGTTATGAAGTGAGTGGCCAGATGTTTATGGCAGCTTGTGGATTAATACCAAAGGTGACTGGTGGGCCAAGTGTCCCTTTAGGAAATTATCCAGGGAGAGGAAGTAGCAATCCTTAATCATCTAAGCTTGGGATGGAAGGAAGAACTCCCAGCTTCCTGCTGCCCAGCTGGTGAGAGCCGTGTTAGAGAACTTGCTTTGGCTACCTTCCCAAAGGGGGCGATTAGTCCTAGCATGATAGTTGTAGAAGAAAATTGAAATTGCTTTATCTCACCACTTCATTTCCTGATTAGGAAGCAGAGCTCTATGCAGATTAAATGCCATGCATGAAGTTGCATGATCTCAGTTGAGGTCTTCTGGAGAAAGCGTTGAGTGATGAACACTCATCCATCCCTTTGCCTTCACACCTTTAAGTGAAATAAGGTTTGACACAGTCTTGACCTCAGCACTATGCATCCAATGCTACCATTGACCACTTTACCCACCTGAAGCTAGCTATGACAGCAATCTCCTGGTTTGATTGGGAGACCATTTCCCAGTGCGTAAAAGGAGACTGCTTGTACATTTCCAGTTGCCCAGACCCGAATAATCACACAGAAACTATATTAATTACAACACTGTTTGGGCAATAGTTCAAGCAGATTCCTAACTAGCTCTTATTTCTTAAATTAAGCCATTTCTATTAATCTGTGTATTGCCATGAGGCTGTGACCTGCCAGTACGTTTTCAGCATCTTTGTCCTTCAGCAGCTACATGGCATCCCTATGACTTCACCTACTCTCTCTGTATATCTCTGTTCAGATTTCCCGCCTGGCTTTATTCTGCCCTGCTATAGGCCAAAGAATCTTCTTTATTAACCAATGGTAATAAAACATATTCACAGCATACAGAGGAGAATCCCACAGCATTAATGAGCAGGTGCATGAGTGATGGAGGATGATTCCCAACACTATCCTTGCTTCCACATGCAAGTGTGTATTCACATGTGGTACCCACATATGTATCCACTGTACCCACAGCCAAAATGATGCCCATTATTACATAGTCAACTTGTGTGCACTCGCCATACCAGGTATCCAGTGTATGCTTGTTGCATTTATGCTTCCTTGTGAGAATCCCATGATCTTACCTCTGTTTTGCTCCCTGTGTTGCGGCTGAAAAGAGTGAAGAACAAAGATGGTAAATTGTTTTCCCTGAGACACATGGCTGGCAATTGGCAAAGATAAGTTTTAAACATATCTTTTAAAACTATCCTGGTATCAGGCAGGATATATGCCTCTAAGGACCTTTCTACTATCTCCCCTGACTCCTTAGTGCCTCCTTACCCAATAGGTGTTAATAGAAAACAGGGAGAGAGGAAGGGGTTCCAACTGTAGTCAACATCTCTTTGAATTCCACAAGTCAAGGCAGCTCAGTTCATCCCCAAGGAGCAAAGTAATATGTCTGTATAACAGAAGCCAGGGTAGTATGTAGACATCTACCCTTATAGCAAAGAAAGGCTGTCCAGGGGTGAGGAGATAGCTTAGCGATTGAATGTTTGCCACACAATTGTGAGGACCTGAGTTAGGACCCCAGAACTAACATAAATGTCAGATGATTGTAACAACCTGCCTGGAATTCTAGTCACAGAAGGTAGAGAGAAAGCTGTCTAGTTAGATTAGCCTTATCTATGAGTTCTGGGCTTAAGAGATCTTGCTTCATGAATAAGGTGTAAAATCAATTGAGGAAGATTCCCAGCATAAAATCTTGGGCCTTCATATGCACACACACCCATATGCATGTGTGTGTGCGCACATACACATGCGCGCACACACACACACACACACACACACACACACAAATGGAGGAGAAACCATACATTATGGTCATCACCTTGTGTGAGTTCATGGAGTTTATAGGAGATATGATATTTTAATCATTGTCATTCATGCTAACATGCTTCCCTTTGTACATATAAGGAAACCAAGCCTCAAGTGGTTAAATGAATTGCCCCCCAAACAGAAGACTAATATGACACGGTGCTGGGAGACATTCCAGGAATTTCTGGTGATCTTTCCCTTTCCCTCCTTGCCTAGTGTGTTCTCTCCTTCCATTCTCACTGTAGCTTCTGGCCTGTGAACAGACCTTCTCACCAGCAGGGAGCTGCCAGCAACCATCAAAGAGCAGTTTATTGGCAGAAGAGAAGACCTCGTTTGAGAGAACCCTAAAAGCCTTCCTGGAGAGGAATTGAGCCATCTAATCATGGGGAGATATTTGAAACCTAGCCATGTGTGGCTTTGCCCACTTATTCCAGACCAACAACAACAACAAACACCGGTGGATTTTTGAGAATTTTCCTAATTATATAAGTTATTGCCTTGTTTGTTTGTTACACAAAGCTTTAGGTAATTAGAATAAAAATCACAGGGTTTTAGTACTAGTTCTGCAACTCACCCACTGTGCACTTTCTGGCAAGCCCCACAATGCCTCTGGCTTCAGTTTCTGTATTTCAGATGGACTCCAAAGTCCCTCCTGATTCTCATGGTCTACAATTGAGAAGTTCTGACAGATTTCCTAAGGAAAGGAGACACCGGCTTGTACTCCAGGATTGGCAGTTGCTGGGATGGGGCATTACCTTGAGCTGATATAGTCCTGAAGGACTAACTAGTTTGGGAATGCTGGTCCTCCTGTTCTGCTTAATGAACTGTAGCTTTAAATACAGATGCCTCTAAAGGCCAATGACAAGAGCATCACCACATACTCCTGACACCTCATGTAATTTTTTTTAAATTAAATACACAAAGCAGACGTCTCAGGAACACACTGGGATGTCTGTTCCTGAAGAAAATGAGCCCAGCTACATGTGCCAATGAATGGAACCCTGAGAAGTAAGAGCTGGCGGCCACGGTCCGTGACATTCAGGCAGCTCAGGTTTGGCACTCTGTGGAGAGGTGGCATTCAAGAGATCCTCACCAAACAAGGGAAATGTCTTTTGCATTGTGTGAAGGACCCTGACTCACGTGACTCAGGGTTAGCTTTTTTCCTTAAATGGATCTAAGGGTTTGTCTAATGGAGGAAAAGGTTTTGACCTCAAATGTCTTTTACTCCGAGTTCTAATAGCCTCTGGTTCTGGAATTGTTGCCTAAAGGTGATACCACCTGCCATATGGTGCAAAAGAATACTGAAAAGGACCATCTGCTATCATAAAGACCATTTCTCATGGTCAACTGAAATCCATATTAGGATGTGTGTGTGTGTTGTATGGAGTCTGCTTGTTTGTTCCTGGCTGCTCAGCCCCTAAATAATCACACAGAAACCATATTATTTGCAATACTGTTTGGCCAATAGCTTAAGCTGTATTTCTGGCTAACTCATATCTTAAATTAACCCATCTTCATCTCCATTAATCTGTGTATCTCCACGAAGCTGTGGCTTACCGAGTAAAGTTCTGGCATCTGTCTCTGGCTTCTCTCTGACTCTGCCTTCTTTCTCCCAGCTTTCAGTTTAGTTTTCCCCACCTAGCTCTGTTCTGCCCTGCTATAGGCCTAAATCAGTTTCTTCAATCATTAACCAATAAAAGCAACACATATATAGAAGGACTTCCCACACCAGATGTGACCATGGAGATTATGAATCTGTCAGAGTCAGCTGTTGGCCTGGGTTCTGAAACACTCTTGACAGAGAGGATGAGTCCATGTCATGGGGCCCAGAAGCATGGCATCATCTCTTCTGCTGAATTCTACATTTGCTTCCTAACTTTGTGGGGCGGCTGTTCTTTAAAGCCCCTGCTGTGGCTGAGGCCACTTAGATGGTGGCTGATTTTGAGGGAATTTCCTGAAAACTAAAGGTGGTTGCTGGTTCCCTGCTTTGAAATTGAGCCACGGTGATTTAGAAAGCCAGTGGGCAGTCTCTACATTAACGGGTTGTAGATTTAGGAGGCACAAATGACCATTTGGGGGACCTCAGGGTGATCTGGATACAAAGGCAGATGGATGGATTTTCTAAGCCTAACCAAGAGGAAATCCAGGGCCTTAAGATACCAGGTCTCCCTGTTACCATTCTGTGATGTACAGCACTGGGAACCCCGTCCCTTGAGTGTCTTTTCCTGGTATGCAGCCAGGGTCAAGAAGCACCTACCTCTGTCTTAACTGCTTTAGGCCTTAGGCATGGCCGCTTTGTTGTTGGCAGTCTCATCCTTTGCTAGAGACCAGATTTCCATCATTTCCATCCACAGACTCAGGCTGTTTAAGCAGGTGGACACTGCCAACCCCTCCAGGCGTGGCTCTGATCGGTTCTGGGACATTTTCCTCAATGACAGCATTCCACACTGAAGCAATGTTTTGAACTTGCTAACTTACTGTTAGTATTTTTGAGCTTTAAAATGTGGTCCCTGTCCTGTTAAGTTTAAGGGTATAGATAGATAACACATATGTACACACATACGCACGCACGCACGCGCACACACACATACACACATGGAGAGGGGAAAGGAGAGAAGGGGATAGAGCGGACGGGGGAGATCATTCTTGTCTTGACTATTGTAAGAAATTGCTTGAGGTTCCTTTAATGAGTCTTTACCAATCTAGAGGAAGAAGCATCCCCTTTAAGTATCACGTTCCCAGAGTCTCCTTCCATTGCTAGTGGCGGATGTCTGTAGGTCCGTAGGTTTGGCTGTGAGACCAGGAGGAGCTGCAGCTGTGGCGCTGGACAGTCAGTGAGCCCCAGCAAAGATGAGTGCTTCCGGGGAAGGGTACTTGTTTTCTTCTATTTTAAATGCAGAAATGCAGGTTTAGATAACAGCCCTCCCCAGGGTCCTTCAGCTGCTTTGTGCAGGACCAAGAGTCGTCATGACTGTGCCCTGCCAAAGACTTATTTTACAGCACTTCATGTTCCTCCCAGCAGGCTGATCATTTCTAGAAGTTTCCACTATCTTTCTTCCATGAGGGAATTGATAAGAAAGACCAGTATCGAGCATCAGTGATTGATTGTAACTGCACACTCAGCAGTTTGGAATAGTATCTCCCTTTCTTTCCTTTATAGTTTTAATTGGCACATGATAATTGCTTTCCCCCCTCATTGTTGTTTTTCAATGGTCAGCTTCTCATAGACCAAATGGATATATGCAGTAAAGGCTGAGATCTCTGCATCCTTGTGAAGGTCATAGTGGCTGTAAAGGGTCTGGCACTGAGGAGCAACAGATCTGTTCCCAGAGGATGGTACAGAAATCTGAAGACGTGAGCAGTGGGCAAAGTTGAAGCCCAAGAGCAGCCATCTTCACAGTGTCCTCGGGGTATTAGGTACTTTCCTCTTTACTGTCATGAGACTCTTGATGAGGGGTGATGGGAGGAGGAAAGGTTTGAGGGGGATACAATTCATCATGGAGGCAAAGACATGGCTGCCACTGAAGCTCCAGGTGACATTGTTCTCTGGTCATGAAGTAGAGAGAGATGAATGCCAATGCTCTGCCGACTTTTTCTTTTCTCTTCAGCCAAAGACCCCAGTGCATGGTGCTGCCTTCATTCGGGGTGTCTTCCCTCTCAGCATTCCCCTCTGGGATCACCCCACAGACACACCCAAAGACGTGCCTCATTAATACCCCAGTTGTTGCTTATTGTAACAACTCAGCAATTGGAATTAGCTGCCACACTCAGACATTACTCAATTTGGTCTTCATCCCTGGATTTTGATTCTGGAGCTACGGTGGAGTAAGCAGAGAACCCTGGGTTGACAGTGTGCTCCAGCCGTGGGTCTCTTTCTGGCTCTTCAGGGAAGTGGGTGGGAGCTATCGTCTTCATAAAAGTAACCTTTCTGAGTTCTGGTTTTGTCGACAGAGGAGAAAACAGCACCCACTCCTTAGTGTTGCTCTGTAGACTAAATATGCTGATGGGAATATGTACTTAGAATGGTCCCCAGCAGACAAGCTAAGGGGTGCCCTGGATAAGGTTTCCAATCTCTTTCTTGGGTGTGGACTTACCTGGGCCTTTGGAAAACTGAGCACTTTGATGAATCCTTTGATCTCTCTGGTGCTTTCTGTGGAAGAGAGCCTAGAGCTTCTGCCTCATAGGCCCTGAGTCAGAAGAGAGCAAAAGAGGGGTCTTTAAGAAGCACCCTATAACTAGAACCTTTGGCAAGGCCTAAAGAAGAGGAGTCTTTCCTGGTGTTGTTAGAGAAAATGATCCCCAGATATTACTGCCTAAAGATATTAAAGGTGGTTTAGAAGGGAGAAAAAACCAACCCGTCTCTCAATGCTTTATAAGAAATTAAATCAGAATGTAGAAAAATCCAATTCAGTTCCATCCAAAACGAGCAGCAATATTAACTCCATTCCTATTTAAAGCCAGGAAGTACAGCTGGGAGAGCAAAAGGGAGGCCTGCCTCCAAGCAAAAATTTCAAAACAAACTCATTTGGTCGGGGGGCATTTGCATAGCCTGTTTTATGAGGCAGGGTTTGACCCCAACACAGTGGATTATTACACTCCCCAGAGGCCAGACATCCCAGAATTGATGGTTCTCAGTCTGAGGTCTGTTTACATAATATGAACACAAGTACGTTTGCCAGGCGACGCCTGTTTTGACACAGCCCCCCTCTGTCTCAGATAGAAATGGGACATCTTTATTTGGAGAAGAATAGATGCAATAGACGATAGCTGTGGAAGTTGAAGTTTTGGGACGGCATCAGTAATTGTCACCGTTGGGTGGGTGGCTGCTCTCTTTTTCTCGTATGTTTTCGCATTTGCTAATGCAAATGGAGATTGGGGGCCTCCCTACTGAAGCCACCGGTAATGGCCATGCCATTCATTTTGAGGCCATTTTGGTACTGCAAGGCACCAAACATAGTACCAGTTTTATCCTGGTATTCTGATACCAAAGCAAGGTGTGTGCCAAGCCAGCACTGATGGTTAGGGGGCTGAGGAGTAGGCTCAGTTAGCTTAGAATGCACACGGTCCTGAATTTGCTCAACAGCACCACAGAGACAAGGATTATATACCTAGGATTCTACCACTCAGGAAGCAGAAAAAGGAGGGTCAGGGTGATAGTCCTCAGTTACACAGACAATTTGAAATCCCAATGAAATCCATGAGTCTGTAGAGGGGGGTGGGGCGGGGAGAGGTTGATTAACAAACCCGGCAGTTCCTCCACAGACACTCTTAACAGCAGCACTGTGGCCCTCAGTGTCAGGCAGACCATCTTCAGTGCTGAGAAGATACAAAGGCAGTCAGTGACAGGGCACCACAAACAAGGTACCATCTCCCCATTATAAAGGGGAATTGTCTGCAGCATGAAAGGGCGAGTGGTATTAACCTTAGGACCACAGGATATAGCTCCTGGAGAGCCGCTGGGAAACATAAAACCAATCTCGATTGCCCAGAAACAGAAAGACACTTAATAGAAGTGTAATTGAGATTCCCCCCCCCCCACTCCCGCAACTTAGATAGTTCGGCTGTGTTGATGGGAATCACTTCACTTTCACTCCCAGGAAGGGCCAGCTGTCCATGGATATGATTACAGGACCATCCAGAGACTGGCTGCTGCCAGAATCAGTCCAGTTTCTTCGCTGCCTTCTGAAACCCGCAGTCCCGTACCAGGCTTTCCTTGGAGATGGAATTAGTGGCCCCAGAAGCAGCTGTTTAAAAGCACCAGTGTTAATTGGGAGTTAGCACCCATTAGCAGGACCACACATTGATTCATCAAATTAGCAATAACCCCTCCAAGGGCAAGGACTTTAGAATCTTACAAACGTTAAATTGAGAAAGAACTTTGAACAACATCTGGCCTTGGTCTTCTATTTGAAGACTTATGAGGTCCAGACAGGGTAGAGGACTTACAGAAGGTCGCCAGCAAATCAGTGGCAAAGGAGTGCCAGTATCACGAGGTGCCTATTTCCAGAATACCTCGTCTGTAAACCCTTGTTTGCTGAGAAAGGAAACAAGGTCCACATGTGAGAAGTCATCCTCCATGATTCCATCAGCGTGCTCGGAGAGCCCATCCCTTGCAAAGCCCTTCAGCCACATTATATACTAAACAGTGAATGGAACAGAAGAGCAAAGCGATGCCAAGAGGCTCATGTGCCCAGAACGTGAGGCAAGCATGCAGTGTCTGTCAGAATGATGTCTCCCACACACAAGCCGACATGGAGCAAGGCTTTTCCTGCTTCCTTTCCTCCCTAGGCCTCCACACTCAGTGGCTGTCCCTTGTTCTCCTTTAGGAGAGAGTAAGCTAGGACCCACTCATAGTATTGACCCACTAGTGGCCACAGAGGGAGAGGTGGAGATGCCAAGATGGCAAAGCCAGGCTGGGAGTGTCGTGTGTTTGCTTTGATCTGGGACTTCTCAGTCAGGCATGGCAGGACCTGCCGAGGTCTTCTGCATACACTTCTTAAGGCTGAAGGCATCACTTTCAGTGACCAGAGAGGAGGGAATTGAAAGCCAGAGAGTTGCTAAGTACTAGAGGCAGACTCAAATTCAGACTTTACTCTCTCAGATGAGCTGTGCTCACTCCCTGTTCCCAGAGCCACGGGAAGCACAGCCCCTCAGAGCCCCAGAGTTTGGGGAACGACATCTGTTCTTTCCTTTTGGCAGCCTGGAGCTTGGTCACTGAGGGAACTGCACCTTACCTGTCCTGGACTGGTAGTGGCTATGGAAAAGGCAAAGGCCGGCCCCCTGAAGGGCGGGGCCCACGTGTGGGGAACCGCTTGTTCCACTGACCTCCCTTGTCATTGCAGGTCTGGAGTGCAGCTTTGACTTCCCCTGTGAGCTGGAGTATTCCCCTCCCCTCCACATCCACGGGAACCAGAGCTGGTCCTGGCGACGGGTGCCCTCTGAGGAGGCCTCGCAGATGGACTTGTTGGATGGGCCAGAGGCAGAACGATCTAAGGAGACGCCCAGAGGTAAGGGGAGAGTGTCCTGGGTGGGCCCGGATGAGGCTCAGCTGCCTATTTCTTTGAAATGAAAAGGTTTTCTCAACCCTGATCTGCCTTTGTCTCCTTGGAAATAGACTTTGATATCTGTGCTTCTCCATGGCTCCTTGACCCACACGTATCAGGGAACACGTGAGTCTAATTTTAAGATGAATCTAGCCCTTTACTCTTCCTGAGTAATAGAGTAGGATTCTAGAACTCTTCAACATAGATTTCCCAATAAGACACTGATAACTTGTTGATCTGTTTGTCCATCTGGAATGGGGTTGCCAAGGAAAACCCGAGTCACTCAGTTGATTTGAATTTCTAAAAAATAAGAAGAAGAAGAAGAAGAAGAAGAAGAAGAAGAAGAAGAAGAAGAAGAAGAAGAAGAAGAAGAAGAAGAACTTTTTAGTATGTCTCAGGTGATGCTTGGAACATACTTAGACCAAAACCTATTCCAACCGTATGGAAAACTTCAAGTGTGTTCTGCATTTTTATTTGCTGAATCTGCCAATCTCAATGGGGAAGGCGCCGTACAACTGGGTTAAATGTGCGTTCCAGAGTCATTCATGAATATTCAGGCTGCATGCTTGTTTTGCGCGGTGCTTTCAGCGGTCCCTAGCTGTTTATGAATATCGCCTGCCAAATTTTCAGGACCTGAAGATTAGACACTGAATAGTGGTGCTTGTTGCATATTTGGACGAGTTTTTACAGGGAGATGTGAAAACATTAAGCCCCACTTCAGCCTTCTAGTCTTTCTAGCCAAGCTGAACCAGAAGACTTCCGATTCCTCAGATATGGAAAACTCTGTTGGCCCTCAAATTGGCAGCATGGGGTTCTGGTCTTTAGGAAGAAGTGAAGACTGAAATGAGAATGGATTTGCTGGGCATGAGTAGGACTTGCCATCCTTAACTGTCCTCTGGGATTCAACATCAGTGAGGGGAAAACCTGCACTCTGAGGAGGGGAATAATTGGACCAAGATCACACACTTTCATGGGCAGGTCTACGTGTCTACCATGATGAATGCCAAGTAAGGCTCTTGCCACCATGTCACGTGTCTGTGTCTGTAGCGAAAGCTATGACTGGAGCCTGTACTGCACCCTAGTTCTTGACGATGATGATCATGGGCTCATACATCTGAGGAGTCTATCAGGGGCGGGGCTCATTTGAGCTGAAAGGCGTGACACAACCATCATCAGTGCCCTTGGATTTGTCCTATCCGCCATACTCAATCCCTGGCATCCCAACAGACTTACTAGACACGATCCATTTTTTTTTCTGGTTTTTCAAGACAGGGTTTCTCTATGGCTTTGGAGCCTGTCCTGGAACTAGCTCTTGTAGACCAGGTTGGTCTCGAACTCACAGAGATCCTCCTGCCTCTGCCTCCCGAGTGCTGGGATTAAAGGTGTGTGCCGCCACCACCCGGCTGACATGATCCCTTTCTATGCACTCTTCCAGACTTCCTTTTCTGCTTTCCTGACTCTCTTGAGTTAGTTTGAGGTTTAAGTTTGTGCTTTAAGCTGCCATCTCCTGGATGAAGATGTCTGGTCTGTGTAAGAGCATGCATAGGTAAATTGCTCTTAACCAGCAGTGCATGGGGGTTATAAAGAAATTACAGAAAGCATTGTTTGAAGATGCCAAGTCAAGAGATCTGAACTGAGGCCTAGCAATTTGAATATTTTATATTATGAAATCTGGCAGGAACAAAAGATAGCTATAACATGTGTGCACAAATTATAGATGATAGTCTAAGCAGCACTCAAGCTTTTCCCACCAAGCTAAAGCATCTCAATGTTGTCTGCCCTCGCCTAGTCCACAAACATCACTCTACGCTTGGAGGTAACTGTTCTTCTGTATTATACGTTAATCATTCATTTATCTGTTTTTATGGCCTTACCACCTAAGTGTGTGGGCCCCACACAAAGAATTTATTAGGTTTTTCCACCTTTTAATATAAATTGAATCATTCTATCATCTTGTAACTTGTTCATTCTGATACATGTAGTTTTGGTCTATTGTTTTTGCTCTCTTGAATTCATAGCACGAAGGCAACAGTTTCTTTTCTCCTGTCATTGAATGCTTGGGTTATCTCCAGGTTTTTGCAATTACCAATAACAGCTCTCTTGGTGCACTTGTTTCTGGCGCCTTGTGTCACACAACAAAGATGAAGTTGCCAGAGTATACATTAAATGCATCTTCTGTTTCATCCTCATTAACCTGGAGTTAGCAAGCCCCAGGGAGCTTCCTGTTTGCTTCACCAATGCTAGGTATCTAACTATACCTGGCTTTTATGTGGGTTCTGGGGATCAAATTGAGGTTCTCAAGATTGTGTAGCAACCACTTTGCCAACTGAGCTGTCCCTATTCCTTAGCGGACTTCCAAAAATATTCTGAGTGTATTTTTTAGGTGGTTCTCAGTCATGACTTCACTTGTGCACTGTTGACACAGGCTGTCTTTTCAGACTGACTCTGCTGATTCATAGCCACTACTGTGGTTATCTCTGAATTCTAATATCAGCCTGGCTGGATAGTTCTATGTCAAGCTGACACAAACAAAAGTCTCTTGAGAAGAAGGAACCTAACTGAGAAAAGGCCCCCACCAGACTGGCCTGTGTGCAAGCCTGGGGAGCATTTTCTTGATTGGTGGTTGAAATAGGAGGGTTTAGCTCTCTGTGTGCTGTGCTACCCCTAGGCTGGCAATCCTGGGCACTGGAAGAAAGAAAACTGAGCAAACCATGAGGAGCAAGCCAGTAAGCAGCCTTCCTCCATGGCCTTGGCTTCAGTTCCTGCCATGGGATCTTGCCTTGGCTTCCTTTAATGATGGACTGTGAAGTGAACGAATAAGGTGAATAAAAATCCCTTTCCTGTCCAAATTACTCTTGGTTATTAATCCTTAGCACAGCAATAAAAATCCTAACAAAGATGTCATAAAACCTCTATTTTTTGATCATTGTGTGTGTGTGTGTTGGTTTTTTGAGGCAGAGTTTCTCTGTGTAGTACTAGCTGTCTTGGAACTAGCTCTTGTAGACCAGGCTGACCTAGAACGCACAGAGATCCGCCTGCTTCTGCCTCCCAAGTGCTGGGATTAAAGTCATGTGCCACCACTGCCTGGCTTGATTTTATATATATTATTTTATATATATTTATATATATATAATTATATATTATTTAATATTAATTTAATAATTATTAAATATAAATAATATATAATAATATATAAATATAATAAATTTATAATTATTTATATATATATATAAAAATAGCTATAGGTTAGGTATTGAGTGGGCCAGCACAACGTAGTGAATTGGAGCACACAACGGCTAGACTCTGCATGAGTCCCACGGCCTCTGTGATGTCAGACGGTGTGCACCTGGAAGGTGGGATCTTTCGCATGTTTTAAACACTGGCAATAATTGTGCATTGCTGACCTCTAACCTGCTTCTCCTCTGTCTTCCTCTTTGTGATCTCTGACCTGTATGAGTCACACGGAAAGCTATGAGAAACCAAGACATGAGAGGAGAGGAAGGAGAGAAATCTCTGTAGCATGACATGTAGCGAGTACCTTTATGTTTTTAGGAAGCTTGATTCCCAAGGGTCAGAGCATGCAGCCAATGCAAAACTTCTTGCATTAGGCAACTCAGCCAAGCTGGTAATACCCATCTTTAAGTACACATTTGTCAATTTTAGTCTCTTGGAAAAGCTGTCATTTGAACGATGTGGTGGTATGCAGCCCCATAAAGATTGTGATATAAGAGACCACAACAAAAGCCATTGTGTGTGTACCTCTCTGCTTTAGCAAACCCTTTGGTGATGCAGATGTTCCTACTGTAAGAAATGTACACTTCTCTTCCAGATGAAGGAGTCTGTATTGATCAAGGGTTTCTAAAGGAACAGAACTGATGTGATGAGAGAGAGAGCATAAAAAGGGGAATTATGAGAGTCCTTTGCAGGTCATGGTCTGGGTAGTCTAGCAATGGCTGTCACACAAAAGAAAGGCTGGAATTTGGCATTTGTTCAACCTGTGATCCTGAATGTCTCAGCGCCTCCAATCTGGTATTGGAGTCCAGGAGGATTCCTAGAGAGCTACTGGTTTCCAGTCTATCTTGGAATCCTAAAGAAATAGGTTCTAATACCAGCTAAGGAAAGCCTCAGCAACTGGATAGATGACTTTACCAGCAAAAGCGAAGGCAAACAGACAAACACACAAAGATAGATTTCTTCTTCTATGTTCTTTTATTTGGATTGCAACCAGGAGGGGTGGCAAAGATTTGGGGTGGGTCTTCCCACCTCAAATGAGGCAGTCAAGAAAATCCCTCCTGGGAGTGTTGGTCCCTTGTGTTTTAATTCATTACAGATGCAGTCAAGTTGACCGCCAGGATTAGCACAGTCTACTAAACACCAGTCATAGAAAACGGGAAAATCAGCCCCCTTATATAATGTGGGGATTTCTGCTCAGATTTTCAAACCACGGATTCCTATTTACTTTTCAAGGCAATTCACTATATCCTTCCTTATCGCTTGAAGTGAGAGACTGTTCCTAACGAAGTGGGCTGGTATAAGGCTGCCTCTTGATCGCCAAGGTACAGCAAGAGAAAATAGCTTTACCAATCTGGACCCACAGTGCAGCCCCAATGCTCTGCTCCCCAGATTCTCTGTTTTCCAGCTGATGGGGAAGCATGCTTGCAGTGTGGGTGAGGAAAGGTAATGGAATATCCTTTAGTGTTTGATGTTTGATCTTTTTTTTTTGACTGAACATTTATTAGTTGGATGGTATTTAGATTATGTTGCAATATTTCTTGCCAGGGATAAAGATGGGCCAGCAAAAGGCAGAAAAGTAATAACAATCATAGGTAATGAACTCTAAGATTATAAATTTTGAATCATTTTAATTTATGGTCCCTGAGAATGGTAATTTTAATTTATGGTAACTGAGAATGATATAGGTAAGGCATACAATTTAAGACCAGCAAGATAATAAAAGGGATCATTTTGATAGGACACAATATTTATAAATTAATAAACTCTTGAGGAATCATCAGGTTGGGGCATTCTGTGACTTTTCAAATGCCTGGGGCATGTTTTAATGCATACTACTTCCGGTGCTGCAGAGTACATTCAAGGGGCAGATTTTCCTCTTCCAGCAAGACTCCATTTCTGTCTCTGATACAAATTCCAGCTTAAAAATGAAAGACCCTTTGATCACAAGTGTTAACTCCCTTGCTCCATGCCTTCTCGTGTATAAATGAAGAGTGAACTTCAGCACAAGTCTCTTCTGGAGTTCTGCCTCTCGAGTTTTCCCTTTGTTGGGAAGCTGCTACTGAAATTCTCCCATTCCTCATAAACATGACATAGTTTTCAAATGGTTGAGACACATTGTCTTGAGGCCTGGAGCAGCTCCAGATGCTTCTGAACATGACCAGGGTTCCATAACACCTCAGTGGGAGCCGCTCAGCCTTTCACTCCACAGTGATTAGCTCTTGACTCCCCACGACTGCTCTAACAGAGCAGTTTCGTAGAAACTGGGTGGTTTACAGAACCAGCCCAGACATAGATCCTCTCCTGAATATGGAAGCCAAGAGTTGGACATCAAGGCACCGACAGGGTTAGTTCTTTCTGTAGTCTGATTCCATCTCATGTCTCTGCCCTGGTTCCTGGTGCTGACTGGAAGCCATGAGTGTTCTTTAGCTGTAGATGGACCGTGGCAGTCTCTGCCCATGTCCTTCTCTTTGTCTCAGTCAGGGAGAAGAAGTATCCTAGGATTTAGGACCTGCCTTAAATCCAGCAAGATTTCATCTCAGAGTCCTTAATTAAATCTGCAAAAAATAAAACAAGCAAAAAACATTTCTAAATGCCTTCTCCTGCATAGGTATTGGAACTTTGCGTTCTCATTTCCTATCTAAGTTGGCACTTAATGGGTTTTCCTCCCCTATCTCAGTTGGGACTTAGACCCCATTTCTTTCTCTCTGCACCCATGGGTTGAGCTTTCAAACCTTCAGGGAGTTCAGTGAGGCAGATTCAGGAGACACCAATTAGTACCAGAATTGCTACTCCTTTCTCTTGATTCAAAGGGCTTAAATGTCCTCAAAAAAATCCCAGAAGTCTGTGATGGTAGATATTTATGCTCTAAGATACTTGGGATCCTGAGACAGGAGAATTCCTGGCTGCCCTGAGCTACCTAGGGAAACCCTGTCTTTAATACAGCCCCATACCCACTCCTCACTCTCCAGTCACTCTTGCAGGCTAGTCCTGACTCTTGACACTTTGGTTGTGGGTAAATGCCAAGAGTGATGAAATCTGCCAGGTTTCTTTTACACAGCGAAGCTCATTTCTGTCTTTAGCCTCCATCTGTTGATTGCCTGACATCTCCTTAACCCCTCAGCTGCTGAGTCCTGCATGGGTTCATGTTCGCTCCTTCTGGAAGGCAAGTTCCACATGTGAGCGAGCCAAAGGAGGGTGTGCCTTCAGTAGACTAGGGCAGCCTGCCAGCAAGATGAAGAGGAGACGAGCTCAGAGTTGACAAATCACTGCACTGTATCCCAAGAGCACTGCCCTCCTTCCTGCCCTGATGGTGGTATGTCCTAGTGCCTGCTGCAAGTAGTTACAACCCACAGGGCCCAGTGGTTGCCCCTGAGGTCACTTGGTTAATGAGAGTCAATAATTGCATGTTTCACTTTCTCTATATGAGCAACCTTTACCAAAGACCTCTGGTTGTAGAAGGATGTTGGAGCAGCTGGAGCAGGCCAGAGTGATAAGCCACCTGGAATAAAAGAAAAACACAGTCGAGATAATGGGTGATTGGCGGAGCAGGAATCTGAACAGAGAAAAAAATATTCTTTCTTTTCACTTATTTCAGACTGGTACTGGGGCATCTGTGCAAGAATTGCCAAGTTCCAGTTCCCTCAAGCTGCCATCCTGGGATGCTGTCTCAGCCTCCTGTTGTTTCAACTTTAAGGCAGTGTCTCCAGGCTTTGTTATACTTCTTGGTCCTTCATGATATAAAATAGTTTTGAGCATATGCCTGTATATAGTTTATCGTTTATATACACATAGCTGGATACTACTACTGGCAAAGTTTGATTTGTTTCTTTCTAAGATGAAAATATAATATTGGCCACACTGAGCCCACACACCTGTATTAAGGGAAAAAGACTTCCTGGTTCCCCAGGTCATTTCAGCCTAGTGCCATGGTTACTCTGCCTTCCTTGGTTCTAAAGGAGCCTTTAGGTGCAGGTTTCTCTCTGTTTCCCTACTTCCCAATACGTACTGGCACCGACCAGGGATTTCTTCCCCAAGGATGTCTTCAGACAGGTCTAGATTTACAAGTGTTGTTTAAGACTTTTAATCTTTTTTTTCTTAGCATCAACATTCATTTTTCTTGGTGGAGATGAAGTGGGGTAGGGTAGGAATAACTTTTAGGCTGACTGTATTAACGTAATGATTCTCCCAAGCCACAAGGAATTTTCCTCTATGCACTTCTAAGACCTATTGGCTCATCTAGATAATACTTATGAGGATGAAAAAGTAGAAACATTTTAAGGACCCAACAATAAGCACTTAATTAAATAAGATGTAGCAAGCCTAAACTATTTTGTTGTTACATTTCTGCTATAGAAATATATTTAGTGGGAGTTGAGATACTCAACAGTTAAGAGCATATACTGAGAAGCCAAGTTCAGTTCCCAGCACCCGCATTAAGCCAAAACCACTTGAGACTCAGCTGCAGGAGTACCTAAGCCTCTGGCCTCTGAGGGCACCTGCACACACACACACACACACACACACACACACACACCACCACCACCACCAACAACAACAACAACAACAACAACAAAGAAATATATTTAATAATATAGGGAAGTATTTAAGGTACATTTTTTATTTTTTAATGGTTTTTATTGATCTATATATTTTTCCACTCACCTCCTTTGCTCTCCTCTCCCCTTCTACCCTCTCCCATGATCTTCATGCTCCCAATTTACTCAGGAGATCTTGTCTTTTTCTACTTCCCATGTAGATTAGATCTATGTATGTCTCTCTTAGGGTCCTCTTTATTGTTTAGGTTCTCTGAGATTGTAAATTGTAGGCTGAATTTTCTTTGCTTTAAGTCTAAAAGCCACTTATGGGTAAGTACATG